>CM069606.1:9212188-9812188 GCA_035771175.1 Paratinospora sagittata | reverse complement strand
CTAGTTATTCTAAGTTTATGAGATCTACAATATATATACATTGCATCATTAAGCTTCACGTGAAATGTCAATTTTTTTTTTTCATTTAATCCTTTTTTTTTTTTTTAGTATGACCCCGCCTACCATACCATAACGGAGTACTATAAGATTTTTTTTTTTTTTTTTTGAGTCTATCATTCTTACCTTCTCGATACGTTTCCTCTCCTTTTTTGCTTTAATTTTGGTTGAAGTTGTCTTATATCTTCTCTAAAGAGTAATCGAATAGGTTGAATGATCTAAAGCACAATGTAGGTGGTTGGTTCAAGAATCTAATTGCTATATTTGATGGATAGCTTCAAGTATTGGCATTGCAATGTAGGGTGTCATGATCCATGGGTTGGAAAACTCACTAACCGTAGGGATGTCACCAAAGTCCCCTCACTAGTTCTTTTCAAGTGAATTAATTTTTGTAGTACGTAAAAGTTGAATTAAGAGACATTACCTTAGTTTCAAAAAAGGAATAAGTTGAATTAAGCTCCATTTGCTTTTAATTCATTTTGTTTAGAGATTAAAAAAAAATTGAAAGATTTGAATAGCTCTTGATGGTATTATTTTGCAAATATTTTAAACTATCAAAAAGCCCTATTTGTTTTTCATGTTAAATGAAAAACACTCCCTTAAATGCATTCTAGAAATTTGGTGCAAAACTTATAGCTTTTGCAAAGTGTTCTTAGCCCAAAATACTTTTTGAGGTATTTGTGTAGTTGAATTTCAGTTGACTTTCAAAAAGTATTTATTTTTAAATATATATATTATTTTTAGTATTGACACAAAGTCAGAAAATACTGACATTAGGGTCATAGAAAGCCAACCTTTTAGTAGGGCTAAGAAGACAAATACAACGACGAAGGTCATAAAGGATCTGAATGGAAAGTTATACGAATTAATTACCATGGTCTGCTATCAACTTTCACTTTTATTAGAAGAGAAAAAACTCTCACTTATTTATAAAGGGAAAGAATCGAACTCCTAACATCGAGTAAAAGGATTTAGATGCATATCGTTGAAGCTAACCAACATTACCAAAAAAATATTTATTGAAAAAGTGTCATTGGAAAAACTATACCAAATGAGGCCACATTTTAGTAAATTTTTCAACACACCTGTTATTGAATTAATTCAATAAAAATTTAATGATGATTGTATTACAGTTTCTATTGCAATGACCAAAAAAGCAAAAAGAACAGTTTAAAAAATAAAAAATCTTAAATATTGACAGTGGGTAAAAATCCAAAGGAAAATCATGGACATGGCACGTGGCAGCGATCATGTATTAAGTTTTCGGAATGGAACGATCTCCTCTAATCTTTCTTTATTGCACAGTTACTGCTTCTCTGTTCACCACATTTCAGAAACAAATATCTCTTTCGTAGTGAGTACGCGCCGCGTCATTCTACAAGAGTATCCGACACTACGTGACAGCTTCTCATTATCCCATATGTAACCTATATGTAACGCTACGTTCCACCAGATCTCTACAGGGACATTGTCGTCACTCCACACGAGTTACTTCGGTCCCTGTCTGATCTCTCGTTTAAATCTTGATCCTCTCTGTCTAATAAGTTTCCTTTCGATAGATATATTTCTCTTCTTCTTCTTCCTCTTCTTCTTCTTCTTCTTTCCAAACCTTTCTTTTATTTCTTCTTCTTCTTCTGTGAGTTTCCACTCGGCGAAACGCAAGAAACGTAAACAAAGAAACAAACTCTTGAAGAAATGGCTTCGACTGGAAGAGTAGATCTCGATGGAAATCCGATCAAGCCAATCACGATCTGCATGATCGGCGCCGGAGGATTCATTGGCTCTCACCTCTGCGAGAAGATAATGGCGGAGACGCCTCACAAGGTACTTGCCGTAGATGTGTACAATGACAAGATCAAGCATCTTCTTGAACCTGCGAGTAATCCTTGGAGCGATAGGATCCAGTTCCACCGGATCAACATAAAACACGATTCGCGGCTCGAAGGACTCATCAAGATGGCAGATCTGGTTCGATTCTTGGATTTTCTCGCGGTTCTTTGAATTACTGTTGTTTGGATGTGTTTCTTTGGTTGAGATCTTGTTAATGTTGTGTGTTGTTTTTTGTTGTAGACGATCAATTTGGCGGCTATTTGCACTCCTGCGGATTACAATACGCGTCCGCTTGATACGATTTATAGCAATTTCATTGATGCGCTCCCGGTGGTATGGTTTTGGTTTGTTAGATTTGTTAGATGTTTGGTGAGAATTGTGATGTCGATGTGTGAACTGTGAATTGTGGATTCTTTCAGGTTAAGTATTGCTCTGAGAACAACAAGCGTCTCATTCACTTCTCTACTTGTGAAGTCTATGGGAAAACAATTGGAAGCTTCCTTCCTAAGGATCATGATTTACGTCAGGTATTGCATCTTGGTGACAAAATGCATTTCTTTTGGATTTCGTTATCCTGTCACAGCCATTTTTCCCTGGTGTCTGATTCAAGTATGGATTTTAAATTTCTGAGTAGTATCTTTCTTCACATGATTTAGAGATGATTGATCATTTACATCTTTTGGTTATCGAAATCGTTGTTCTAGTCTTTGTTTCTATCATTTATTTGGTTCAATTGTATATAATATGAATGCTGTAAGTAAAAGCATAAGTTTTGTAGCAGTAAGTGTGAATATTCTTTTCTTTTGTGAAAGATCACTGGGTTTGCAGGTTAGATCCAAATTGAATACAGGGTGATAATACATTCAAGATAGCAGCGTGTAATTATAAGGGATATGAACTAAATTATGTGTACCATATGGATTCTGATTTGTATTTATGAGAAATGATTCTTGTGCATTAATAAATTGAAGTAAATTGATGACTTGAATTTTTTTTTTTTTTTTGGTAAGTTCTTGCACTCTAACTATTTTAATCTAGAATTAATTTTAATATGGCTTACATTCCCGGTCCATTTTCCTCTCTTTTTTTCTGAATATTTTTATGTATTTTAAGTTCGTATATACTATGTCTATTATGATATAGTAATACATAGTTCACCTAGGTAAACCTTGTTTACACACTATATTGCACCCATGGAGCAACATGGGTATATGTAAGGTTAGGATGATGTCTTCGTTTTGAAGATAACTAGATCGTGCTTGCAGTAATTAGCTTACTCACACTTGTGGCATTATTAGAATATCAATAAATATGCAACAAATTTTCATGTCTTCCCTTTTTTTTTTTGGTAGTTTTTTGCCTGTTCTGCTACTTACTTCAAAGTGATTGAGGAAAACAAATGAGCCCACATGGGTGGTGCAGATGTCTTAATTCCTGGGTTTTTCCCGGCTTGAGTCCTTCTAGTTTGCACAATGCATGTAGTTTTCAGGCTATTGTGTGCACCTGTGGGGATTAGAAAGCAGTGGGGACAAGCTCTGTTACCTCCTCTCCGCCCTCCAAAAAAGAAGATTGGAAGAAGAAAAAGACAGAATAAACTGCCCCCAGTGATTGATAGAGGAGCTTACAGCATGTCTCCCTTTGTAGCCACAACCATTGTCATGGATCTTTGAACTGGACTCCCTTCTAACAATATATTTTTAAGTTAGTTAACAATAGTACAAATACTAACCTATCAATTTAAAATTTTCGACAAAGTATGCTTATTGCAATTGCATCAACTTAAAAATATGGAGAAGTGGCAAAGACCTAGTAATTTTACAATGTATTCGTTAACTTTCTATTAGTTCATGGTTTCGATTGTTTAAAACTTAAATTTTGGAATAATATTTGTTCAATTGGTTCTTAATGATGTTAGTGAAAATTTAGATAACTAATATATTAAAAGAAGTCACTCAATCACTCTACATAGAAATAAAACTAGTTTATATTTTTTCTTTATTCTTTTATTATTGATACTTGTAATTTTTCAGATTATTTGCAAGTTTTTTTTATTAATTGTTTGATCTATTTTCTTAAAAATGTATCACCTTGAGGCTTATGCTTCGCCTCATAGAGGCAAACCACCTCAATCATGCCTCATGTTTTTTTAAACCTTGATCTTCATTTGGTTGGGGTTTGTAAGTGTTTTTCTTCTTAACTATTATTCACATTGCATTCATCATCAAACTAGCTTTCTTTATTTTTTGGTTCCATCTCTTTGTGCTTTTTGAAAAGTGATTGAGTTCAAGCTTAAATTGTATAAACATGACAATGCTCATCCAACGTTTGGAACATGAAGAGGAGTAACATTATTACAAGATGAAATGGAAATGTGTGTTACACCTAATTTCAATTTTGTGAGTCAAGGTGGAGGTGAATTGATAATATCTAGAGTTTAGTTATAGGCATAGCTTTCTAACATTTACTTAGAAAGCTATAAATACATATTATTTGCAATGCTTATGCATCGTCTTGATACCTTTGCAATGCTGTTTGGCTTGGATGTAGTGGATATTTTTTGTAGATTGTAACTTTTGAAAGACTGGAAATAAGAGATCAATACTCTTGGACTCTTTATCCTTCTAAATTCATTTGGACCATTTATTCCTAATCCTACATCTACATATATAGTCCTCCACTTTGAGATATGAGTCTATCATAACTTAATACGTCATATATGATTTCCCTAGATCACTGACCGAGCTGTTTTTTGTAGTAGTAAAAGAATAGTGTTGGAGGTGGTCATTGTTCATGTTGTCTCCCCTCCCTGTTGCTCTTCTCCCTTTCTCTTTGCTCCACTTCCAAAGAATAAATAAATGTAAGAAACAAAAGATGAAGCAAGGGAGAAGAAGTAGAAATCTTGAAAGAGTCTATATGCAAATTGGGGATAAGACTATATATATCGAGTATCAACTGTTCCCCTAACTCCACTGTGGTATGGGACTTGTATTTAAGGTATTCCATTTATTAAGGGAGAAATTGGAATTATTAAATGCAAAAGTGAACTTGGAATTAGAGATTTACTTCATGATTGATATACTCCATGTAGCATACCTGATGAGGGGTTGAACAGAGAGGTAAAAGATGTGATCCTCTGACGTCTTTTTCTGGATTTGTCCTTGTTGTATGCTGTTTTTGGTGTTACAATTGTTGGTGTGCTGAGATCTCTACTGGTACCAATATTACCCTCACTTAACAACGTTTGGGTCTTGGTGTAGGGTTTTACTCCAAAATGTCTTGGACTTATGAAGAAGAGATCCCCTCTTATATTCCAATTTCCATGTTACCAAAAATGGACCGCACCAAAAACCTGGTCAGGTTTTCCTTGTTCATGTTGACTTTTTAGTAATAAGATCAGCTAAGTCCTATTTGGCGTGGGACTATTATTTTGGTGTGCACATATCCAGCAACCTCCATCTTGGACCAAAATTCAAGGGTCTTTAACCATTCATCATGATCATACATTATATAGTCCATGTCAGATCACCTTTGCTATCATCTGGAGGAACACCCATCTCAAGGAACCATCCACGATCCCAAGAGTGCTCTACCCTAACATACATGCCATGTTCCACTTGAACCATTGGTTCTATTATCACTTCTTGGGCACCAGAACTGTAAGCCAAAGGCCAACCAGGGTATAAGTTCAGTGATGTTCTACTATTTTTGAATTTCTGTATTTCTCTTATGGTTGCTCTTTTGATCAGGAAATGCAATCGCCAAAAAATGTATTTGAAGTGTATTATATATGTTGAATTCCATTGATTGCTCGACATGTGAATAGGACTTATTTACTGGATGTTCTTCAGGACCCATTTATTGATCAGCTTCTTCTAATTGTGATTCCGACTTTAACATTCTATCCCATATTATGGTTTTGCTATCTATAATGTCTTTGATAAGCTTGCTTGAAGCCATTCAATTTTTTAATCCTTTAGCAAAGTTCTCAACGTGTTTTATATGGTGTATGGACTTCATGGATGAATGTAAATGACTTATTCATATTTCAATGAGTTTCTTTTCATACATTTACAACAAGAAAATTGGATTTGAGACCTAGTGATAGAAGTTAGCTCAAATTGCCCGATATCAATAGCATGCTGGATCATTTCTCTGTTCTTGATTAATGAACATTTTCTCTTTGGTGGATTTTCTGATGAAATAGGACCCCGCTTTCTATGTCCTTAAAGAGGACACCTCCCCCTGCATTTTTGGCTCAATCGAGAAGCAAAGGTGGTCCTATGCATGTGCAAAGCAGCTAATTGAGAGGCTAATTTATGGTGGGTGGATGGACCAAAGAATGAATTTATAACATGCATTTGCATTACTTTATTTTTCTCTCATCTCTTACTATTGAACTGATTACAGCTGAGGGTGCGGAAAATGGTCTTGAGTTCACTATTGTGAGGCCTTTTAACTGGATTGGTCCGAGGATGGATTTTATCCCTGGCATTGATGGTCCAAGTGAGGGTGTTCCTAGGGTTCTGGCATGCTTTAGTAATGTAAGTTCTGGTTGTTTCATAGTTCCAGTTCTGATGTTTTGGCTATTAATTTATTCTCTAAATAGGTTTACTCTTCCTTTTTACCAGAACCTCCTACGTGGTGAACCACTCAAGCTTGTTGATGGAGGCCAATCTCAGAGAACCTTCATCTACATTAAGGATGCAATTGAAGCTGTTCTGTTAATGATTGTGTGTGACTAAATTGATACTTGTTTCCTTTTCTGCTTGCCTTTTCTATTGTTTATGCGTATGTGAGCGAGAGAAAGCTAAAGATGGGTGTCTTCCTCAGGAAAATCCAGCTAGAGTCAATGGACAGATTTTCAATGTGGGGAATCCAAACAATGAAGTAACAGTGAAGGAACTCGCAGAAATGATGACAGAGGTGCATAAAACCAGGAATTTTTTTTGGTTGATATAATTTCATTACCATTAAAAGAGATTCCTATTTTGTAATTGTGATTGGAAAATCATCCTTTTTTTTTTTTTTTCTGATTCTATAGGTGTACTCAAAAGTAAGTGGAGAACCTCCTTCGGAGGTACCAACCATTGATGTGAGCTCTAAAGAGTTCTATGGTGAAGGATACGATGACAGTGACAAGAGAATTCCAGACATGACTATAATCAACAGACAGCTTGGTAATTTGCCCTCTGACTTGCTTGCTCATCCCATTTATGTTCTTAAGAAAATTGTGACAGAAACGTATGGACTTTGGTTGCAGGCTGGAACCCGAAGACCTCTCTGTGGGACTTGCTGGAATCAACGCTTACCTATCAGCACAGAACATATGCAGAAGCAATCAAGAAGGCTATTGCAAAACCAGTTGCATCCAGCTAGAGTAAAATGCCACAGCCAGTTGTTAAGGAAGTTGGTTCTAAATCATAATATTTGTGAGTTTCAATGTTCAATTCTTTTTATAATATATATTTATGTGGATCGTGTGTAAGCATAAATCTTCATGGATGAGAATAGACTACAATTCAGAAATTTGTAATGTTATATATTATCTTCGGAAGGCAGTAGACCTTATTAGGGCCAAGTCTAATATCACTGAAGTTGGTTGGTAAGAGCAAGAACAATGTTGGTGCATTCCTATGCGGAAGCCTCTTCAGCTCATGAAGGAATTTGGTTACAACTGCATTTTGTATCTCTGCAGAAGGGACTACTTGTAACTTTTTTGTTTGACGTACTGTTCAAGTTCATGCATATATTTTATGAAAATATGTTGAACTTTACTCTTTTTGTCCAACAGTTCTCAAGTCTCCTTAATTTACTCTGAAATTCACAGTTATCAGTTTGACAGAAGATAATGTCATTCTTTATTATAATATCAATGCCTTTTTATCTAATTTTTTTTTCTTAAAACTGGTTTGACAACCAGTGAACTGTGAAATTTTTCACTGCGGAAAGAATAACCCAGCTTCTGTTGTTGCATTCAAGGCTTCAAAAGCTGAGTGATTCAGAGGAGGGTTTGGATGGAAGAACAGGCGCTTTCGGGGCTTGAATATCAGTGAGGTCTACTTTGATAGAAAACAAATTGAATGATCTTATAGTTTTGATTTAATTTGAACATTCATTGGCATCCCCATCATATGATGTAAATCTTGTACTGGTCTAAAGTATGTTTTCTAAAATGTTGAATGAGTATTTTAACAGTTGTACAACGGTCAGTAATGGTCAAACTTGCTACGTAATTTTTGCTATGAGGAAATAGCAAGCCAAAGATCTATTAATAAAAAAAAAAAATGTTCTTATTTTCACAATAAAAAAAAAAACCGTTGCCATAAATGATTAAGATATGAGATTGAGCCACACGCTCAGTGCAGCAGCTGTTTGTTCTAAAAAAATAAATTAGGAGAGAATCCTCTATTTCTCTACCCTCATCAAAATATCAACCTTAAAACATACGAGGATACATATTACTTTTAGTTTTTCACCTAAGGGAATGCTATTTGGTTACAGTAGTTACAAGATTTAAATATAATTATACATACATAATTATTAAATTATTTATTACACACTTTAAGATTTGTAACATATATTTATTTAATGATTGTGAATGTGCAGTTATATTTTTTGTAGTATATTTTTTTTCATGTATATATATATATATATAATGTTTTTCTTGAGAATCCGAAATACATTGACATTATATGCATTAATTATGAACTTAAATACAAAAAATACACTTTTTTTTGAGGGAAAATACAAAAAATAAACTAACGGACCCATAGATTGAACCTAAAAAAAATTTCTGAACCATTTAAATGGGCCTTGCTGCAGTCTTAGGTACATATACGTACATAGACTGGGGGAACCAAAATTGAACATTTCTCATAAAAAATAATAATAGGTTCCGTGCCTCTATTGCCTGGCTATTGCGACAAGTGGTGGTGGTGGTCCAAGATCTTCTTTCGCAATTTCCATTTTCCACTCTCTCTCTGTCTCTGGGTACCGAATCGAATTAACACATTTGACGAGTTTTTTAGATTCTTGTTACGAACACCAAATACAACCACGTTTAGCAGAGCAGCGCAGCGCAGAGTCAGATCGATCTTTTTGACATCAATATTTTCTCTCTGCGTACGTGTTAGAGAGAGAAAGAGAGAGAAAGGAGTGATGGCGATGAGTCGTCTTCGTCAGCTAGTCCTCTCTCGGGCGCCTTCAGTTCTTAGGGTTCGACATCTCACCACCTGCAGACCATCTCTTTCACGGTATGCAATCTCTCCTTCTTTCTTCTTATGATCGCTTCTTCGTTGACCATCGAATCCTTCTTCAATCGATCACTTTTCTTGCTCATTCGATCCTCCTATTCTTTTTACCATTTCTATCAGAAAATTAGGATTTCTTTTTTTTAATGCTGCGAATGAAGCGAAGAGATGAGTGTTGGGAAATTGGGGTTAGTCTTTCATTTGCGAGACTCTAGGAAGGCATTTCGAATTCGGATTTTGAATGAGATTTTAAGTCCGATTGAATATTACAAATTTGCGACAAAATTAGAGGTTTTAAAGCAGAATATTACAGTGTCACTTAATGCTATATGAATGTGGTGATCTCAATCTGTTGGATGAGTTGTCTGTTATTATTGTGACCTGTTGCTATATCTCCTCAAGATGGGTTGGGAGATGTTGATTGAGAATATTGGACCCTTATTGAAGATATGGGCCACTTGATCATGACAAGCATGTTCACGGTTGTGATAATAATGAGCTTCGATGTGTTTGTTTGTTGGTGTGGAGTGTAGAAGTTGATGATCACTCAATTTAATAAAGCCTTTTTCTCAACTATATGGGGTTGGCTACAAGAATCCACTTATTTCTTGCATAGTATCAACTAGATTCATGTCAAAATTGATCGATTCAATCCCTTGATGTAGAGCAAAGTGGAGGAAGCAGATTCATGTAACCGATCCCATATAGTTGGGAAAAGGCTTTGTTGAATTAAATGTGTCCTATTATCTGATAGTTTTACGTAGTTGTCAACTACCTAGTGCAACCCTCCACTTTTATTAGGGCTTGAGATTAGTTGTGTATAAAAGTGTGTAAATATGCTTAGTACAAGTGGAATCATAGGATTGATAACAAGGAAATAGAAAAAATTGATAAACCAAATAAGAATTTTGATTAATCCTTGCAAAAGCTTTGCAAGCAATACATGGTATGTGCCAGAGAACCATGTTCAATTTCAATTTCAATGGAATTTGATCCATGAAATTGATAATGTTGTGCTTGATTGGTCCATGATCATAAATTCTAGGTCCGCAACCATATTTACAACCCGTCACCAAGCAATCATATTCAATTGGATCATCCATCCTGAAAAATAGGGAAGCGTTAGGTTGTGTCAATTGTAGAGGCAAGTGAAGCATTTTTTTTTTTAATATGTAATAAAAAGGCCCCATTTGATTACGACATAGCATAGAAGTGACTCAATATCATTACTGCAATTGTGGAACTTGATTGCTTCTTAAGTTAATTGCATAAGCAAACCTTCTTTCTGATCCTCATGATTTCTTTTTTCATATCAATCATAGCTTGGAAATATTTTATTTTTTAGAAAAAAAAAAGTGATTTTGTACTGCACAAGTTGGAAGATTAATAATTAAATACATACTATATTGATGGGCCACAATTGAAGATAAAATGAGAGGAAACCGATTACGGTGGTTTGACTACATACAATGAAGACCTTTAGTTGCCCTATTAACAATCCATGGTAGTGGTCGAGGTAGAGGAAGACCTAAAATAACATGAACATAAATAATTAAGAAAGATATAACTACTTGGAATTTAGATGTTGATTTAGCTCTTAACCTTTATAGAGCAGAGCAGAGGAAGCATATTTGTGCAGCCGACCCCATGTAGTTGGGAAAAAGCTTAGTTGAGTGTACTATATCAATGGATTTTTGTGAGCAAATAATGCCACTTTGGAAAGAATTTTAAAATACAAATGGTGAGATCAAGAATTGCACCTCAAAAATGTGGAAAGGGCTAACCAGATTAGAGGTTGAATTATGTTCTCTCCTTTGGACTTTGGAGCAATATATATATATATATATATAGTATGTATGAAAGCATGCAATTTTAGACTGGGTTTCTATTACTCAAGATTTTGAATGTAGCAATTAATTCTACCATGACGTCAGACTGTCCATTTTGGCATAAATACATTCAATCCCTTCAACATCTTGTATCAGTTTTGCTTGCTTCTGATTTGTCCTTGTTATTATTGAGTTATTGGTGCAGCCTGGCCAATGTACAGAATTTTTTTCTGGAGGGTAGTGGTGAGGACATCCTGTTAAGGTTTGTATATCCTTGTCTAACACCAAAGTCTGTTTAAGATTTTATATCCACTTATATTAATAAAATTGTTATTGTTTCTTCTCAAAAAAAGAAAAAGAAAAGATTTTATATCCACAATTCGTAGCTTTAGTCTGTTGAATCTCATAAAGCAATTTTATGGATGGTTTGGTCACACTGTTGTTGCTCATTATTTATGTTCTTTCTGTGCTAATGCCAGAAAAAAACTTTTAAGTGGATTTGGATTTTGCTTCCAATACAATCCAATTAGACATCTTTACTTTTGTGGTTCTATTTTCCCACATTTGAGCTTGTAAATTCTGGTCCAGAAAATTTTGTGCTTACGTATGTTGTGTAATATATTTAACTCATGGCCAGCATTACTTATTTTCAGAACAAGGGCATTACCCATGGTTGGTGGAGCCCATGAGATTTCTTTGATGCACAAGGTTAGTTTTTAATGTTTTAGAATTATTAATCGCCCTAGCTAGCCAATTATCTAATCCTATCATTTTTTGACAGCTGCGTACAGGAGCCCGATTTTTCTCATCTAATGGTAAGGATCCTCTTTCTATTGTAAATACTGCTGCATCCTTTGCCTTAGATTGAACACAGACTCACACAAGCCCACCCCCCTCCCCCCCCCCCCCCCCCCCCCCACACACACACACACATAAGTGTCACCCCCCCCCCCCCCCCCCCCCCCCCCCACCACACACACATAAGTGTCATTTTGTAGTTACATATAGTAGGATATTAATAAAGCGCAATCGTAATAAGCAGCTTTGATAATTGTGAGTGTCAAGGCATTAATCATTCAATATTTACATCTGAGCTGTTGGTTTACTGCAGAGACTTCTTCACATACTGTCCTAGAAATGCCAGCATTGTCACCCACCATGGTAAGGAGCTGGGAATAGATTTCCTAACATTTTTTGAGCTGGATTTTTTCCAATTCTCTCGGAAGCTGAAGTTGCATTCCTGTTTCTCTGTAGAACCAAGGAAATATTGCAAAGTGGAGGAAAAAAGAAGGGGATAAGGTCGGTTATGGTCAAATTTGGCATCACATAATCACTTTTACATTGTTCAACGAAAAAAACTTCACCTGTCGTAGGTTTTTTTTAGCTCAAAAACCTGCATTAGTTGATGGAAGTGGATTTTATCTCTTGATTCAAGACTACTTACTTGGTTGAACAGATAGAAGTGGGTGATGTGATATGTGAGATAGAAACAGATAAAGCTACACTTGAGTTTGAAAGTCTTGAAGAGGGGTATATGAGCTTTCCTTGCTTTTATATTTGATTCACATAAGAAAACAAAAAATAAACATAAAGATAAAGACCACATTAAAGATAACAACGATGTATGTTACCGACCTGTTTCTCTCCCCATAATTTTGCTGCATTGCTCATATCTGGCATCGTAATTTTCCAGAGTTTCCTGAGTTTTTCTTATATATCTTTCATGTAGCTCATAAATAATTCGCAGGACCAATATTGACGGTGATAATTCTGCTGCTAAAAAGCTAGATACTTGATTAATTAATTGTTGAGAAATACCCATGAATCCTTGTTCGTTGATTTTATTTTCAAACATTTTCTACAGGTACCTGGCTAAGATACTGGTCCCAGAAGGTTCGAAGGATGTTCCTGTGGGCCAAGCTATTGCAATAACAGTAAGTTCATGATAACAACAGTAATGCATGTGTACTCCTGTTCTTGTCATGGATTGCAGCAATCAGATTGTTCTATTTAATTGGCTAAGCTAAGGCCAATAGGCCATAGAATTATTCCTATACGATTATTTTATTTATAGGATGCTTCTGTTCTGGATGCAATCTTTAATTCCATTCACCAATTTTCATTTAAAAGTAAACTCATATGTCGTATTTGCTGGTTTGCAAGGTTGAGGATCTAGACGACATTAAAAATCTCCCTGCCAGTACATCCAGTGGTTCAGATGCCCCAAAAGATGAATCAACTCATCAAAACTCAGGACCTCAAGTTTCTTCAGCACCAGGTTACCTTCTCTTTTTATTGTTATTGTTTTTTTCATTTTATTTGTAGTAATATCTAGCTCAAGGAGAAAGTGGGAAGATCTTCAGCTTGGGTATTCTGTTTTATTTATTAGTCCAAAAAAAAAAAATGTCAAGATCCAGGTTAGTATCTGATCTTATTTTAGTTTAATTAGTACTTCTCTTGTTATGAATGTATGAGTTTCAGTTTGTTAGTTGCAGTATGTTGTTAGTTATCAATTCATAGTACTAGTCATTTTAGGGATTTCTTATAGTTAAATTGCAAAGTAGCATTTCACATTTCCAAGTGTAAAGGAATCTAACATTTGATGTTTATTGTTTATTTCAGACCTTCCTCCGCACACTGTTCTTGAAATGCCAGCATTATCCCCAACCATGGTAAGAATGTAAAAAACTGATAGTTGAGTTCTTCAGCCCTGTATCTTGTCATGACTAGAAGCTGAGATTGATCTTATGTTTTTTTTTCAGAACCAAGGTAACATTACAAAGTGGAGGAAGAAAGAAGGGGATAAGGTCAGTTATGAGTGTGATCTTGTGCTTGAGATTATTATGAAATCATTGCAACTCTTTCTCTTGATCAATTATGTGATCTAGCAGATAGAAGTGGGTGATGTGATATGTGAGATAGAGACAGACAAAGCGACACTAGAGTTTGAAAGTCTTGAAGAGGGGTAATTTTACCATCCCTTCTGAGTTTTTTCATTTGGATACACGAACAGATAAATACTAAAAATTATGATGATGCATATTGTCAAATTGCTTTTTACCATTCATTTTAAAACAAAAATTGAAATGTTTTATAGCCACCATTAATCTTATGCATTTCTCTAACCAATGGCTATTTATTCATGTCATGACATTTTCTTCTTTTCTGCATCATATTAAGCAGTTTGTATTTCACTTAGGGAAATTTGCAGTTTCTAGGACTGCACAAAATGATGGAATTTTTAAATGAAATGAAATTTTCTCCTAACTGATTTTGTATACTTTCTTTGAACGTAGTTTCTTAAAATGATCAAAATTTTATGAAATATGTTGGCATTGACAACATCAATGCAACATTGACGGACATAACAACAATTTATTATATCTGGTCACATGTTGACATATGTGCATTTCAACATGAGTGTCTATGTCAAAATTGTGTACCATGCTTTGGAATAACTTACCTTAGTTTCTAGTGGTGCATTCCATGCAGGTACCTGGCTAAGATAATAGCTACAGAAGGTTCAAAAGATGTTCCGGTGGGACAACCTATTGCAATAACAGTAAGTTTTCATACTGCCCATGTATGCATTTACTTCCTTTATCATAGTCTTGGAACAGTCCCATTGTGGATTGCATAATATAAAAACACTTAGAGTGGTAGATGTCAAAATTAGAGGATACTATAAAGCGAAAGAGAGCGACGAAGAAATTTAACATCGGAAGTGACTCTTAAGGATACTTTTCTTGTTTTTTCACTTTATATTGCTAGTGATGCAACTCCATTTGATTGGTAAAACTTGAATTGGTTAGCCTAATCGTTTTGCAAGATTTTGTTATGGAGAGGAATGTTGACAGGCATAGTAAAGATAAAAGGAAAGGAGTGCCTGGTCCCTGGTGCCTGGTGTGGTTTGTGTTAGTTTGCTTGTAGTTTTACAGTAGAGCATACGGATTTCATGCTTAAGGCACTGTTTGCTAGTATGCCTCTACTTTGTACTTATGTATTATTGTATTGCTCTTTTTAAGTGCCTCCTGTGATACTGTTTTTGTAGCCATTGTCAGCTAATGTATCAACAAACTTCTTAGCATTGACTTATGCTGGTTTTCAAGGTTGAGGATCCAGATGACATAAAAAATATATCATCATCTGCCATCTCTGGTAGTTCAGAGATTAAAGAGGTGAAATCAACTCATCAGCATGCTGATAGACAAGAGACGGCACATAAAACTGGTTTCACCAGGATTAGCCCTGCAGCAAAGTTGCTTATTACAGAATTTGGACTAGATGCATACTCACTCGAGGCATCTGGCCCTCGTGGTACACTTCTGAAGGGGGATGTTTTAGCTGCAATAAAGTCTGGAAGGGGAACTTCAAAAACTGCACATTTGCCTCCAGAGAAAAAACCCGCATCACCTCATACCCCATTGAAATCTTCTCAGATGCCATTTTCTAAGTCAGTTTCTCATCCACACGAGGCAGATAGTCATGAAGATCTTCCCAATAGTCAAATTCGCAAGGCAAGTTCTCTGAACAGATTATATGATTTTGAGGATGATATTTTTCTTCATATTAGCCATAATTGATCTACCATTTTCTGAATAATCTTTGGCAGATTCACACAACTTTTTTATTAAGAAAAAAAAACCTGGAAACAGGTGCATTATTTCTTGAGGAGCATCCATTATTATGGTTACAGAACTTAAATGCAGTTGCTGGATCAGAGATCAAAAGTGCTGCCTATATACGGTTCTGATATATTGGCTTTACCTATTACAGCCAGATCTATGTCATGATTACTCTTGTTCAATTAGAACATCTAAGTTGTACTCTCTGCATCATTTTTTTTTTCTTTATGCATTAGATTTATCCATTCCTCATGTCTATGGGCATGTGATACATGTTATGGGATCTCATTAAATCCATCATTGTTGTTCTTATGACAAGTACCTTGTTCTTATATTAATATATAATGCTAAATCTGCAGTCATATTTGGTGGGATTTCCCAATATATCTTGGGTTCAAATCCTTTACCCATAAGGATGCAACATAAGTTAGGTGTGACTATATAAAGTCTGAACATAAAGAAAAACTTGTGCCTTGGAGATTCATCCAAGAAATGGAGCTCGAAAAATTCGTGTTAGCAATCAAATGTGACACTGCTAGTTTGGCTCTTAACTTACTGGTCTTTCAAGTTGGTCCTTATGACTGTGCCTTCTCCTATTGCTAAATGTTTGGTAGGATTTATCATCCTTACAAATTCTCTTGATATTCAGTTTATAGCGTATTTTCTGGCATTTTCCCATCTTAAGGGATGTTAAGATATTTTTTAACAACTTAACATCATGATTCATCACACTTTGCCAACATTTTTTTGACCAGAAACTAGATATATATATTAATATGAAAAACAATAGAAAGTGGCTGTAAGCCAGTTACACAAAAATGGCCTTCGAGGACGAGCTGTCCCCTAAGGCAAAACAGTTTTTACAAAGAGCTCAAAATGGAGTCCCAACATCTAATCCATTCCCCTACACACTTTGCCAACATTGAAGCTGGGATCTTTAGCAACTAGAAATTTGTCCTATAACAATAAATTGCAATCTTGGAACTAGAATTATTTTTGTTGTTTCATTATCATTTAGATGTTGTCATCATTTTATGAAGTCAATTAATTCTAGATATAGCATGCCTTGGAGCATTTGCAGCAGAATGCATCTGTTATGGCTGCATATCCATGTTGAAAGGTGCTGAGGATCATGGTTGTCTTGCAGGTGATAGCTAAACGGTTGTTGGAATCAAAACAAAGTATACCTCATTTATATCTATGTTCAGGTTTGTCTATACTTTTAGACTAATGTTTATTTTAAGTTACTAGCAAATCCTTTAAAGATTTTAAAATATCTGATGTCATCACCAACTACACATCCGCCGTCGTATTAGTCTGATGGGTGAAATACCAATGGGACGACCACAATTTGCATAAAGAGAACTAACAAAAGTTACTATCTTTTTTCTTTTTTTCTTTTTTTCTTTTTTTGAGAAGAAACATAATTTATTAATATAATTATAAGAATCTGTACACAGCAGTACCGTAAGTTCCTGAAAATCCATATACTGCCCCTATCTCAACCTTCTAACAACAAACCAAACATACAGCTAAATGCAACAATCCCAACCCTAAGCACGGTCATCAACACCGTAACTCCTCTCTAGACGACCTCCCTCAGCCGACACATTACAAACTAGATCTCAGTTCATGCATGAAGCCCAATTTGTAAACCAGTCAGATATTGAATATCCTTTTGACCAAGGAGAGGCGAAGACCCAAGAGCTAGCAGTTAGCCTAATCTCTTCCCATATGAATTCCTCCTCTTTTGCCACATTATTGAACACTCTCCTGTTGCATTCAAGCCACAAAGACCACATGGTAGCTAACGAAACAATCAGCTCAATCTCCTTGTTTGTCCTGCATAGACCTAAATTATGGCAAAGAAAGATCCCCTCCACAAAATTGTTCGGCGGTAATAGTTAGTTGCCTGAATTGATACTCCATAGGTTCCTGATTTTTCTTGCAAAACAGCATTTGAATAAAACGTGGTCCATATGGTGGGAAATGCATATGGTGGGGCATCGCCTTTGTAAGACATCATAGGTGTTGGCCTTGTTACGAGCTACAAGCCACCCAAACACCTTTACTTTGGAAGAGACCTAACAAAAGTTACTATCAACTCCTTAATGATTTGAAATATTCAATTCTTGTTGTCAGATGTTATACTGGATCCTTTGCTGGCTTTCAGAAAGGAACTTAAAGGTATGAAATCTGAAGCCATGGTTATTTCTAATTTCTTGTTAAGTTTTCTAGTTATTAATTAGATTAACACATCACATGTCTTTTGCTTTCAGAGAAGCATGACCTTAAAGTTTCTGTAAATGATATCGTCATCAAAGCAATTGCAATTGCACTGAGAAATGTGCCTGAAGCAAATGGTAAATTACTGGAAATAATGACTCACAGTAAATGCCATGCAGTTCTATGGACTAATCTTGATTACAATTTTCTTGCTACTTGACAGCATACTGGAATGCAGAGAAAGGAGATGTCGTTTTTCATGATTCTGTTGATATATCAATTGCAGTAGCTACTGAAAAGGTATTTTCTGGTAACTTGTCATTTAGGAGCCTCTAGCAAATATCCAGCTTTTCATCAACTAATAATACTGGAGCTACAGGGCCTGATGACTCCAATTGTGAGGAATGCTGATCAAAAGAGTATATCATCAATCTCTTCAGAGGTATTGAAATAAATCGGAAAAAAATTTCTCTTTTGTGATAGTTGTATTCCACTTAGTTGTGAATATACGTTTTGCTTGCCCCTTTTTCTTGAAAATAATGCATATGTTATTAGTGGGCTCACGAAGTGTGGCTTGACATGGCACGGGTGGGTCCCCAAGGTCATTGGGGTTGTTTCTACAAAAAAATAAAAATAAAAAAATAAAAAAATAAAAATGCATATGTTGCTCATCGTAGCAATTGAAACTTTATATGCATCTTATCAGTCTCTTTCTGTGTTTTCTTCATTCACAAAACGATGGTCCTCATAGACGTCAGATTGATGTTTCATGAAATATATTAATTAGAAATCAGTATCTATTTGAATGTGAGACTTGTGAATTAAATGAACATAAAGATTCTTTAATGAACTCCAACCACCCTTTTTATGTGAAACTAGCAAAATGACTTATCATGCACATATGTCATTGATTACCTTGAATAATAAATTGATTGTGAAAAATAACTAATTAATCCCTATAATATTGAATCAAAACTTTTCAAATTTATGACCTCCTCTATGTGAGCAATTACTATATTCATAAATGCATTCTTGAAAAATTGAAGGTTATTTTTACCTCATATAAATGCCAGTCATGCCTTTTTTTGAAGAAAAAAAATTAGCACAGAGATTAGAAAGTGTTTGAATTATTAGTAGTATAAATGTTTCAGGTAAATTCTTTGAGTTTTGATACAATTGCCTGGTTGAATGAATAAATTTTCTTTGAGATTTCAGGTCAAGGAATTGGCTGAAAAGGCACGAACTGGGAAGCTTGCACCCCATGAATTTCTAGGGGGAACCTTCAGGTCAACATGCCATATCTGCTTCTTTTTCCGATGTAGCTTTTGAAAATAAATCATCGTTGGTGACATTGTGGATGATACTGAATTATGCTTATGACTTCCTGCAGTATTTCAAATCTGGGTATGTTTCCAGTGGATCAGTTTTGTGCAATTATAAACCCTCCACAGGTAAATAGTTTTGTTTCTCTGGTTTATGTTTGCAATCAAACTAGAACAGCATATCCATTGTGTTGGGACAGGGGACCATACATGTCTTGTGGGATTAGTCCAACAGATCTAATACTAAAGGAAACCCAAAGTTAGCTAGATTAAAAAAAAAAAAAAGGGATGGTTATGACTTATGCGAAGTCTTCCTCCCCCATGGAAAAAAGGCAATCTTGCCACACTAATCTATTAAGGCATTTTGTGTCCCAGTTGGAAGCTTTATGACTCAGATTCATTCACATGCCATAATCTAATTCAAGGACGTAACAAAATTTATGTGGGTCTGTCATCTTTGTAGGAGGTCTAATATCTTTTCTTCCCCTTGCAGGCCTGCATTCTGGCTGTGGGTAGAGGTAACAAGGTTGTAGAACCTGTTGTTGGAAGTGATGGTAAGATTTTTCTGCTTCCTATAAGAACCGAGTGCCTTGCTATATTTTGAAAAATCTGAATGTATTATGAACTTTTCTTTCTTCAGGGGAAGAGGAACCTGCAGTTGTCAACAAAATGAGCTTAACATTATCGGCGGACCATCGTGTCTTTGATGGCAAAGTTGGAAGTACGTATTGCTGTTAGCATTAGTTTCTTACTAAAAAAAAGTAGAAAGGCTCGACTTTTCACCATTTCTTTTAGACTTCCTAGTTCTTTTCAATACTTCTGAGCTTAGGTGACAGATTACATTCTTGATTGTATCACTGATTAGCCTGCATAGCATTTGAAAGCCCTCTCCACCTGCTAATTGTCCCCTAGATTTATGTTAAACAGAAAATTCATTATCCATGTTCTGTGCTTAGCACCTTGCTTTGGGCCAAAGTTAATGAGGTTATTCATGTTGCAGGTTCATTCCTTTCAGCTTTACGCCTCAACTTCAGTGATATCCGAAGACTCCTCTTGTGATGACATGTTAGAGAAAAGTCAACTTAAGAGAATCTGATCATTTTTCAAAGAAATGTTTCTTCACAACCTGAGTTGCTTCAGAGAATCCGATCATTTTTCAATGGGAAACCATGGTTGGCAGATTTTGTTTTGCAGTCGGTTATCAGATTTTGTCATTAATTGTATTGCATCAATTGGCTTGCATGGAAGCCTTAGCTGTTTTTTTTTTTTTTTTTTTTATCTTCATGTTCTCTTAAGAGAATGCCGGTGACTCTGCATGCTTTCTTGTATGAGAATAATTGTAAAATCAAGTTGCGGAATAATAATGTCACTGTTTATTTCATCCTCTCAGCTACAGCAATAAAAGCGAATTTTTCATACCAGGTAAATTAAAAAATTTCTACCCACTCAGTGGTTCAGTTTAATTTCCATATCGTTGCCTTGCAGGGCCCAACAACCATATTGAACCACTGAGCCATCAAAATCAAGAGTGAGATTTCAGGGCTCTTTGACCGCAAGAGGCTCATACCACTGAGGACCAAACCCGGCATCCTTCCTGGCTTTCTCATTAAAAGGAGGCTTCAGCGGTCCAGAAAAGTAACTTCTAACCTTGGCATGAAATGCTTGAATCACCATATCATCATCATCTTCATCACTTGGACAGCTTAATGTTTTCTGATCCACATTCCTTGCATCCTCCACTTCTTTCTCTATGCTATCTGCTTCTCTAATCTTGCTGCTCTCAGATTCCACACAAATGAGGCTTCTAGCTCTTCTCAAGCAAAGATATTTGAACCATTTTACTCCAGCAGCACAGTGAGTAACCACTTCTGGGTACACCACCGTCTCTAACAAATCAGCAGTTCTATCATCGCCTCCATTCCGAAACCGTGCGATCGTCGTTGGTAGCACATCCAGTCCTCTGGCCTGTTGATCAAATCACACCCAAAAAATCCATTCATTCAATCTCAAATTACTCTAAAACTAACACTAACAAAGAAGTGTTTGAGACAATTAAGCTAGCTACCACACCTCATGAACGCAATGCTCCACTGCTAACCGTGCCAAGAGGTCTTTTGAAGTGGCAATAGCAGATTCCCACAAACCATCATGAGCTGGGAACGCCCCATAGAAAGAACCCAATTCTTCAAGACGGGCCACCAGGATTGTGAAATGGCGGCCTTCATCTTGAGCCACCTTCACAAAATCAGTGAAGAATTCTCTGGGCAACGACTCTTGCTTACCAAACCGAGCAATAATATCCTGCAAGAGAATAAAAAGAGATACACATACAAATTCAAATTGATGCAAAACACAGAGACGGAATGGGTAAAGAATGTTACCCAAGACAAATCTATGGCCCAGCTTTCCGTATGAACGAGGCTGTGAAGAATGGCTTGTCTGCTCCGTAAGCTTCCAGCCTTGCCCAGCTTGGGCATTAGGCTGGGCGGTACAAGCTTGACCTGTGTGTTTTAGTTGGGACATTTAATCAAACGTTTGGAGGAATAAAAGAGTGGTGGTGTTACATTGTTATTACAGTTAGGGTTGAACTTACATTGGAGAGCCTTGCGGGTCGATCGGGGACGTCGAAATCGAGAAATTGATTGAAAGGCAGGGAAATGGAGCCTTGAAGCCATCTTTTAGCAATGGTTTCTCCAAGTTTGGCCTTCTCGAATGGGTCAGGCGTGTTCAAAATTCGGAGCGCCGCTTCCACTAAGGTTTCTATCTCTTCCGCGCTGCTTTTCTGCCCATTCATTGTTTATTGTGACCTCTGTTGGGGAAATACTGTTGCCCGTTGGTACTCCATTTTACATTCAGCTTGGTACGGTCATCACGTGGACATTGCCGCATCAGCAAGGTTACAGGCCTATTGTTTTCTACAACATATTATTTTTATTTTTATTTTTTCTTTGTCAAAGTGGGAGTTTCACTCCACCAAATCTCCAGGAGTAGAATAAACCTGCAGATAAAAAGACTATCAACATTAAGCATGGAGCCCAACACCAACAATTGACACAATAGCCTCACAACGACGGTTAACATCAACAACAACGAATAAATCTGGCAATAACAAATAAATAAGGCAACAAGAGGGTGAGGCTCTCGTAACAAACACAAAAACAAAACTATACAACTAAAAACAAAAATGAAAAAACTCGACGTTGATGCCTTTAGTGGATATTAGGTGGCGACAGAGAAGGGAGAGTTGCTGGCGAAAGAGAAGTAGACGTGAGAAGAGAGAAGCAAGGGCGGTGATTAAAAATATCATACTCCAAACTATTTTTGAATTTGAAACACATGTTACTATCAACGACCTGTGGCAATGAATGGCTCTGTTATTGTAATCGAGGGCCTTGAGTCATTCTTGAATTCAGAATCTTGTGTCGCGTCTCCAACCTCGAGAACTAGCATCCAAATCCAAATTATTTGGGGAAGGAGCATTGCCTTTTAAATACGCCATGACCAGGCACATTCTTGGTCGAGCCCTGCTTGTTGGATGAGAACAAATTAACCCAAGTTTCAACACTAATTCCATTTCTTCCGCACATAATCATTTTGTAGTTTGGGATCAACAATCTTAAGAATTTCCCCATTCTTCCAACATTCTGATGCCCAATCCACTAATATTATCTTCTCAGGCAACTCTTGTGGTTATATCGATCATCGCCCACAAGCAACTTCCAGCATAAATGTCCCAGACGCAAACACATCAGTGGTCGTAGTTGCCTTCCCTGTTCTTGAAAGCTCAGGAGCAATATAGCCTAGTGTGCCAGCCAAGTGAGTAGTCTTAGGATCCATTCCATGACTACTTAGTCTTGCAAGCCCAAAATCACCAAGTCTTCCATTGAACTCACTGTCTAATAAGACATTGCTGGCCTTGATGTCCCTATGAACAATCACCTGCATCCACTCTTCATGCAAATAAACAAGCCCTGTACCAACATCCTTGATAACCTTAAATCTTTGGCTCCAATTGAGTGTTGGGTTGTTGGCCTTGCTGAAGAGGAATTTGTCGAGACTGGCATTAGGTATTAAATCATAAACCAAAAGGAGCTCGCCTTTGCGACGGGAATAGCCAAGCAGTCGCACAAGATTGGGATGTCAAAGCCCCCAATTGTTGTTATCTTTGCTATGAACTCCTTCATTCCCTGACTTGATTCATGTGAGACTCTCTTGACTGCAACTTGGGTCTTGGTTGAGGACAACACACCACTGTAGACCCGACCAAAGCCTCCTCTTCCAAGAAGTTCTTTGTCACTGAAGCCCTTGGTGGCAATAAACAGCTCATTGTATGCAAATCTATGAGGCCCATATTATACCTCCCAATCTTCAAGAACTTCTTCCTCTGGTTTTTCTCTAGCAGGAAAACTACTATTGCAATTGCGGATAGCCCAATTGCCAATCTTTTAGAGACCCTTCTTTTTGCTTTTCTTACAGACTTTACAGTACTATTGGGAATTGATGGTAGACGAGATATATTGAGTGCTTTAGCTTTCCCATTTAACTGAAAGCTCCACCCAAGAACATAGCTATACCCGCCAAGTCTGCTGTTAGTAAAACAAAACCCAATATACATGGTGTCTAAGATTACTGGTGAAAGATCAATATCCAACGACAAAAGTGGGCGTCTGGGCTTGGGTATTTCGATCAGAGCCAAAGTAACATTAAGTTGTTTCCCCAACCCATCATAATCCACCCAAACCAGCATTCGATCCTCGCTTGTGAATGTTAAGTTCCTTAACTCGCCATTGTTATCAGCAAAATACCCTGCTGAGGCGGATTAAGCTGACACACTATTGATATCAATTTTCACATGATTATTGTTGATATCACCGAATTCTATACTTCGGATTGTTTTGAGCACGATGGCTACGACATGGTTTGATTGGTTACCCATATTGGTCAGGTTGGAGGCCAAGATATTGGGAAGGTAAGGCATGAGGAAGTTCATTGGAAGGAGCAAGAACAAAGGCCATTCCTTGACCTCCAAGAGAACTGTACTTCGAAACAATGGCAAAGGCGAAAGTGGTGGAGAAAGAGAGGGCTTCACCGGTGGCAGCAGATGAGTTTTTGAATGGAAAGGGAATGTTGTAGAAGGCTTGGCCAATATTTAGCTCTCTGCTATCAGTCAACGTGATGAGGCCATTGGGTGAAACCTCGGCCACACCTCCTAGTGTCATGAACTCGTTGAATATGAAACCTTGCTCATTGGTAGTTGTAATTAGTTTTGTTGAGTAGTGAATTTGAGATGAAGGACCTAGGGCCAACTCAAAAAATATTGAGAATAGAGATACACAGAGATAAAAACAAGGGAACTTTGTTTTTATCACAACATACATATATTACAAGGGTTCTACAAAGGTTTAGAATGCTTAATTCAAAACCAGTTAACACACCCTTAGGAGCTCAATTTAAATTGTCCAGTAAGCAGTCGCCCAAGGATGAAGATAAAAATCAGTCATGGCAAATACACCATATGCTAGTGTGGTTGGAAGTCTTACGTACCTCATGGTGTGTACTAGACCTGATTTAGCATATGCTCTAAGTGTAGTGAGCAGATTTATGAGAAACCCAGGGAACGAACATTGGAGTGTTGTGAAGTGGATACTCAAGTATCTAAATGGTTCCCAAGGTCTTCGTTTACAATTTAGAAAATCAGTGAATGATCAAGATAGGGTAAAAGGCTATGTTGATGCTGATTATGCTGGAGATTTGGACAAAAGGAGGTCACTAACAGGTTATGTATTCACAGCTAGTGGCAATCTTGTTAGTTGGAAAGCCTCATTACAGCATGTTGTCGCTCTCTTTACAACAGAAGCTAAGTTTATTGCAGCTACAGAGGCTAGTAAAGAAGCCTTGTGGCTTAAAGGTCTTATGACAGAGTTAAGTGGTGTTTCTGCTCATGTTGAACTCCTTACAATCAAAGTGCCATTTATTTGGTTAAAAATCCTATGCTTCATGAGCGTACTAAACATGTGGATGTTAGACTATTTTTTATCAAGGACATTGTTGAAGATAAACAGATGGATTTTAAGAAGGTTGCTACCTCAGAAAATGCAGCATATATGCTCACCAAACTGGTACCTCTTGCTAAGTTCAAGTTATGTTTGGACTTGGTACAAGTTGGTGATCTATCAGAGCCTCCAAGATAGTCGGAGAGATGGAACTTCACAACCATTCCTGAATTGAACAAAGAGACAAGGTGGAGATTTGTTGAATAACATCTATATTGCTGCAAGGTGTCTCTATGTTGAGAGGCATAAAGAGTGACTAAAAAGAAGAGCTCACATGGTGTGTCAAAGAACCATGTGACTGAGAGTTTATAAAAGGATGTGCAGAGTGAAAACAGAGCATACAGAAATTCTGGAGAATTGTATTCCTTTGCGTACATGTTTACTTTCTATTTTTTGAGACAGTCTTATAACTGAAGAAATCTCCATTAATAAAGAAAGTTGAAGCTGGTTTTGGTTGGTTCCCCGTGGACGTAAATCATATTGATCAAACCACGTAATTCTATTGTGTTGTTGTGTTTGTTCTTTGTCTTGGTTGTGTGTTTTCTTTATTGTCAATCTTTGTTGCACATCATCTTCTTGATAAATTGCTTCATAAAGCAGCAAGTGAGAAGGATTTGCTTAACATTCCTATAGTAAACACAATTATCATGTTGGCTTCTCTTGAAACTGTTAGTAATCATAAATTCATCAAACCTCTTATACCATTGGCATGGAGACTGTTTTAAGCCATATAATGACTTTTTTAATAAACATACTTGTTGCTCATGTCCTTGTTTAACATATCCATCAGGTTGTTTCATATATATGTTTTTCTCTAGTGTTCCATGTAAAAAAGCAGTCTTAACATCGGTTTGTTCCAATTCCATGTTAAAATTAAAGCCTAAAGAAATCAACACCCTTATGGAAGTATGCTTAACCACTGGAGAAAACACCTCATTAAAGTCAATTCCTTCTCTTTGTGTAAAGCCCCTAGCCACCAATCTAGCCTTATACCTAGCTGGTTCTATACCTGGAATTCCCTCCTTCCTCTTATATATCCATTTACACCCTACTAATTTCTTATTCTTTTGTTTGTCAACAAGAATCCAGGTCTTATTCTTAACTAATAAGTCCATTTCAGAATCTATGGCTTCTTGCCATTTAACTTTCTCTTGACAACCTATAGCCTCTCTACATGATTGAGGTTCCAAATCATTTAGCTCATCAGAAACAGTTAATGCATATGAAATAAGATCAGCATATCCATACCTGGTTGGAGGCTTGATCACTCTTCTTTCCCTATCCATTGCCAATGTATAATCTTGTGATAGGTAAGAAGAGTTTTGTTCATTGTTAATAGGTTCTTCCTCAACTACTGGAACATCAGTAAGGCTGTCTATGTCCAGCTCCACCTCACTTTTAGGTTGTTTTTGTTGTTCATTTTCATCTGAAGACAAGTGTTCTATTACACTTCTCTTCTTTAGATTTTGAATTAATTCTTCTTCATTGAACACAATATCCCTACTCACTAGGCACTTGCCATTTCCGGGAGTACCTACCCAAACCTTATATCCCTTGACTTCATCCGGATAACCCAAGAAGAAACCTTTGAGTGCTCTTGGTTCAAGCTTATCTTGTTTCAAGTGTACATAGGCTGGGCATCCAAAAATCATTAGTTTACTATAGTCAGCTGGCTTCCCTGACCATTTTTCTTCAGGAGTTTTAAAGTTTAAGGCTGATGATGGGCTTCTATTTATCAAGTAACTTACTGTCATTGTTGCCTCTGCCCAATATACCTTTGGCAAACTTGTATGTGACAGCAAGCATCTTACTCTCTCCATAATAGTCCTATTCATTCTCTCTGCAAGACCATTTGGTTGGGGTGTATGTCTCACAGTATGATGTCTTGCTATACCATGTTTTTGACAGAACTTATCAAATTCACTATTGCAAAACTCAAGACCATTATCAGTCCTTAATCTCTTAACTTTTTTTTCAGTTTGGTTTTCCAAAAGAGTTTTCCATTGAAAAACTTATCAAATGCCTCACTCTTTTATTTCAAAATATAAATCCATAGCTTTCTAAAGTAATCATCAATTATGGTCAGAAGATACCTTTTCCTACTCAATAATGGAGTAGATGATGGCTCCCAAAGATTCGAGTGTATATAGTCCAATGTCCCCTTAGTTGAATGTATGCCGGTGGAAAATTTTACCCTCGTAGCTTTTCCAAGAACACAATGCTCACAAAACTGCAATTTATCCACCTGATCCTCACCTAGAAGTCCTTGTTTACTCAACTCCTTGAGTCCTTTTTCGCTAACATGTGCAAGCCTCAAATGCCACAAGAGAGATCTATCAAGATTTCTTACTGCTGTTGTTGCTTCACCCTGTTTCTGCTGTAAGACATACATCCCATTGTGTCTTGTGCCCTTCATCAGTACCATTGCTCCTTTGGTCACTTTAAGCACTCCACAATCTTCTTTGAAAATATAACCCTGAGGTTCAAGCATGCCTAGAGATATTAAGTTGTTCTTCAGGCTTGGAACATGTCTTACATCCCTTAGTATTTTTTGGGTACCATCATGAACTTGAATGGCAACTGATGCAATTCCTACTACCTTGCACTCTTCATTGTTACCAAGAATGACCTTTCCACCTTCATTTTTCTGATAGGATTGAAACAGATCCTTATTAGGAGTCATGTGAAATGAGCACCCTGAATCAAGAATCCATTCTTGATCAGTCTTCTTTTCTGAGATTGCTAAAACCTCGGCACTCTCATAACCATCTTCAACCAAAGATGCATCCACATTCTCTTGAGACTTCCGTTGCTTCTTATTTTTTCTCTCAGGACAATCTTTCTTGAAATGACCCTCTTTATGGCAATGGAAACACTTTCTTACAGTAGATTTTGATCTAGATTTACCTTTTTTTATGTTTGTTTGATCTTGTCTTAGTCCTTCCTAGAACATGTAGTCCACCTCCACTTGAAGATTTTGTTTCAAACTTGGCTTCAAGATCTTTGGACTTGAGAGCAACTTGTACCTCCTCTAACGTCAAGGATTCTCTTGCATATTTCATTGTATCAACAAAATTTGCAAATGATTTTGGTAGAAAATTCAAGATTAGAACTGCCTGATCTTCATCTTCAATTTTGATCCCAATGTTCTCCAAGTCAATCACAATCTTGTTGAAATCATCAAGATTGTCTTGAATGCTCTTATCTTCTTGCATCTTGAACCCACAAAGCTTCCCCTTGAGATAGATTCTATTCGTGAGGATTTTTGTCATGTACAATTGTTCCAACTTCAACCATACACCTGCTGCAGTCTTTTCTTTTGAAACTTCTCTTAGAACTTTATCTGACAGATACAAGATGATGGTGTTGTAGGCTATGTCTAGCATTTCTTGTTTCTTTTCTTCATTCATAGTGCGTGGAAGATTCTTTTCTCCACAGAGTGCTTGTACCACCTTCTGCTGAACCAAGATAGCCCACATTCATTGCTTCCAAATGCTGAAATTTGTTTTGCCATCAAATCTCTCGATTTCAAACTTTGTGACACTCATTCTTGCCCCTTCAAGAACCAAGCTCTGATATCAATTTGTTGAGAATAATCTTTCTCACTTGCTGCTTTATGAAGCAATTTATCAAGAAGATGATGCGCAACAAAGATTGACAATAAAGAAAACACACAACCAAGACAAAGAACAAACACAACAACATAGCAGAATTACGTGGTTCGATCAATATAATCTATGTCCACGGAGAACCAGCCAAAACCAACTTCAAAATGAAGATTTCTTCAGTTACAAGACTGTCTCAAAAAATAGAAAATAAACATGTATGTAAAGGAATACAATTCTCAAGAATTTGTGTATATTCTGTTTTCACTCTGCACATCCTTTTATAAACTCTCAGTCATGTGGTTCTTTGACACACTACGTGAGCTCTTCTTTTTAGTCTCTCTTTTATGCCTCTCAACATAGAGACACCTTGTAACAATATAGCTGCTATTTAACAAGTTTCATGGGCAGAAACAGCATGTGAAGAGACGTGATAGAGGATAACATAGCTACTGCTGAAACCAATTCCATGTGGTCTTGATCCTCCAACAAATGGAAATGGAGAGTGCTCTCTCAGCGGATGAAGATAGAATGAATTCAATAATTCCATGAGAAAATTCAGAGTACGTAGGAAAGAATAGTTACGGGTCCAAATTTCCCAATTTTGTTCATGTTTCCACGCCCACTTGAGAACGAGAAAATTCGGAGTAAGGAAAGAAACATACAATCAAAAAGAAGAAGAAATAAAATGCTTTCTTTTAATTATTTGGAGTCATTTATTGCAGCCACCCACTTTCAGGACTTGGAAATGCTAAAATGAGCATTTTCAGTAGATAATTGATAGAAAATTTTTCATCAATCTCTATCTTTGAATTGTATTTCATTATTTGCTTATGAAAAGAAAATACACCTATTTATATCTTAAATTAATAGTTTATTTCTAAAGAATTTTTTAGGGAATAAAATTATTCCTTGTGTGTCACAAAAATTAGTTAAAAAGATTTTACTTGTGTGATTGATCTACATATTTAGATGTATTGATTCTACAAAAAAATAGTAAAAATTAGGGGTGTAAGCCAACCCGACTGATTGGGTCACGGGTGAAGAGCCTAAAAAATCGATCCAACCTAACTCGAATCAATTAATAACCTTTAACTTTAAAAATTTCTTTTCCCTTTCGTTTTATATAGAGATTGAAGTATAAAAGCGGCTCAATCTCATCAATCTTTCACGTTATTAACAACTTGATGCTACTTTAAACTGTCTTCAATTTGTATTTGTAGTTGTAATGAAACTTTTTTTATGAAACTCTTCTCAATTTGTATTTATCATATTATGATATAGTGGTAGATGAATGTGATTTATTTAAAATATCTTAATATTTATTATTAATTTAAAATAGTTGTCAAATTTACATGTTGATATGATTGTATTTAAAATTAAAACATTACATGTTTGATGTCTACTAATGTAAAATTTATATATAAAATTTACATATATAATTTAACTCATTTTAATATTCTCAACTCGAATGACCAACTCAACTCAACTCAAAAGTTGAATTGAGTTAAAATTTGGTTCTCAACCCAATCCAACCCGTTACACCCTAGTGAAAATATAACACATAGTTATGTGTTTTAAAATTTAGAAGAGTCATAATACTTCAATTTTCTTTGTTCTCGAAGTTAAATTATGCAATAAAAAAATTCTTTATTTCCTTTTATATTTTAATTTCATTGTAATAAATTATTGGTGTGGGCTCGGCACGATATGATATTGATAGGTCACAGGCGAGAGATCTTCAAATAAAACATTGGCATCATTTGGTGAAGAAACAAGACAACATAAGCTGAACTCTTCTTTCAACGTGAAACCACCCCATTTATCTCTACGCTAGAATACTTGAAACTTTTCAAGGTGGAAGTATGTAAAATAATTATTTAATATTTTAACTACTAAGGATTTTTAAATTTAAATTTTGCCCTTTTAACTTCTACTTACCTGTGTGTATATATATATATATATGTGAGTTATCCATCAAATCAAATTAAATGCAAATGCAAATGATGAGTATGTGGGCTTTAAATCTCCTTATCCTCGTATAAGGTGATTCAATATAATAAATACTATAAGATTGATAAAAATAAATAAATAAACAATTCTAATCACATAAATTTTCCTGTGTCCAAACCCATGTCCAAATGATACCCATTTGTAAAGGGTCCTGAAAATCTATGGCTCAACTGAACTTTCACTACCTGCTGATTATTATTATTAATTTTTTTAAATAATCAAAGATGTGGGATGTGGGCCCAAAAGTAAGTAAACCACGTGGCCAACACAGAAGTGTACATGGAATCATATAATACGGAATTAAAATTGAAATCGGTATGGGCTTTGTGGAGACAGCATCCCCTAAACTGCAGCAATATTTTAGAATTCTGTGGATTTTGGCTCTCAGTTTCAGGGTTTTAGTTTTTAGATGCAAAACCATGGGCAGTTTCAGTTTTTACAACCCACCCTTCCGGGCTTTTTACGTATATTTTTCTGGTTTCTCCAAATTCAAGAACAACCATCCCACAACAGCAGCTGATTCTCCCCAGATTTTCAACTCCATTTTGGATCTCTGTTGGGCTGATTTCTAAACTGGGTTTTGCTCTGAAATCAATAGCTTCCTGAATGAAATAGCAGAATCATTTCCCCTTTTCTTTCTTTTCTCTGATTCTGTATAGAAACTTTGGAAGAAAGTAGGAAAAAACTACAGAAAGAGGTCTACAAAAGTTGGGTTTTTTTTGCCCTTTTCTTTTGATATCTTTGTGCTAGCTACTAGTAGTAGTAGAAGAAGAAGAAGAAGATTTGTGATATAATGGAAGGCAATAACAGCATGACAGCAGGAGGAATGTTACCTGGAATGGCTTCAGGAATTCTGGGCTTAGAAATGCCACTTCACCAAAATCAACAACAACAGCACCATTTGCTATCTTCTTTCCCTTCTTCTTCCCAGGATGATACCCACCAATCCCGACAACATTCAAAACACAATAACACCACCAATCACTCTTCTTCTTACCCCATCATCACCAAACCCAAGCAACAGCAACAACAACAACAAACACCATTAATAAGCGACGAAGACGAGCCCGGATTAGCCGGCACAGGCCTAGAAGGGAAGAAACGAGTACCATCATCGTCATCATCTCCATGGCAGAGAATGAAATGGACGGACAGCATGGTGCGGCTTCTGATCATGGTCGTCTTCTACATCGGCGATGACTGCACCACCACCGCCACTGCAGCCGGTGAATGTTGCAGTGCCGACCCATCATCGGCCTCCGGCGGCACACCCAAGAAGAACCCCGGCGCAGGTGGCGGAGGAGTGTTACAGAAGAAAGGGAAGTGGAAATCTGTGTCTAGAGCCATGATGGAGAAAGGCTTCTATGTGTCACCACAGCAATGTGAAGACAAGTTCAATGATCTCAACAAGAGGTACAAGAGAGTAAATGACATATTGGGCAGAGGCACAGCTTGTAGAGTTGTAGAAAACCAGAGCCTTCTTGATACAATGGATCGTCTTTCGCCTAAGATGAAGGAAGAAGTTCGGAAATTGCTCAATTCCAAGCATCTTTTCTTCAGAGAAATGTGTGCTTATCATAACAGCGGTGGTGCGTGTCAATATCTATCTATCTATCTATCTATGCTTGATATCCAACTACCTCCTTGCCAACATATTTACTTGTTTATCTAATTTATGAATCATGTCTTTTCTTTCCACTATAAATCTAGTTCGTGTCATCCAGCACATAAGGGAGAGCGTTAATATTTATCTATATATATACTGACAGGACAGCTCTTGCTTTTAGGTCAAGGAGTTTCTAACAGTGCTGCGGCGGCGGCAGCGGAGCCTTCTCAACACCACCACCACCAGACCCAGCGGCGTTGCTTCCATTCTCCAGCAACTGGGGCTAATTCAAGGAACAAGGTAGAGCTAGAAAGGGTGAAAATTGGCAGAGAAGAAGAAGAAGATGATGATGACGACGATGAGGAAGATGAAGATGATGATGAAGAAGAAGTAGAAGACGATGAGAACGAGGGTGAAGAAGATGAGGGAATTAGCAAGAATGAAGAGGAAATGGAAGATGAGAAACTGGCTAATAAGAGGAAGAAGAAGAGAACAATGTCGTTAATGTCGCCGGCAATGAAGCAATTGAGGTGTGAGCTAATGGGTGTGCTTAAAGATGGGAGCAAAAGCGGGTGGGAGCAGAAGCAGTGGGTGATGAAGCAGTTGATGCAATTGGAAGAACAGCAAGTGAGCTATCAATGCCAAGCGTTTGAGTTGGAGAAGCAGAGGTTGAAATGGTTGAAGTTTAGTAATAAGAAGGAGAGGGAGATGGAGAGAATGAAGTTGAAGAATGAGAGGATGAAGCTTGAAAATGAGAGAATGGTTCTTCTTCTAAAACAGAAAGAGGTTGAATTGTTCGATTACCATCATCATCTTCATCATCAACAACAACAGCTACAGCATTCTGCTAACAAAAGACCCGACCCATCATCTGTAATGGGCTGAATTGATGAATAATTACTGTGAATATGAACTCATAACTTTTGTAACCAAAAATAAAATAAAAAAAAATCAGAACTGTAAATATAGAAATGGGTTTTTTGTTTGTTTTAATCTCTTACAAATGGAGATGAAAGGCAGGCAACAACCGTAAAATAGTTAGTTTATATGTGACTTATTTCTTGTAATTTCCTTTCATTTATAAATGAAATATCTTGTCCATCTTTGCCTGTTTCTAATAATTTTAAAAAGCAGTCTACAATCAAAATTACAAAGTTTTGTTTAGAAAGAACGGTGAATATAATGAAAACATATTTTTTTAGATCAATATGGCAAAAATAATCTTTAATAAGATAAATATTACAACTAATTTAATTATTGACCAGCCAAGTTTGTTTTGTTTTTTTTTAATTATGTATTTTCAGTGAAAATAAAACTCAAGCGAATTAAAAGGCTATTTATTACAAGAGGAACAAAAAAAAGTTACCTAAGATGCTGTTACCATCGTCTCCGTTCTCTTACGAGAGACGGGAAGTTACAGAAGAAGCAGAGCAGTAGAAGAGTCAGAAATATGAGTTCTTTCGCAGGCCCTAGAACCGAGTCGACTCACTATCGTCTCTACGAGTTCGCCAAAACTGCCCTCATCAAGATATTCGTCTCTCCCTACGCCACGGTTCTCTACTCTGCTCTTTCTCTCTATCTCTTATCTCTTCCCTTTTCTCTGTTTCTTTCTCTCTCTATTGATTCTTCTTCGTTCTCTCGTTGCAACAATTAGGTTTGCGATTTATACTGCGGAAGTGGAGCTGATACGGACAAGTGGGACGAAGCACAAATCGGTCACTACATCGGACTCGGTGCGCTATCTTTGCAAAACTAAACAATTTCTCTTCTTCCATTCGAGTCTCTGAGCTTGTAATTTCTTTGTTTGTTTTTGTTCACAGATGCTTCTTCGTCTGGAATCTGCGATGCCCGGGAGATGTGGGAGAGCCAGAGGAAGCCTTACACTGCTGAATTAGTTGAAATCGATCCTTGCGCGGTACAGGCTCGAGATTTATCTCACTTCGCTTCGAAATTTGTTACTGAAAATACCCTTTTTATGTTGTTTGTATATTTGACGCAATTAGGGTTCTGTTTTTCAGGAAAATTTGGTGTCCTTATTGCAGGATAAGGGCGTCCCTGTTGACATTGTTTGCTGCTTGCAGCATTTACAGGTCTTATTTGCTGGTCATTCTGTGATTGATGTTTTTTTTGTTAATGGGTTTAGTGAAACTGGGATTAATGATGCAGCTGTGTTTTGAAACTGAGGAGCGAGCAAGGAGGCTTCTTTTTAATGTGTCTTCTATATTGAAACCAGGGGGTTATTTTTTTGGTATTACTCCTGACTCATCTACTATATGGTATGGATTTAAGGACTTGCCTTCTTTTGTTAACTGTAGTTTGTATTATTGGTTGATGAAGATGTAATAATTGTTGTTCACGGGATAATATGCGTGTGCTTTTGCTTGGTAAATGGAAAATGATATCACTGATTTTAATGATATTGCCTAGACTTCTACAACTTCTGCATTTGTGTAATGATAATATATATCTAACAGAAGAGAGATATTATCATACATCAAACCTGATCTTTAGTTTCATAAACACATGCTTCGTAAATACTTCTTGTTGAGTGAACTTTTTAAGTGTTCTATGTGGTATAGATTATTAGATATGTTTAGGCTCAGAACTTAATTCCTGTGCAGCATGTTAGGCCTGGTAGGACAATTCTAATTCAAGTGATCTTCATACAATTGATTCCTAGTACGTAGTTTGAGGGTTCTCTTGTGTTGAAGATTGACATGATTGGGTATTTTTTTGAACCGGTCATTGTATTCGTCTGATGTTCAGCAGCATGTCACAAATGATCTTAAAAAAAAGATTTTTTTTGTTAGATTGTTACAATCATTTCACTAAGCAGATGCTTTACTAAGTTCATGCTGATTGAATTCATCGGATATTTGTCGACGATGTTTGGATCTGTGTTGCATGTGTAGTATGTGGGTGCATATGAAGATAAATTTGAGGTCTTACCCATTAAATTTACTTGAAAAGAACGTGTGCCCTTTATTGATTGCTGTAAATTAAATTGTTAGTACTAGATGAACAGTAAGTATAATCCAAAGTTGAGATCTCAAGTTTTCAACATTGCAACCGATAAATCTCTTATATAATGCTTGTCATCCTTAGTGTCGGCATCAAATACTAAGTGCTCCTTTCTCAATGATGCAAATGATGATTTTATGTGTTCCTTGTGAACATTTAGGGCAAAGTACCAAAAGATTGTTGAAGCTTCACATAACAAAACAGGTGGTATGAAGCCAAATGTAGTACCAAACTGTATTCGGTCAGAAAGCTACATGATCACTTTTGAAGTTGAAGAAGAAAAGTATGATCATAATACCCTCCATTTTCCTGTATTTCGTCTTTCCTTCTTGTTTTTTTCCTTCCCACTCAAGTACTCAATACATTTGCAGGTTCCCATTGTTTGGAAAGAAATACCAGCTGAAATTCGCAAATGATTTTACCTCAGAAAGCCACTGCTTGGTCCATTTCCCAAGTTTGATTAGGTAGAGAAGGCATTTTTCTTTCTTCTTGTTTTGATATGAATTTCCTCCTTTTATTTTTTGTTTTGTTTTACCATGTCAAACCTTGGGTTGTTTAATTCAATAATGATCTGAGTCTGACGGCGCAAATACTTAATTGTGATTAAAACAGGTTGGCTAGAGAGGCTGGTCTTGAATTTGTGGAGATTCAGAACTTGACAGAGTTCTATGATGATAACAGGTATCTGAATATTGCATATTCTGCAATTTAAATAGTTTGGAGATTTTTAACTTTGTTAGTTTCTCTCTGTTATATTGAGTTTTTGTTATTTTAGTTTTACTAGTTCGGGGGCTGTGGTTGTTTTTAGTCCCTTTCATTTTTGTTGAACAGCATATGGTTGTAGTACATGTTACTTTCATTTTCTTCTCGCATATGTCGACATGTGTACGTTGTGGGATTAGAGAGCTGAAGTAATTTTCAATGTGTCCTTAAGAGCTCAACTTGCTGGCATGCTTCTTAGTTCTGGTCCAAACTTTGTGGATCCTAGAGGAAGGCTTCTTCCACGATCTTTCGATGTCTTAGGTAATGCAATGACACCCGTTTTTCTTAATCTCTCTTCATTATCTCCCTTAAAATAATTTTCCATTGTTGCAGGGCTATATACCACATTTATATTTCAAAAGCCTGACCCCAGTCTTGTTCCTCCAATCATGACACCCATAATAGATGAAGGGCATCACATTCATGAAGATGTAAGTGCTTCTGCAGAGTTATATTCACATTATTTTTTTGTTAATTTCAGGTCTTTCTGTTTACTGCATAAATTTCTTTTCTGCCCTGCTTCATACATGTTGGTATATGTTTTTGATATTATAGAAGGAATGGCAAGAAAGCAACTGGGCGCACCACTCCTCGGTGGTTATGGTTGAAGAGAAAAAGGGTCCTGTGGAGCCACCATCTCTTGGCATCAACGTAGTCATACCAGAGGAGGCCAAAGGAATCCTAGGTCCAGGACCTGCTGATCTACGATTCTCAGAGCCTCTATGATGTTGACCACGCAACATTTTTATGGTCATCATTCCAAATGCCTTGAAATCGTAATTTAATTTTGTGAAGGTACTCAAGAGGTTATATTTGTGATATAAACCAAAAGAAAAAGAAAGTGTAAGTTGGGTACTTGAGGTTGTCGAAACAGTAGTCAGAGTTCTTCCGGATCGCTTGTTCACATCAGCTAGTATGTATAATTGGTAGAAGGTTTTGGTGCGTGCAACTATATTTGTGCTTGTCTTTGTAGCAACCACGTTTAGATCATGTAAAATAGTGCTTCTAAGCAGATGAATTACTGTTAATACATATAACATTTTTCACACCCTATGAACCTTTGCTTTTCCTCATTTTTCTTAGTTATTTTGTTTGGGACAATTTTTCCAGCCCGATAAGCAACACCTAGCAAGTCGAAATAATAACATAAGCAGAGGCATACAGATGCAAACTCTCAATTCATACAGTTGAGAGGGTACTTTCTCAACAAAACATGATAAAATATTTAACCAGCATAAATTAATACTAGTTTCGCCACCATGCCTTTTGACTGACACAAAACTTTGTAGTGTATGAACTCTCCAGTGTAATTTTGTCTCAATACATGATCACCCACAAAGCTCATCAGGGAAACCCGGGATCTACTAGGCCAACCAGTACTATGTCTTCAAAAATTAGACTTGAAAAGCCCATAAACAAAAATTGATTAAAAAAAAAAAGGTTTTAGGGCAATGGTCTTAATCTTCTAGCTCAAGGATCTTAACAACCGATGCATCACCCACTTTCTGGCACACAACAACTCTATCGTGCGACTTTATTACACCGGAGGTCTTACCATGATCAAGGGCAACCTTCAAAACTGACTCATTTGTGGCACTTGTAGATTCCGCCTGTATAAATCAGAATGTAAGCACAGGTCAGGCAGCAAATTTGACGATGCGCCACATATGAAGATAGTAAATTCAAATGTACATATCAATGGAGAGCACAATTATCCACAGATAATGTGATTAATGTGCACTAATAAGAAAATGCCAAGTGCTGAACTGAAAGACATTTTCTCAATACAAAGTTTGAAAGATGATGAACTCTTCAACCAGCTAACGACTCTTCTATCCATTGAATCATGCATGCATTCAAAAAGAGCTACCAGATAAATAACAAGGCTCCAAGACACCTCGAGCTTATGACAGCATAAAAGCTTATGAAGGCCTAAGAAAAGATTTTACTGCTTACATTGAGGAAAGTGCACCATGTGCATTTTCTTGATGGTGAAGATATTGCGTTTTGGCATGAGATTTTCACCACAATTCTCAAAGAATAAAACAATTAGGCAATTCATTTAAACTTTTAGTATATATAGCAAAGAATTTTTGTATTGGACAAAGCAATGTGCTGTTCTCAGGTATCAGGTGATAGTGATACCCCCATAAACTGATCAGATTAAAATGTAATATTTACCAGGCATAAATAAGGATAGCCACACTGCACAGAGCTCCTTGACCTTGAGCAAACAATAGATACTAGTATAAAATGAGCATGGACGAGATGGGAGTACTGAGAATAGCATTGGTGACTAGCAAAGACAACCAAAAAGTATGATATTAAACAGAAGTCATATAAGAAAGTTTGGTACATCAAATGATCCAGGGAATGCATAGGAGCTGCTCTCAGCTGTTGAACAACAAAAGTATAAGACTATCGGTAGAGGTAATAACAGAATACACAAGAAATGCACACCTTGGTTGAAGATATGTCATAACAGAGTTTATTAGTCAAATAAGACTTAAGTTGCTGAGTAACAGGAAGAACACAAACAGCAGTGATGATGAAGATTGTTAACGAAAAAATTAAATGTTCAACTGAATTTAGGAGAAAAGTAATTAAACTCGTAAGTTGATACCCATAACCAAATTAAAATTAATCTAAATAATCGGGGGTCCTATAAAACACAGCATAAGAGTAGAATCATTGATCATTCCTTAGAATTCCAAAAAAAAAAAAAAAGATCAAAATCAACAAAAAGAAAATTCCAACTTACTGGATGGCGAGGATCTGCAAGCATGGGGAAAAGACCTCTAACTATAAGTGACTGCCTAGCCTGCCATGAAGCAAAAAGAAGAACTTGGTTAGTTATATTGCAACAGAAAATGATATATAACACCGATGCATCTTCCAAACAAATGTAACTTTTTGAAGGTAAATAACACATAAACACCACTGAAAGATTAATGCAGAAGATTATTTCATCATAAATATCATAGGTAATTTTCATGGAAAGTTTGTGACCAAACCCTGGCAAAGAGAATTATCAAGACAAAAGAGTCAGTACCTCAAAGGCACCAGTGAAACTCCATTTGAGCTGATTTGTTTTAAGCCGGGGAATGACAACTGAAAGAACAGGCATTGTGGGTCTGTATTTGGCAATCAATCTGTATCCGCATAAAATAGTCAGGGAGATCATCAGTTAGGTAAAATATACACCTCAACTTTTTGCTCTAGAAGATGTAATAAGAAACCAATCCTCAGAAAATTCCCTAAACCAGATATATCCATGCATTTATATTCAAAATGCAGCAATAGATTACCTTGCAGCCCTCCCAGAAGAAGTGAAGACAATAATAACAGATGCCTTCACCTTAATTGCTGCACGTACCTACATAAAAGGTCATGGTTTTAAGGTTAAGTAGAAAATAATAATAATTATCAACAATCTTCCAAATTGTAAAGGAAGTTACTAGACACAGGTAGTAAACCAAAATGCTAAAATATATCAATTGGACAAAACCATAATGTTATTACAAAGAGAAAAATACCGCAGATGAAGCTATAGATTCCAAATGAGTCATTGGTTCACCAACATATTTCACAGTCTTCTTGAAATAGAGGTCCTGGTTGAAAACTTTCTCAGCCTGCATACTCCCGAAGACAAAAATTAAGGCAATTCTAGTTGTTACGTCTAATTAGGTATTTAGGACCTTCTAATCAGAGGATTCAATGCAGATAAATAAATGGGTAAAAAAATGCCAGTTAAATCACTTGCCTCAGAGCAAATTTTTCCAACAATAGAAATGGTTTCAACGGGATACAATCCTCGCAGAGTCTCAGCTCCTAGAAGAATGGCATCACTACCTGCACCAGTTGAGTAACATGAGACATTAGGAGCCACAAGATTTTTATTAGCTGCATTTATGGAACAAATAAATGTTATCAACCGAAAGATCTCTACACAAGTAAAGGGATCCCGGTGCACAAAGCTCCCGCCTATGCAAGGTCCCGGGGAAGGGTTGGACCACATTTGGGTCTATTGTACACAGCCTTACCTTGCTTTGCAAGAAGCTGTTTCCACAACTCGAACCATAACCACATGGTCACACGGCAGCATCTCTACACAAGTAATAAGTTAAATGCAATATGGTCATTGGTATGAGAGGTCCGTATATACTATATGGATGCTTTAATCCAATTTCATAAATTAATAATTTAATATGGTTCTTTTTACATGTTCCTTGCAAACCTCAGTGGCAGTTTTGTACTGCACAATACATGTAATACTAATACAATGCAAGATATTTTAGCACTAGTTATGGATGACTTGACCAAACATATTCAAAAAGATACTTGCAGCGTATGCTAATTGTTGATGATATATCATATATATACGAAACTAAATGATATTATTTGTCGACCCATGTCGAAGGGGAAAAGGCTTAGTTGAGTAGGTGAAACTAAATCCAACAGCCCATTTCCAAATTCATCATCTCGGATCACTCACTTCCATCTAACTCCATACCATGGAACTTCCATTTTTATAGAGCCTTAACTCCTAGGGAACAAGGGGAAATAGTCAATTTGCTAGCTATTCTACAACCCATCCATTTATCGCATAACCCAGATAAATTCAAATGGATTCTAGAACCTAATGGGGATTACTCATGTAAATCACTAGATGAAGCCATTCAAACCTCAGTCAATCAGTACATACCAAACTTTCCATTAGTGGCAAACATTTGGAAAACGCATATTCCATCTAAGGTTAAAGTATTTGGTTGGCTACTTGCCCATAGGAAGGTTAATACCATGGATCTACTTCAAAGATGTCTTCCTAATGTGCATTTGTCTCCACAGTGTTGTGTGCTTTGCTTTCAGGCGGAGGAGAACCCAGATCATCTCTTTTTGCAGTGTAAGGTGGCAAGTAAACTGTGGAAAAAATGGTCCTTCTCAGGGGGGTAGGTTTGCCATTCCATCTAGTTTAACGGAGTGCATGACATTGTCAAATACTTCCATCACTTCTAGCGTAGCAAAAGAGGAGGCTTTAGTAGCTTCCTTTTCTACTCTATGGCATATTTGGCCTGAGAGAAATAACAGAATTGTCAATGAGAATCGCAGGGAGGCCAATAAGTTATGGGACGACATTAGGTTCGTGGCTAGTTCTTGGGTGCGCACACGGCGGAGCTTGTTAAGGGTCCCTCCTTGTCGGATTGGGGAAGTTGCTTGTTTCAGCTGTAATTTCAGCCATTTCTTCTTGAATTGGGTTTCCAGTTGATGGAACTTTTATGTTTGGACGCACTTTTGGTACCTCCTTGGATGTATTTTCAGTTTAAAGTTATTAATTCTAATGATATATTTTTTTTTGCTCAAAAAAAAAAAAAAAAAAAAAAGAAGCTAAATCCAGAGTAATTGCAAAGTTAAGAGGTTTGAGAGAGGCCCTACAATCCAAAAAGACCAAGATTAGTTAGACTAAGACTAAATAAATTAACGTAATTTTAGTGAAAGTAATGGATTGAGTCTTGCAAACATATCTTTCCTCCATTGCCAATTTTCTAACAGAATTTGGAAGACATGGGAGACCTTCACAAACTAGATACTCCTAAAACCGAGCTCTTATGATAATTAATTGAGCATGCACTCTACTACTAAAATCTCAAGGAGATTGAAGGAAATCTTGAGGATTGTTGTTTTTGCAACTTTTTTAGTTGGGGAGGAACTATAAAATCTTTGAGGATAGGGATTATGAACCTCGACACGTTTAGGAATCATCTAAATTCACAGCTTCAAACTGGTTAACCACTAATAAACATTCAAAAGGTTACAACCTCTCCAAATGGCTGCACAGTTGTTTTTGTTCCCTTTGGATCTGGGTCAAGGAAACTACTTGTCCTCGGACCTTTTCCCTTTGCTTTGTATCTCCCCTTTTATTTTAAATACATATTTGGTTTCCTAGGAAAAATATATAATTTTAGTGAAAGTGGAAATACACTTGAAGAGACGGTGAAGATTGAAAAACAAAAGATACCAAGGAATGAAAATGAAGATTTTTTTTTGAGAAGACAGCAATATCATTAATATAAAAAGTTCAGAAAATCACAACAGTACTCTAAAAAAATCAAAAACAGCCAAAAAAAAACCCAACAGAAACCAAGCCTACTCAATGTGAAAATATTAAACAAAAGAACCATTCCCCAACACCAAAACAAAGCACAAAAGAAAAATGAAGATTTTAGGTATTATCAATTATTCATCAAGGGAACAAAATAGGTGAAAATGTCAGTCAAAAAGTTAAAGCAAGATAGATTAAATAGAAAAATGTATTTGGAGTATTATATGATTAACACATTCCCTTGAAATTGAAACGAGAATTTTGTAAGACTGTTATTAGGGCAGCAATGATCTATGCATCAGAATGTTCAGAATAAAGAACAAGTTAACAAACTAAGTGAAATGGAAATATGCTTGCTAAGATAAGTAAGTAAAATATTGAGAGATAAAATTAAAAATTAACTATTTGAAAAATAAAAGGAGTAGACCCGATTGGAGATAAAATGAGAAAGAAACAATTTAAGTGATATTTAAACACACACAACAAAGACCATTGAATGCACCAATTAGGAAGAATTAGCTATTAATAATCCGCAATAATTGTAAAGGCAAAGAAAGACCTAAAATAACACAAACAGAAATTATTAAGAAAGATATGACTACTTGTAATAATATAAATATCGACTTATTAGCTCTTGAGATAGAGCAAAATGGAGAAAGTTGATTCATGTAGCCAAACCTCTGTAATTGGGAAAAGGCTTTGTTGAATTGCATTAACACAAAATGAAATATTGGATACTCTCTTACAGCCCCAATTGTTACACACTTGCAATTGGATATTTATATGTTTCCTTTCACAAAACAAGAAAAGATTTGACATTAAAATGAAACAACAATAAATAAAACATTAAAAGAAAATATAATATGGAAGATGTATACATTGGTAGCTGGTGGCAGTATCTGAAGTTGTTATTATGACACGTGGAAAATAAATAAATACTTCAAACATGCTGATTTATTCTAGTGCATTGATTCATAGGCAACACTTTCAACTGTTAGCAAGAAACCACTTACCATCCAATACAGCATTAGCAACATCAGTTGCCTCTGCACGAGTTGGTCTAAGGTTATCAGTCATACTGTCCACCACACGAGTAACCACAGCAGGTTTTCCGGCCATGTTACACTTGTAAACTGCAGCCTTTTGAAATAAGAACACCTGCATAAAGTAACGGGACAAACATTAATCAAAAAACAAAATGTACTCATGACTACAGCAGGACTATGTGCATAGATGCTGAAATGGAAATAAGAAGGTAGAACATACACACGAAAATCAGTTCCACCCATCATATATGAACTAAATGAGCACTTTAGGCTCCCAGGGAAGATTCCATGTAGTAATTAATGCTTAATTGCAAGTATTACACAACAGTGACTAGCTACATTTGTGAGGGAGGGAGAGAGAGAGGTCAGATATATAACATTGCGGACAATGATAATCATGCAGATTGAACATATGGAATTGGGCAAGCTAATTAAAATTAATAAATTGAGGACAACTACGTCTGGACTCTGGGCAATAAACAAGTTCCTAAGTCATTCAAGATTATTCACAGTTATAGTTGTAACGCGGTAGTTCAAGACCCTTACCTTCTCAGGTGGAAGATCTATGCCAAGATTGCCTCGAGAAAGGATGATGCCATCAGCTTCTTGAAGAATCTCATCAAAATGGGTTAATCCCTGGGGTAATTGCAGGAAAAGGTTTCAAGTTTACATATCGATAGACAATTCCCGAAAGGCTGAATCTCAAAAAGTTAAGTATCCAACTCAAGTACCGCATACGCCAAGAGGAGCTTACCTCTATATTTTCAATCTTTGCAAATATCTGAGTCTGATGAAGGTCACCCAATTTAGAAAGAAACTCACGGGCCTGCATTAAAAGCATCAGGAAACACCATACAGTAAGATAAAAGCAACAATAATAGCAATCTTCTAGATGAAGGGAAAAAAGGGTGTTGATTAGCCATACTGGAGACATCACAAAAAATATTAGAACGTAGCCTTCATTGCTTATGTGAAATAACCAGTGTTGTAAGTATAACAAAGGGCTTTTTGAATATACATTTATATTATGCCTAAAGAAACAAAGAAAGCGAGTTCATTCTTACATGGCGAACATCTTCTGCATGCCGGGTATATGATAATGAGAGGAAATCAATATTGTTTCGAACACCCCAGTTACTTATCACCTGTATGATCAATAAATGATGATCATCATAAGCATTGAGAGAACTCCGTGAGAAAATACATACAACGGAAAAAAAAAATCCTTACATCATTAAGTTAAGAGCAACTTCCTAAACGCTAAAAATAATTAGCAGTGGTATACAGTTAGAAAGAAATTTTGCAGGTCCTTGCAGACTGGCAGTAATAATAGTTATGAGGATCTAATTACTTTCAAGTCATTATGATATATATGGATGATATCTGAATAGAGGCTGAATTGTAAGTAAAACATATGAAGAAGCCAGCTTAGATATGTAATACAAAGTATAGCCATTGACAAACTGGAACTTACTTCTTTATCTTTGTCTGTTAGGGTTGGCAATTCAATACGAATCTGAGACACATGCAAAGTAAACAATGACCCAGCCAGCGTAGCACTATTCTTTACCACACATACAACATCTTCCCCTTTCACCTCATCTACCTGCAGTGGAACTTCGTAATTTATAAATGAACCTTATGATATCAAAGACATAAACATGAATTAGGCGGATGGTCCGGAAAGATATAGATCATCAGCCTACTATAATCAATATACTGGCACAAAAGCAACTCAAGTACCCTTGTAGCTAATCCAATCTAAAAAAAAAAATGTATGAGAGATAAATCTGTTAACTCATAAATTATGCTGATCCAAGTTGGATAAAACCACCTAACCTAAATTCCCATATAAGTGGAATTTAATTAGTGGACTTAACCCTCTGATGACTCTTACCTCCAGCCAGACAGAAGTAGTTTCACTTCCGGTGAACAGGTATTGACCAACGAATATAGTATCTCCTTTATTCACTGCCTGCACATCACCAGAAAATTAAGGTCCAAAAATGTATAAGATTAACAATCCAGAAAAGGTTCACATGATAATTGATAAAAGATAATTAACAATCTATAAAATTATGTGAGTATTGTCAAGGCATCAAGGATTGGTCAATGCCATATTGATTCAAATCTAGGTGCGGCGGTGCCTAGGCACAGGCCTCGGCCATATAAATAATATTTACGTATGACCCCCTGAATAGATAATTAATTAGTTATATGCAAATAAACCAAGCAACACTAACCAACAATATATATTCCATAATGTGAGAGGCAAATCCAATGTAACAAACAATTAACTTATTTTACACTCTTTAATTTTGTGCCCACAAATTAAAAACCAAAGAAAAACATATTAAAAAATACTGCAAATTGGCATGCAGAGAAAGGAAAACAATTTCAGTAGCCATGTTGGTGTAATGCTTATATCAAAAAAAGAAAATATTTACAGCAATATAAAAAAAAAATCAAAACTTGAAATTAGGAAACAGAAAACAAATAACTTGCATAATGGAAAGTGTTAGAATTTTGAAGTTATGTTAATGTTTAAGCTATACAATAAAAAAAAAATCCTTGCGCTATAAATATTTACTCTAACCCCTTTTAACTTTAAAATAATTTTCAAAGAGCCACACTGTCTGTCTTACATATGGCATAGACAAATAGTTGCAAATGGCCTAAGCGATGGACTAGTCATTGCCTAAGGGTTGACAATTGACAACATTGATCCTTCCCTTTAGGCCTAAAGTGACTAAGGTTTCCATCCATATGATTATGCAATTATTGTGCAGTGATTTATGTTTTAACAAGCACAATGAATGAATGAGGTTTTTGCTTCATTGAGGAGCAAATGGGTGCCTCAATGTAGATAAAAGTAGAAAGGGTAGTTCATCTCGAAAGTGCCAAAGAGATTTGGGAATCACCGAATCATTTGATTGTGAAAAGATTAACAATCGAGATGAAAAGCTCAAAGAGTCTGATAGACTATTTGATGCCTTTGAGACATCGGATAATGAATCTCTCAATACGGCATGCAACAGATATCAATCTATTCTTGTTGGAATGCAATAACTGAATCAGGAAATACCTGCGGAAATATCTCTAATATATTTCTCTGATAAGCTTCCAAAGAAATGGAATTATAAGCTAACTATGTTAGCTGAATCTGTTGAACCATGAGAAATGAGTTTAAAAGAGCTATGTGATCTTTTAAAAACCATGGAAGGAAAGGATGAGACTAAAGACCTTGTTAGAACATTAGAAGAGTCGTTCGTCCACTTTAGGGTTTTAGAAAGTGAGTCAATTCATGATAACCTTCAACGCTTTAGATGTCTAGTAAATGAACTTGAACACTTTAGAAAAACCATCTCTCATTCTACTTTAGTGCAATATTTTCTAAACAGTTTTCCTGAAAACTGAAAATATAAAATAGATTTTCTAAACGAGTTTTGCAAAACAAATGAACTGATCAAATATAAGAATAGAGAGGAAGTGGGAATACACAGTATACACTCTTACATAGTATTCTAGTTGAAGGGTGACCAGCATCTTGGGAATTAGTTTTCAAGTTTCAACAAACTCTACAATAAAATCTTGATTCATTTGGGTTTCTTTCCTTTCTCCTAGCAAATCTCTAATGACTTGTAAAGAGCAACTCCTAAAAGTGAACCATCAAGTATCTTGTTATACCTTCTCCATACCACTTTTTGCAATTGTTGCTCATCCACTGACAAATTTTGATCAAAGGAGTTCTTTTTAGAATTTTAAACTGATATAGTTTAGTAAAGCATCTTTTCAAAAATTCAAGCATCACATGGGTCCTTCATTTGAGTAATTCATATATTCACCAAAAAAGAAAATTGAAAAGAATCCAAGATTATTATTGGTCTAATCAATTTTGTGAAATATGAACCTTCAAGCATCAAGTCTAGCATACAATGTCAATGCAATAATTTTTTTTAATTTATTATTTTATAATCTGAAATCCTTCCATTCACTAGTCTAATTCTTGGCCATCTTCGTCTTTCATTATGTAACTTTAGTCAAGTAAACTTGTGCTATAAAATAATTGAAGACGGAAATATATTTGATATTTACGAGTAAATAATTTTTCATTCCAAGACTTTAAGATCTCATTTTCAATTCTAAAACATGTAATCTACATAATATGAATAGTGTAGATAAGTAGATTTTTGTTGCAAAAGTAAAGTCCACACGAGTAGAATACTCATGCTTCTTTTTCCTGAATTTGTTGATCTCACAATTAAACTGTACAACTTTACATTTCAATTCAAGGCATAAGTCTGATACATCGCAATACATATCCTAAGAATCATTAGACCTTTTTTTATAGAATATATGTCATATCTGACAGCATAATAATAATAATAACAACAACAACAACAACAATAAATATTTTCTATTGCTTTTACAAATAGAAGGAAGGTAAAAATGCAATCACATGTAAAACCAAGGGTATATGACAAGTGGAAACCTTCCAAAGACTTGGCAGTGGCAAAACCTATACATTTAACATATTTAATCTAATACAGCTATTATTTTGGGGGAAAAAAAATCATGGAGCACAAAGCTCCTATGCAGGGTTCCGGAGAAGGGCTGGACAACTTTGAATCTGCATTCAACCAAAAAATTTCAAACATTTCAAAGAGCATACAAGGCACTCGCTCACCTTTGGTAGACCACTAAAATTGATTGGCAAAATCTGTGAAGAGGCTTCTTTCTCTTGATCGGGAGTTAGAACAACAAAAGCATCAGCCTCAAGAGAAATAGCGCTCTCACTTCTATTAATGACCTGCAACTCTGGACCCACAGTATCAAGCATGACCTGCACAATGGAAATGAAAGTCAGCACAAGATCAAAAAAAAAAAAAAAAAACTATCAAAGACATATAACCAAAGATCCTTCACCAAAATTCACAACAATAAAAACTATACAACAATAGACTAAAGCAAACAGAACCTACCGCGCAGAGCTTCTTAGTACTCTTCACAGCAATCTTCAAGTTTTCTAGAGTTTCTTGATGGTACTCTGGATCTCCCCATGAGAAATCAAATCGTGCAACTGCCACAAATAGATACCAAACACTAAAATTTCCTCAATGAAACCAACATTGATCCAAAAACAACTTCCACAACAAGCAAAGGCAGAAACTTTAAGCATCAATTCTCCACCAAAATAAAATCTGCACAGTCGGAAATAAAAATAGGTCCGGAACCTTACCAGACATTCCCGCCTTGAGGCAGCCTGAAATCAGCTCCACCGATCTCGACTTCGGACCCAGCGTCCCGACGATCTTCGTCGTTGCCGGAAAGAAATTCTGAAAAAAGATACACAATCAAAATTTAAAAAAAAAAAAAACACTCGCACACACACACACAATCAAAATAGCCTACACTCCTCCATTTCCTCGATAACTAAAAGAAAAACTTAATAAAAACAAAAACACGCATCTCTAGTAAAGCTGAAACGATCTTCTAATTGATAGAAGAAAGATACAAAGTGAGATTGATGGATCGATTGCATACACGCTTCGATGGCTCCAGTATGGAGGCCATCCTGATGGGTTCTTCGAGGAGCAAGTGCGTCGCGTGCATCTTCGATCAATGAATATACGTCTCCTTTAAGATTGAATCGTTCCCTTGATCGGCGGAGATACAGATCGAAGAGCTAACGAACCCTGCAACGCAAGAACAAAAGAAGAAGAAGAAAGACGAACAGCGACGAAGGGTTTGTTCTTGTGCCGCTTATATTTTCTGGAACACTGAGAAAATTGCCCGGTAAGTTTTTTTTATTGCCAGGAACAAAGCGTGTATCATGACGCAAGAATATCCTGGGAATATAACTTTGTGCCGTGCATTATCAGTGCCCTTTTAGAGGGCTCAGAAGGGGAAACTGGGATTCCAGAAGGAGGGCTCAAGTGAATTTCGCGGAAAGTTTCTTGATTTATCGCGATATTTTAGTGTATGAGAATTTGAATTGAAGGAATTATCGCACGTGACTGCTGGTGAGGATCCCGTGGTCCCGAGGCTAGATAGTTCAATTGACTATATAAAGTATAAACGCCAATTGTATATTTAGGGCAAATATACGAAAACTCCAAAACACAAAATTGTGTTTAGTGGTCAAATATTTAAAAACTAATAAAAATTATTTAGATTTTTTCATTATAACATAGCTTTCAAATTACATATTTAACTTGGGCGGCATTTATCAAATAATTTTTAAAGTCTTTAGGACCAGAAGAATATTTAGACACGTATAAAAAAGAGATCTTTGAAAATGTTAATTAGAAAAAATGACTTAATAATAATTTGTAATTAATAAATATAAAAAATTAAAATAATAGCAACATAAATATACTCAAAGAGATCTTTGAAAATGTTAATTAGAAAAAATGACTTAATAATAATTTGTAATTAATAAATATAAAAAATTAAAATAATAGCAACATAAATATACTCAATTTAATTTAACTAATTTTTTTTTCTAATTACACGAGATCCGTTATATATTTTACTTCTTCCACTCTTTTATATAGGGCTAAATCAACAAAAAAATATATACATAAGAAACGTACTTCTTATAATATAGATATTAATTTTACATTCTACAAAAGAAAAATATCATCTTAAACTTTTAAGAAAAATAAATTCATGTAGCTAACCATGAAACGGTAAAAATGATTTTGTTAAGTAAAAAAATTAAATAAATTTAAAAATAATAACTAATGTTAAAAAGATTCAATCAAATATTAATTTACATAATATATTTCAAATATAAACTACATTTTAGAATGACTTAAAAGAGTTATTTTAAAGTACGTTTGGTGTAAAAATATTTTAAAAAGTGGGTGACAATATCTTCTATTTAAATAGTAATAAAAAAATATTTTTTTAATTTTTTTTGAGCTTGTTTGTTATTGCGACATAAATATTTTTTTTTCACTTTTTATAAGCAAAACTGTAGAAATTGAGTTTGTCCAATTTATTTATTTTTGTTAACCGATAATAATTATAATTTGAAAAAACTGTTCAAAAGTAGCTTTTTCATTTTGCTTCTACGGTTTTAATCCTAACTGCAAAAGACACTTTTTAAATAAAACGTTTTTAGAAAAGCTCTACGAGTAATTAGCTCATGTTTAACGAAGGAAATTTTTATTTATTTTTTTTAATGAAACAAGTGGCAGTAGAAGCAAAAATTGTGTCACAGGATCTTATGGAAAAAGTGGTGGGTGGCGCATGGTTTTCAAATCCACAGGTGTCTCTGCCTCTGGAGACCCCAAAAGATACACTACTGTCTCAAATGAAATAGTACGATCAGATACGACACATGACAGGTGTCAATATCGAGTTCCATTGGTTCCAAGGTTTGACCTGAAGAAGTTGGAATTTATGCCATTCTATGGGCTGGGGCACGGAACAGCGGCCGTAAAAAGTTTCAAGAATTCTTGTGTTTAGAGCCCTTACAAATTTTAAATTTTTTTATTTAATCCCCTAATTTTAAATGTAAATTTAAGAACTTAATTGTGTTAATTCCATGATTTTTTTTGCAAATTAATTAAAATAGTGAATCTACTACATCTGTGCTTACCTCTATATATCTTTATAGTCATCAACCACTTTAGAAAAAATGGATGGAAGAAGAAGACGAAGAAGACGTAGTCAAAGGGTTTATAATTAACTTGATGTGCTAATAAAACCTAACGTACAATAATTCGAATAGGATCAGTGGATGATCTTTTCTTCTTTTATTTTTTTGGACAAGTTATTCACGCTCACACACACACGGGAAACAGTCTAACAAATAATAATTCTAATAGGACAAGTTATTCACACTCACACACACGGAAAACAATGGATGATCTTGGTCACAGTTGAAGTAGCGGTTCAACTCGTTGAGAGGTTTGAAGTTCTTGACCATTTCCATTAGCTTGGAGCCAAAAAACATTTTCAAAGTAAAAAATCGACAAAGTGCTTGGCTGCTTGCAATATTCTAACTCTTATTTATGAGTGTATTCATTCACATAACACTTATTTATTTAAAAATATATAACTATTTTTATGGTGTCTTTTATTATGTATAGACATATTATTAGAAAATGTCTTTTTCTAATGATGTCTCTTTTTATTGTACTATTTTGACAAATATAAATATTTTTCTTTAGGAGTCATATCATTCATAGATTATAATTGCAACTTGAATTATTCATTTAGTCATTATAAGTGTGAGAGTAATATATATTGTTGGTTCATTGTTCTTCTACTTTAAAATGTTACTGTTACAAAAAATGATCATTGTTTCTTAGAAGATGATCGTCAATAGACCGTGAGCAACAATACATGACGAAATTGTCTTAATGATATAGAGTCGAGTCAAACTTTAGTCTCAATCAATTTACTTTTTATCATACTTTGTATATAACCGCAATTTCCTACAAGTTGTATAACACTATAGTAGTAATATTTGACACCTACATGTGACTTTTTCGACTTTTAAAATTAAAACAAAACAAAAGAATAAAGTTGTTTAATATAATTAAGGGTAATGACTCAACTCAACTTAATTAAATTATTTTTAACTATAGGAGTTGGTTACATAAATTCATTTTACCCCTTCCATCCACTCCATTCTATAAAGGTTAAGTTAGCAAAAGTAGGCCTAGCAATGAAAAACATTGCAAAATGACTGACAAATGCACATATATGATGACTCTTGGTGTTGCGAACCGTCGGAGTCACTCCTAAAGCACAGGATATCCCTACACAAAAACGATATTATGGAAGAGAGAAATTGGAGTTGCGATGATTTCATGATTATGCACTGGGATGGGCAGTTACACGCCTATTTTCTGTTCTTGTCGACACTACAGACAGTGGCAAGTGCGTAAGGTGCGAATTCGCTTTTACCGTCAAATAAAGGATCTTCCACTGGTAAAGCCACCACGGATGTTCTTAATTTATTAGAAGAACTTCAAAAGCATGTAAAAAAGGGCATCACCTACCTTGCATTTTGGTCCATTACACTCCAAGATGCATTTAGGTCATAAAAGTGCACGTGTCAATCCGTGCTTATTTTGTCATCTTGCTCTCCTTCTATCAATCAACCAGGCTAGTGCCTTTACTTTCACCAATTATAGAAATAGCACCTCATATATGATTATGGAGTTAAAAAGGGTAGATGGAGATATGTACATTGATACATTTTCCTTGTGTAATTAACATTCTAAAATATTATATAATTTTTTTAAAAACTTACAAACTTCTAAAACTATATCCTTTTAAACTTACAATCATCTTTTATTTTTAAATTAGTTATCGGCCAGATTTGTAGTTGCGTAGTTAAATATCTTGTACTCTTACAAGTCTCTTATTTTTATGTCTACTTCATACATAATTTTTCTATTTTACTCTTCTCTATTATTTTCCTATTTTTTTGAAAATAATTAGTTTAATTAAAATATTAAAATTTTAAATTTTAAAAATTACTTGCAACACATGGTCCAGCGCATATTAAGCTATGAGCATAAATTAAGAAATTTAAAAAATTATTATTTTAACTGTTGTAGTTATATTTTTTAAATATAATTATACACTCATAACCATTAAATTATTATGTATTACATATCTTAAAATATGAGTATAAAAATATAATTACTGCAATTAAAATAACATTCTCTGTTTAAAAAAGCTTAGCAATTGCTTTCAGCATTACCTTTGAAAACTATCGTCATTAAGTGTAAAAAATAGATTATATTCTAACTTGTTAAAATAACTTATTTTTACTCTTATTTCGGAAAAATGCTACAAACCGACAGATCAGAACTAACGTCCCGTTACGGTCCGAGGCCGTTCCCCTTTTTTTATTTATTTTCTGGCTACAACACCATGAAAATTCCCATACGTACTAATTAACGGAGCCGTGACAAATTCTAACGGAGTTGTTGCCAACCAGCCCTGTTAATCGTTTAAGCAGCGGTCTCGCCAACACCCTTGACCTAACGTCGTCTACCTCCCGTTCCGTCTTCGTGCTTCCCAAACCCTAACACCGTCTCTCCTCCCATGGCCTCCTGCGACGACGACTTCCCCCTTCTCGCCGACGACAACCAACCACCACCACACCACCATCACCAATCCTTCGATCCTCATCGCTTCACCACAGCCAAACCGCCGCCGCCGCCGCACCCCCTCATCGGCGCCACCGGAAGCCCCAAGAAGATCGCCGGCCCCACCGCCGTAGTCACCGGCGACGGCGATGACGCATACTCCGACACCGGATTCTGCTCCCAGGCCAACAGCAAGTGTCCTCCTCCGGCGTTTCACGACATGAACCCTTTCTCTACCGAAGACGTAGCGAATCCCTTCGCCGCCGACGAAGAATCCGATCCGAACAAATCTAGGGCCGATTCTCGGGCCGAGAAGCGCAAGGATCACGACGAGCTCAGCGATGGCGGCTGCTCTTTCTACTACAAGAAGCCCAAGCCCGGCGCCGGAGGATCCGTGGCCGGAGGCGGAGAGTACAGAGTGGAATATAGAGGAGATTACCGAAAGGATCGGGAGGAGTGGAGCGATACGGCGATCGGAAGTCTTCTTGATGCGTATACGGAGAAGTTTTCTCTGCTGAATCGGGGGAATCTACGGGGGAGGGATTGGGAGGAGGTAGCGAGTGTGGTGAGTGATGGGTGTGATAAGCAGAAGGCGAGCAAGAGCGTGGAGCAGTGTAAGAACAAGGTTGATAATTTGAAGAAGAGATATAAGGTGGAGAGGAATCGGATGAGTGAGAGTGGTTCTGCTGTTAGCCATTGGCCTTGGTTTAAGAAGATGGAGCAGATCGTGACCAGTTCTGCGTCGACGGCGAAGGCTGTTTCTGACGAAGATAGATCGGCTGGTGGGACGTCTGGGGATTTGCATAGGCAGTCGTCCAAGAGGTAATTGATTGATTAGTTGTTGAATAGGAATTTCTACTAAAGATTTGATTTTTTCTTCTTTTGTTTCTTTCTATTGGTTTGTTTGTGAAATTGATGGTCACTGATTAGTACTTGCTATAATGTTGTCATATTCTTCTCCATGATTTTGGGCAATTTGTAGAGAGTTTAAGTGTTCTGTGTGTTTTCTTTGGATGGATGGTGAAAGTGCTGTCATAGGTAAGAAGGGGAGTTCACTTTCTCATCAATATATATGTTCAGTTTCTTCTCCAAAAAAAAAAAAAGAAAGGTAAGAAGGGGAGTTCTTATCAACAGAGAAGGCTGTGAAATTTGAAGAAGTTGTAGGAAAAAGACCTGAGACTGGTAGAGAAGTTTCCAACTTTTTTAGGCGAATTAATTGAACTAATGATTGCGATAGCAAGAGTAGAATCAACAAGGATTGTGGATAATATTGGCTAAATCTAAGGCTCATCCAAAAGAGGGGAGGAGGGTGTGAAAACTGAAAACAATGGGTTTTACTTGGAAAACATCTATATCATGTCACTTTCTCACTCTATGTTCGTAAATCATTTATTTGGAACTACTGCACTCTTGTACGAGCTGGGAATTTTCTTCACCGCCTTTCTAGTATCCAAACGGGCCAATCATCGCCTTGGTTTTCTTTATGCTTTAATCCCTTTCATTCTCTGGCTGTTTGGTTACTTCCGCTTGACCCAACTTGCAGGCATCTCCATTGTTATCTATTTAACAGAATTCCTGGCAAAATTGTCTTGTTGAAGAAAATTGTGAAAGGGGCATGTTGTTGAGTTGCCAACCACGAGATAGTACTCCTTAGTCCTGTTGAGTACTACTCGTCTGCTTTCAGAGAGATACTAAGTTTACTTGGAGGCCCTTCTCTTATTGGACGGATGGCTAGATTCTAAATTGAATAATGAAATCACCTCTAAGAAAAGAAGTTAAAGACTTTAATCTCAGCATATTGTCTTACCGAGTTTGTCTATATTCTTCAGTTCTGCATGGCCAAGTTGGTATTAATCCCGAAATCACCTCTACAAAGTATAATAGTCCTCTAAATATCAGTAAGATACTCTTGGATGACTTAACACGGGGGTTACTTGTTGTAGAAACTATTGCCAAAAAAACCTTGTTCCTTAATCCAAGGCCAACCTTTCCCGTCATTCACCCACTGGATTCAATTAGTGTGATTCCGTAGTTCTCATTTTCAGGTGTTAATTCTAAATAAGAACTATCCTATTGCGGTAAGTTGATTTGGGAGTCCCTAGTCTTATCAAAGGGCTGCACTCTGACCACAAACCTTTTGTAATTTGTTTGGTAGATGTTTTTTTTTTTACTCAACCTTAGCAATTGCTTTTTCTTTTTCTTTCTGGGTAGAGGTAGGCATGAGAAATCGGGTTTTTGCCTTTTTTCTGTGGTTTCTCCAGATAGTTATTGCAATTATATGTGATCTTTTTAGAATCAGACAGAAATTTGCCTATTGTTCTTCAACTTGTTAGAAGGCTGCTACTAGAATATTTCCTAGTTGATTCTATTACTAAGCATTTTATGAGAATTGCTAGTGTTCAACGTAATGATTCCCGAAAAAGGTTAAAAAAGAAAGTGTAAAAGAAATAGCCAGGCTTTTGGAAGCAACTCGATGCTGTGTTTGATTAGTTATGGAAAGTTTTGTTGTTGGTGTTTCAGTATTCTGAGCTTTGAAGCTGTTTCATTTTATATATTTTTTAAGATCAGACCAAATTGTGCAATAGATTTGCTGAATCTTGTCATTTATGTTTTTGTGTCAAGGTACAGTGGATAGTGTGCCTCTAGTTTTTTTTTTTTTTTTTTTTCACATGGTTAGCCTTCTCTACTATTTGCCCTGGGAAAATAAGTTCCAATTTGAGTTGCAAATCAAAGCATAGCGAATGATGGTGACATAGTTGGTTACAGAGGGATCTTATTGTTTATATTATTTTTCAATCCAGTCATGAACTGAGATTTATACTCAATTGGGTACAGAAATTTTTTGATGCATTATTAGAGACCCAAATCCTATACCTGATATTTTTACAGCACTTCATCCTCTTGAAATTGAGATCCAATGAGAGCTTGAATAATGATGGAGAATGCTTATTATTTTTCTGATTTAGTTATACTTTTTTATACTTGATGTACCTACTAATATGTGTTAATAGATTTGATAACTTCGTTCTTGATCAGCTTTCCAATATTTGTTCGGTCAGATACACAATTTCAACCCCTAGCTCCGTCAGCTTGGCTAATAACACAAAGCCCAAATGCTTGTCAAACCCTAAATGGCGGAGGGTTGTTTTCAAAGTGAGTGGTGCTGCATTATCTGGGTCTGGCCCTCAGAATATTGACCCAAAGGTGCATTCCTGGCTCAACTCTATTCATTGGTATTGGATGGCTTTTCTGTGACTTCCAACTACCATATGGAATGAATTACCATGGGCAAAGTATGGATCACCATGTAAGGTGAATTGCTTTCCTATTTTGATAGGTGGCAATGCTGATTGCAAGGGAGGTTTCAATGGCTTGCTGCCTTGGCGTACAGGTATGTTCAGGATGCTGCTCTAGGCTCTTTAACAACCAGAAGTTACATTTAGTCAAATCTTGTTTTTAACTATCTTTCCATCCCATAGATTTCAAGATGCACATACTTGTACTATTCTTCAGGTGGCTATTGTTGTTGGAGGCCGGAATTTCTTTTGTGGTGACTCATGGGTTGCTGCTACTGGTCTTGATAGATCTACGGCATACCAAATTGGGTAAGTTGCTTATTATTAAATTTCTGCTTTCTGTACTGTCCTCTTAAGTCTTAGCTAAAAATCATTGTTAACATACCTCTAGTATTGATTGATAACTTTTTTGGAAGTTTTAAATTTGGTTTTATCATGTAAGAAGTTTGTGCATTCCTGGCCCAAAGAAAAGCATTCTCACACATTGTTGGTATTGGTTTTGTCTAATATTTTACTTAGATTCAGATTTTTTGGTGCCAAGACAATGTCAGTGTTTGATAGCTAAGAAGAGCCTATGGTGCGTGGATGCCTCTTGGTGTAGTGAAAGCACTTCTTCCCGTTATGCAGTAATTGTAATTCGTAAGCCTATTCTTCATAGTGAAGGCATCTTATCTCAAATGTGCCTTTTGGAAATCCAAAATTTATTGCATATACTTGAAGCTTTTAAAATCTGATTTAATTAAGCCTTTCTAAGTTATATATTTAAAGAGTATCATTTTGTTGTATACTTATAATGCCATGCGATTATGACAGTCACTTTTGTTTAATATAAGGCATAGTTAATAAAATATGCATTTTTAATTAAAATATATATATTTTTTTTATGTGTTTTTGCATTTTGTTTCACTCCAGTCCAGTGTGCACTCTGCCTTGCATCTTTAATTACCTCTAAAATTTTAAACCTTGGATCTGCTTTTTCTTAGTGAAATCTTCAAAATAGGATATGAACTTAGTGAAACCTTGAGGAATGCATGACCCTATATCATAATACAAACACTTCTAGTTTGGCTAGGGAGGTGGCCCTTGTGGCCTCTTTTGCGACACTCTGGCATATCTGGTTAGAAAGGAATAACAGAATCTTCAACGATAGATGCAAGGATGTAAATAAGTTATGGGAGGACATCAAGTTTGTGGCCAGTTCTTGGGTGCATGCGTCTGACATAGTTCCCTTCTCTTTCGGACTGGATTTTGGATTGGGGTAGCTGCCTGTTTCAGTTGTAACTTATGGTGTTTTTTGTCTTATGGTGTAGGAGTGACATTTATGTTTTATGGTGCAGGGTTGATTTTTGTTTTTGGTCTGGGCGCACAGCTTGTGCTCCCCTGGATGTACCATCAGTTTTCATTTTCTTATTGCTAATATATGCATTAATTGTTTCTACTCAAAGAAAAAAAAAAAGAAAAGAAAAAAAAAGTAGGATATGAATTCTCTAACATGGCAAAGACATAGCTCAGATTTATTTGTTAGTTATTATTTTATAGTGTGGTCAGTGGAATTGTTATCAGGATGATGGCTACAGTGATGAATTCAACTTTGCTTCAGTCAGCTCTTGAGAAACTGGGTGTTCAAACGCGGGTACAAACTGCATTTCCAATGCAAGAGATCGCTGAGCCGTACAGCAAACACCGGGCTATCCGGCATCTTGAAAAAGGAAGAGTTGTTATATTCGGTGGTGTTGGTGCTGGCACTGGAAATCCACTTTTCACTACAGATACAGCAGCAGCTTTGAGAGCATCGGAACGTATGACCTCTACCTAATCGAAGAACCATCATTATCTTTTCTTATTAACCATTTCAAACAAGTCTTTCTGTAAGAGAGTTCATATCCACATGCTTTGCTTCTATCTGGAAAAATGACTATGAATGTGTTGTTGGCAGTTAATGCCGATGCAGTTCTCAAGGGAACCAATGTCGATGGTGTCTATGACTGCCATTCCAGAAACAGCAACAATGTGGCACTTGAGCACATTTCTTACAGGGAGTTGGTTTCTCGAGGTGTTACATCCATGGACATGATGGCAATAACACTCTGTGAAGAGAATGGAATTCCTGGTTCGTATTTCTAGTACTTTTCAATTTTTCTTTCTGTTGTGGGATTCACCCATTTCTTGTGTAAACACAATTATTTTGTTTTTGTAGTTGTGGTATTTAATCTACTTGAGCCTGGCAACATTTCAAGAGCACTGTGTGGAAACCCCGTTGGTACCTTGATTGATCAATCAGGAAGCATTGGTTGATTCATGTGTCACATTTTGTTGGATTTCTCACATGGTGTACTACCATTCAAAAATTTAAGATTGATTATAGAAAGAGTTTGTGTTAGTCTACCTAAAAGTTGCATTACTGCGGCTGAAGCTTTAATGGATTTCAGATAGCCACATCTTTAAAACTGTATTTGATGCCCCATGCACAAGAAGTTCAACTAATCTACTTTCTGCAAATTGCAAGGAGGGCTAGTATTCTTTTGTCTGCTGCAGTTCGTCATTAAAGAGAAAGGAAGTTACTATTCCGGATTGAGATCCATGTTGTTTTATTGTTGTATTAAACATTGTATATTGTATCAAGCCCCCTGTAATAAACTATTCCGTGTGGTAGAGTTATTGACAGAGCTGGATATAGGCTGATGTACATTACAGAATGGATATACTCCCCTATTATTTAATGAAGGGAAGAGAAATTGAAAAGTTCTGGAACAATGTTGTTCTTATTTGATGATATTGCAAAGAACTAGTAACTTTCTTGTACTTAAATTCAAGTGACTTTTCATGCCCTGCAGCAATTCAGGATGAGAATTTGGTCTTTTTTTAATCACTCTGGTCTGGAGAGATTTTTCTTGGTTGTAGCACTGAGTTCAATGGCAAGCTACAAACATTTCATGAATAAATTAACACCAGGTGAAGTACAAGAGAATTTATCTAAGAAATGCAACAAGAGAATGCAGATAAATAAGACATTAGAGATACAACACTTAGTCCATGGAGCAGCAGCTACTGGGGTGCAAAGTTAAGTTGGATGAGTGATCAGAAGTTTGCCGGTGCATCTTCTGTTGCAGCAAGCGACGGCGAGAGGGAACTGCGAGATTCGTCCATATCTTCTCCAATTGGTGACTGCTCCACACGGATATCCTCAATCATCTTTGCAACCTCTAACATGGTAGGCCTCTTCTCTGGCTGCTGAGCCACACAAGCCATTGCAACATGGAGCATAGCCACCATCTCCTCCTCAATATTCTTATATCGCAACAGCTCTGGATCAAACACCTCTGCAGTCCATTCATCTCTCACCACTGATCGAACCCACTTCGGTAAGTCCATCCCCAGTTCATCCTCGTTGCAGGGATGACTTGCTGGAGGATACAATGCTGGAGCTTTACCGGTAAGCACTTCCAACAACAACACGCCGAAACTATACACATCCGCCTTCTGAGAAAGCTTCTTGGTTTCCACTTGCTCCGGTGCCCTGTACCCTCCCAATCTTGCAGTGGCATGAATTGGATTCAAAAGTAATGCCAACCCAAAATCAGAGATGCAAGCAACGCCATTCTTATCAAGTAGAACATTGGAAGATTTCACATTTCCATGAGGAATCTTTGACATGTTGTATTCGTCGTGAACCCGAGCAAGACCTCGAGCTGCACCGAGCACCAAGCTGATCCTTGTTGTCCAATCTAATGGAATTCTTCCCGGCCCACGATTACCTGATCGTGTCAACAGAGATAAAGCACAAAATTTATAAGTTTAGCTAATGCTAATGCAGTCTTTGATAGATGAAGGTGTGCAGATTACTACTAACCATGAAGAAGTGAATGCAGGCTTCCATTGGGGAGGTAATCATAAACGAGTAGCTTCTCTTCCTTGGCATAGTAATACGCCAAGAGTCTAACAATATTCGGGTGCCGGAGCTTCCCTATAACATCCATGTACTGCTCAAACTCTCTTCTAGCACAGGGATTAGCATCCTTGAGCCTCTTCACAGCAACTATGCAACCATCTTCCAACACTGCCTTGTACACAGTTCCAAGGTTCCCTTTCCCCAGCATCTCAGCCGAGGCCCGAAGCAAGTCTTCCAGCTCAAATTGCTTCCTTTTGTCGAAGAAAACAAGCTTACTTCGATCACTACACGTAGTGCCATCACTATCTCCACCACCTACGTGACTTGCATAAACCTTCTTTTCTCTTGAATTCCTTCCCTTCTCGCTCCCGGCTTTCGAATTGATTTCACTTTGTCCCGAGTATCTCCCACAATAATAGGCCACCACAAATGACATTACTACAAGCAAAGCTACCACATTTCCAATCACAATTGCAACAATGGCACCAGTGCCCAACCCTTTCCTAGACCTTCCTCGTTTCTCCTGGTTGAGAATTGGAGAAGTAGTTGTAGGTAATGAACTGGGATTTGAAGGCACAACAGTTTGAGCTGTTGTTGAACCTGATGGAGGAGAGCCCATGAAAGAAGAAGAAGAACAAGCAGGAAATGGACTAGACCCACAAAGAGCAGAATTCCCAACAAAGCTCCTCTCTCCAAACTTCTTCTGCAGTGCTTCAGGCACTTTTCCATACAGCTGATTGTTAGAAACATTAAGATCCTGAAGCGAAGGAAGCGCGGAGGAGAAATTAGGAAGCTGCCCAGTAAGCACATTGTTCTGAAGACGAATCGTCATCAAACGGGTCATTTGAGAAATCTCTTTAGGAATCACTCCTCTGAGATTGTTATCTGAGATGTCTAGTCTTAAAAGCCGCTTCAGCGCTGAAATTTTACCGGGTATCTCACTGGATAAATCGTTGCCGGAGAGGTAGAGGAGTTTGAGATTAGTACAGTTGGTGATAGGAAGAATTGAGCCGTTAAGGCGGTTCGAATGGAGGTCTAGAATTCGAAGCTCGTCGAGCTGAGAAAGGGAATCAATGGGTCCTCTGAGGTCTAAGGAGGGAAGGGAGAGCCAAGTAACTCTGCCGTTGATGCAGCCAACACCACGCCAAGAGGCAGAGCAAGCGTCGGTCGACGACCAATTTGTGAGGAGAATTCCATGAGCGTCGGTTTGTAATCGGAAGTGTGTGAGAGCATCGGTGTCATTAGGAGGTGAGGTTGCAGAAACGGAAGTTTTAGAAGAAGAAGAAGAGAAAAGGAAGAGAAGAGAAGAAATGGAGAATAGGAGGGTGAAGGGTCTTGCCATTGTCACCATTTTGAGTGGAAACAATGGAGGGTGTAGCTTTTAAGTTTTGAAAGAAAAAGAGGAGAAACAAAGCAAGCACATAACTGCTTTTTTTTTTCCTTTTTCTTCTTGACTCTGTTTTATCTTGCTCTGTTTTTCTCTGTTTTATTGCTCTGTGTTTTTCTAGTTAAGTGAGAATGATTAAAGGGTACGGTGGTGGTGGTTGGGGTGGGGGTGTTTTACTTTTGATATTTGAATTATTGCTGCTCTCAATAAGGGCAATGGTATGAGTGCAATCGTAGCTCGCGTGGGCACAAAAGTGGTTCAATTCATGCTTCTTTCTTTCTTTTTCACTTTTTTTTTCTTGTCTACTTGCCTTTTTACCCAATTCCAGCTTTTTACTTTAGCCATGCAATGCAACCTCTGACCAGCCAGCATTCATAAAATGGATTTTAAACTTGAAAGTCAGAATTTGGGTGTTTCATTTTGCTGGTGATTACCTACCAGCCATTCAACTTCAGGTCTCTTTTTTTCTTTTTGTTAATTCATGATGAAAAATAGGTTTTATGAACATGTTCATGGCTGAGTTCAAATTATTAAAGTATTAAATGGAGCAGGCCCACTTGGTATCAGTGCATCAATTGCTCTGTTTGGTTTCTGGCTTTATACCACAATTTGTCAAGGAAAAAAAAAAAAGTTCAGTTTTGTGCTATTGAGATTTGAAAGTTTGGTAGCTTCCTCAACATCCAAGTCAACTTTAAGCCCCCATCTAAATTGTATATTATGTTGGTGGAAAAATCTCATTATGCATTTCAAGATTCTTACTTTAAATTCAATATTCTCTTGCTTATTCATTGGCTTTCAGCTTTGGGTTGCAGTTTTAGAGTTAATTAATACAAGAGTGGTTAGTCCAGTGGTAGTGGTTTGAGTCTCAAAGTTGTCTAATATAAAAGTTTCAAAATTTGATTATTAAAGGCATATTCACTAAGAGAATTCTATTATTTTGCTCGTACTTAAATGAGGACTAGTAAGATACGTTAAGAATGTGGGGACATCTAGTAGAAAATAAAAAAGAAAAAAAATAAAGAATTCATTCAAGGGACATAGGCAGCAAATTCAACAGGAATTCAGACAATTATGTGGAGAATTATGGGTGAAATGATAATGCCCAAATGGTTTAGTATTAAAAAAACACAGCTCTTATCAATTTTCCTAATTAAATCAGCATTACTTACTTAAACAGCCCAAAAGATCATTAATACAAGTGATTTTGAGAAGTGGGTGATGGACCCCTCAAAAACCAAGTGAATTTAATTAAAAATTAGGGAGTAGCGCTGTTGCTCTGCTCCAACTGAGCTCTCTCTCTCTCTCTTTCTCTTTATGCCTTGGCTTTGGGGAATGAAACACTTTTTCATTTCCTTTTGCTTATTTTATGTTGAAAGAAGACAAAGCAGCTTTTGACAAGTTTTACTGGCTTCCAGGACAAAACCAGGCTCTACTACAATATAATAATAAGGTAAAAGTGAGGCCCTGTTCCTGTTGAAAAATGGTCTCGGATTCCAATGTTATACTCTAAAAAATGAGAAACAAGACGGTAAATCAATAAAGTAGGTAGCTTCAAATTTGGAAAACATAGTAAATTTACCATGCTGCATGGGTTGTGATTTGGGTTGCTCTTAGTACAATTTTTGCCTGTGCTCCCACACTTCAGAAAATATTCTACAATGTGTACATCAAAATTAGTGAAAATGAAGTCTCATATTGATATAGCTAGAATATTAGCTCAAAAGCTACTCTGTAATCTCTTGATTAAATAATTTATCTTGTCTTATGTTTTTGTGTTTATTAGGCTTTTCAATTTATGTGGTAAATTAATGACTAACACAAAAAATCAGTTCATATATCATGCTAACTGAGGATCCCATTTTAATGTCTTTTTTTGTTTTTTGAGGTTGTCCGGTATCATGTCTTTTTACTAGTCCCTCCTACGCATAATCATAAACACTCTTAGAATCGTTGGCCAACATATTGATAGGTGGTATAAGTTTCGATTTAAACTCTTTACCTCATACGTCCTAAACTATTGAACAAACTCACCATTAGTTTAATGTTTTTCTATTGATTATTACTTATTCTAAGTAAGGAATAATTAGGTCTTTGTTGTATAATAATTTAAAAAGAGGGCCCCACTTTTATGTTAATAGAGGTGCTTAGACTAGTGGTATTGAAATAAAAAGAGTATGTAAAAGATGAGAATGTGATTTAAAAGAATAAAAATGATTAGAGAAAGACAATGTTATGAATATGAATACTTATGAGGCAATATAAAAACTATTGCAAACTAATAATATATCAGAAAAAAAGGTTAAAAGATTTAGAAATGTATATTCATAATAACAACATTAATAATGAGAAAATCAAAGAAAATCATAAAAATAAATAAGGGAAGCCCATCAAGAGGAACATATTAATTTATTTTTTTTGTAATTATCTAAAATCAAAAAGATATTTTTTCCAGCAACAAAAAAAGTTATTTACCCAATTGTCGGTTGATGGAACTGTTTCAAATATTATTTTATTAATGGAATGGTTCCATCATGTTACATTACCAAAAGGGTCTGTGAGAAAGTTAAAAGGGGATATTTTTTCCATTGAAAGGACATGTATGATTAATATTCTATTATATAATAATGCAAGTAAAAGATGATAACATGGTAAAGTATGGTATGTGAGAAACAGCTAAATCAAATGTATATAACTAAAGATTTCTTGAACTTACATCCCCTTGCTTTTATATACTTGTATATAAACAAAAGGATGAAAGTTACCAAAAAAAAAAAAAAAAAAGAGGTGAAAGTTACTGAAAAAATAAAATAAAAGAGGGCTAAAAAAACTATTAAAAAAAGAGGGACTATAAATATAAAATAGAGTAATTCTTAAAATAAGGCTTATATTATTAACATTAGAAAAGAAATTTTTTAGAGTTTTATTACTAAATTGTCCATAAATATAAATTTATTTAATAGTTTTATATTAAAAAGTAATGGGTAATTTTAATATTTCTAACAAATATAGCACACCCGAATTAAAAAGTATTTTCTTTTAAATAATATAGTTATTACCTTGCAATGATTTGTATTTTTCTTGTCATAATAATTTAGTAATGTCACAATTGATAAATGAGAATCGAGTAATGAATCATTTTGCTAACACCTTTAGGTAGAATGATTTTGATTACAAATTTTCTTTTAGAAAAATTCAGCTTGGCCTTTTTTTTTTCCTCCACCAAACTATGATTTTTGAAGACCTGATGATCATTATTAGCTTTGCCCACAAACCATCATTTCTTGATTTTTATTGGCGTTTAAAAAGGCCCACTTGTCAGCAGTTAAACAGTGTTGATACGTGTCTATCTATTTATCACTATCTACTATTAAAAATATATTAAGTATATATAATTTTTTTTGTCCATTTTTTAATGTCACAAATTTACATATAAATAAGAAAAATAATTTTAAAACACAAGATTGCTCCTAAAAGTTATAGGATTCATTCTGAATCACGCATTAACACGTAATTTTAGGTGATCTAACAATTCTCAGAGATAATGTCAATAAAATGTGTTAGTCAAATATTACTCAATGTAAAAAGACATGTTAGACGTCAAAACACCAAGCTAACATAAAATTTTGTACACTTTTTAGAGGCAATAGCATCAATATCTAATTCAAGACAAGAAGCTTTAGGTTTAGTGAAAAGGTTAGATCAATTTGAATCTATTTCACTTGGATTGCAAGGGGTGGTTTTTACAACTCAAACCGGTGATCATTTAGTCATACATTGCGCTGAGGCTCCCATTCTATACTATTATTTACATATTTAATATTTATCTCTTAAAAAAAAAATCTTCATTTTGCCTCTCCATGTTCAGGATAGAGTTGAGTTACATGTGAGCAGTAGTACTGTACTACTTATAATCAATGTTAGGACCCACAGACTTAAGTTGTATGAACATCTTGAGACCATACAAACCTTGACACTGTTCTATATCTTTTTTATTTTATTTTTTTTAGAGAAGAAACAACCTCAACACTGTTCTATATATCCCAGCGCACACCTTGACACTGGGAACGGAAAGGGTTTTCATGTTTAGATTCCAGACTCTTTCTTCTTATCTTTTCTGAATCTTAGCTGCTACGCTAAGCAACCCTGAAAAGGGGCCCAGAGAAGAGAAGAGAAAGAAGAAACTGAGAGGAAAAAGGTTATGGGATTAAAGGCGGGAATGGCGTTTGAAAGTTCTGACCCTTTGAGTAAATGCAATTTGAGGAGACTTGCCAGCCTTCCCAGCAGTTACTCAAAAGATAAAAAGTGTGTTTTCTTGTCTCCACTTCAATCATGTAATTTATCCACACAAGACCACAATAAATAAATAAATGAATTTCAAAACATAATATAGTGAACAACATTTAGAAATATATGATTATTTATCATTTAAATATGACGATAACTGTAGAGCTGAATAGAAGAACAAATTCACATAACCAATCCCAATCCCATCTAGTTGGAAAAGAGACTTAGTTGATTTGAGTTTTATTGAGTTGAAATAATCAGAAATAGTAGTAGTTACCTCAATTCTTTCAGGACTTAAAGCCAAGGGGTGCTCTGCAATGTAGCCTCTGTTATTATTGATCTCTAGGGCCCCCATTTTCATGCTTCCTTTGTAAGTTTGAGACAACTGAAGGAAATGAAAAATATGTGCAAGGAAAACAAAGCTGTTTCAACAAAATAAAATTCTTTCAAGAATGTACAAACAATTGTCAAATCTGAATCTGTACACATAAATAAATTGTCATTCATTAGCCGAAAGGCTACACTCAAGCCCCAGGAAAGAATACACTTGACTTGGATGCACCCATGGTTGATCACTCACTGGCCGGTGCAGTGGAGCAGTGATTTAGGTTGCACCCACTCATACAAGCAATGCTTTATCCTATTATGTACAATTTGAATCCATGGCCTCAATTCAGATGCCCGGGTGCCCCCCTTCTGTCACCTGCTTTGACTTGCTGTTCAGACGACCTTTGTTTATTATGTTTCTCTCTTCCCACTCTTCCATGCCACCTACAACCTCCATTTTTTCATCTTGTGCCTCTTGGCCCCCCAAAAAAAAAACAGCTCAAGTAGGCAAAACCCAAAGGAATCTTCTGTTTCCTAGGGAGCTTTGAGGTCACGATCCAAAGTAAGAGTCGTAAATGGAAAGTTTATCAAATGCATCAAAATTTGCCTTGAGCCCAACAAATTGGCTTTCAAACAGAACGCAACCAGCATCTGGCCAATTGCAAACACCCTCTCTGGGGCCAAATGGGCAAAGATTTTCACAAGCCCGAGCAATTGGATTGTCAGGAACGGCATCACCTGCCGTAACTGATATGGGCTCTGATTTCTCCTCCCACTGCTGATTACAATCTGATTTTCTCTTTGGAGAATAAGAAAGCTTCAGTTGTGTTTCTAAGGGGCTGCCTTCAAAGTCCAGGGCACAGTCGCCACTACTAGAGAAGTTAACCTTGCATCCTAGGGACTCTATAGCTCTTTTTATGCCAGCACTCTCCTTGTAGGACTTCCTAGCCAAATCCATTGCCGAGCAGCTGACCTGCTTCTCCTTCTGCAGCTGTGCCGTCAATGACTCCATGCTTGCTGTGATGTCTTTAGCCCTTTTCTCTGCCACTTCTTTTGCCTGTATTTTCCAAAGAAAGAAAAGCAGCAGATTGAATATCAGAGTGATAATGCTTTGCACCAACACCACATAAAACCTACCTGCTATAAACAACTCACCGACTGCTTATTGTGATTAAGGACCATTCTTATTTGGTTGTTCCTAGTGCTAACTAGATAACTAAATATATCTAAATAATTTGCATGATAGAAATACTATAGTTACATTTTATGACAAAAAAGAACGCATCCTTCTTTTTTCCTTAGGAGCCAATTTTAAGAAAAGCTTCCTGCATGATTATAGGAGGGGCCTTGATGCAACATTTCAGGTTGCTCCTTTGTGACATTGAAGACATGTTTGAATTCAGAAATAGCCTCTCCAGTGTGGAGGTAAGGCCACATCTGTTGTCCCTTCCCCAAACCCCGCAATGGTGGGAGCTTTGTGCATTGGGTATGCCCTTCTTGCATGATTATCATTATAACCTAATATAACAGACCTTCAGAGAAGTAAGGAAACAGGTTAAGGACAAAGTTTAGATTATCACCATCTGCGTCTCTGAAAACTCCTTAGCCATTATGCGACATTGAGCTTCAACTTCACCACCTTGTGCTTCTGAGGGACAGGCCCATCGAAGATGAAACTGAGGCCAGAGAGTTGGAGCTAGTGCTGCAGCAGGAGGCAATAGTGGCCCTTCATGTTTCAGCTGATCATAAAAGAAATTATAATGGGGATGCGAGCTTCCTTCAGAAGCACGCAAATCAGCCAAATAAGCCCAGAGGCAGCCACACTTGTCAGATATACCAGATTGCTGCCTCTCCTTTTCACTGCAAAACATTATGTGCAAACTATTAGATAAGGCACTATGCAATTGTCAAACATTTCAAAATAACAATTCTTCTGCTTGCTTCACCGCAGTTTCTGCCATCCAAACAAATTTAAGAAACTAGATTACATCTTTCATTAAATTAGTGTTCAGCTAAAGAAACATTGATTCTTGAGTACATGCATGGGTGTGTTTGTGTTTGTTCCAGGGGACAAAAGAATGGACTGGAAACCAAGTCTATAACAAATATTAACATTTTTTTTGGGACAAGAAACAGACAGTGTCTTATATTAAGAAAGTATGATGTACATCAATGATTTACACAAGGACAAAATTGTCCTTGACTATAATTCAAAACTATAAAAAATCGGTCCCTCAACCATGCCCCAGAAGAAAATCCTCTTGCTAGCTTGCTAGCGCTAACCCAAAGTGAGGCCAAGAAAAAAAAGTTTTCCCAAACATCCCCCCATCTCATTTTCTCGATTATCAAAAATTCATTCTCTCCTTCCAAACTGACCACACTACAACAAAAACAATCACCCTCCAATAATCCCCCAACTGCTTCGGGACTAAACCATCATCTAACAAGGCCCAAAGCCCACAAATTGGGTTTCATTTGGGAGGTTCTCCCATTGGAGAAAAGTTATCCACATCCCCCAAAGACCTCTTGTATAATCACTCTATAAAAATGTGATGACTAGATTCCGCATCCTGTTTGCACAAACAACACCAGTTGGGAGATATAACCTTCTTGAAACACCTTTAGAGGATGTTAGCACTATTTAACTTGCCATGAGCAACAGCCCATCCCAAAAATCTGGCTTTAGAAGGAACATGAGCTTTCCAGTTGAAATTGTGTGGGAATTGGGCTATGGGTGGGCCATCATTTGAGGAAGAGCAAATATGATGGAAAAAGGAATTAGAAGAGAATTCACCTGAGGCTTGGATTGACCAAGACACTTTGTCTCCAGATAGGTGTACACTCGCAGAACCTCAAGTAGGGATATGGCTTCTACAACTTCTCTATCAGATAGATTCCTACTAAGATGCAAGCTTCAAGAATTCCCCCCCGTTATCAATACTAGGGATCACAAAATTGCAGATGCGGTGATTTTGTTTGGTAGATAGTCTATAGATGTGTGGAAGAAGATCTTGGAAGCTGGTTGTTCCGCACCAAGTATCCTCCCAAAATTTGAAGCAGTGACCATCTCCTACTTTTAATCTAACAAGACTTGAGAAAATCAAGTAAAGGGAGTGAATGAATTTCCAGGGATTACGCTAGGTAGCTTTCAATGACAAGCTAGCATCTCTTGAATTCTGTTGGACCTCGTGTCGACTTATGATGACCTTAGCCCATAAGAATTCTCTCTCCTTCAAGAAGCGCCACAGCCATTTCTCTGCCAAGGCTTTGTTCCTCAACTCCAGATTTCCTATCCCCAAGCCTCCTTCTAAACGTGTTCCATTTAATAAGGTGTCCTCCTCTTCCTTTATCTTCCCCTTTCCACAGAAATTGCCTCATCATTTTTTTGATTCGCAAGGCAATTGATTGAGTTATTTTAAAAATTGAGATGAAATAGGTAGAATGGCTTCCAATACACTTTTGACTAAAGCTAATCTTCCACCCTTTGATAAGAAGCTTCTTCTCCAACTACCAAGTCTCCTTGAGATAACGTTGATAACTGGCTCCCAAAAGGTTGCTGTAGAAGGATTACCCCCTAATGGCAACCCAAGGTATTTCAAGGGTCATTGGCCAATAGTACAACCACATGAGGAGGCTACCCTGTTCAATTCTTCCTTTGTCATGCATATACCTGCGATTTGGCATTTACAAGGTTCTCCATAAAGAAAAGGCAGTCATCCGCAAATTGTAGATGAGATACTTGTATCTTATCTTTACCCACCTCGAATCCTTTCACCAGCTGAGCGACCTTGGCCTTATCCATCATGCTTCCGAAAACATCCGCCACTAGAATAACAAATATTAACATTTAAACAACATAAAAAGACCATGCTTTCATGTCCAATAATAGAGACACCCACTTCATTCGCCAGTAGTTCTCATTTCACTAGCTCTAAAATCCACTGCCCTCATGATTGAGACATTATCAAGTGCCCTCCTAATTTGGACGGTATTTGTGGTTCTACCACTTCCTTAAAAACTAGCTTACATGGTTTCGTGTAATTAAATGTTCACTTCCCTAGTCATACAAGGTATGCGCTAATTTCTTTGTCATCTCACCATATTAGAGCCATGCATTCAAAAGGTCAAATTGTGCCTTCCCTCACTATTTTCGCATGATTTATATTAGGCTCTTAGCCATATCAGACAAATGTGTAGTGTGCAAAAACATTTGACCATATCACAAATTGAAGAAAATTTAAATTGTAAGAAGCCTTGGCTATTGGAAAAATAATAAAAAATAAAAAATTGAACGAGAAACAGAATTTGTTCGAACAAAAATATACTATTGAAAAAGGATTTTGCTGGTGTTCATTGTGACAATGCAAGCTACAGAGAGACAGGGGGAGAGGGAGAGGAAATGAACGTTGATTAATGTATTAAGAACATATATGACAAAATTTTGAATTAGCATTAAGATATGACTCTTGAAATAATTGAACAACCAACAGGTACATCCAACCAATCCCATATTCTTGGAGAAGGTTTTTTGGTGTCCATGATGACAATCTATGCATCAGTGCGAGAGAGAGAGAGAGAGAGAGTGAAGGAAAATATAACTATAGGCATCTGAGCTCAGAGAATAACTATGGATCCTCTCTCTGAACAAGAGGTAAATACTTCTTTTTTGTCAAAAAGAGGTAAATACTTGATCCTTTTCATTTACTCAAACGTGACAAACTAGACCAACCATAACTTGAGAAAAAACCTAGATGGTACCTTTTTTTTAGCAGAAACAGTAATTATTTATATTAGTTTTAAAAGATGTAATACATATTGTGTGTAGGCACCAGAAGTGCCTATCAATATTAGTAACAAATGTCAGAATACATACAATATCTCCAATCACCTCAAGAAAAAAAGAAAAAGAAAACCAGACAGCAGAGAGTAGCCCCAAGAAACATAGATGCCCATCCCCACTTAACCCAGAGAAACACTTAACTTCCTAGTTTCAACACTGGGACAAGCAATTTCTCTAGTTCAGATACCAATCTGCAATGGAGGAGCTATTAGCCCTTGAAGACACTTAGACCCAAGTACTTGCCGTGAGTCTAATTACATCCCAGAGTTGATTTCCGTCCTTGAACACGTTGTTGAACACTCTATTATTGTGGTCTAGCCATAGAGACCACAGAGTGGCAAAGAAAGAGATGCTACCAATATCTATCTTGCCTCTTGAGAGACTTGATAGATGGGATAGTGATAGACCTTCGTCAATGCTTTGAGAGGGACTAATTTGTTTTCAGAAAATATAAACCAGTTATGCCAAATCTGCCTGGTGTAGGGGCATGTAAAGAAGATGTGCTCAAGGTACTTTCCTTCCTCCAAACAGAACAAACAACAATGTGGCGACAGGTATGTGTTAAGTGACTGTTTTTGCTACATATCAGCAGTATTAATCTTTTTATGGACCATAATCCATCCAAATACCTTCACTTTAGATAGAACCTGTGCATGCCAAATGCAGGATGAGAGGTTGAATGAAGGGAGGGAGGCGGAATCCGTGATTTTATCAAAAAAGGAACTACATTTAAAGGAACTGGAAGAGGTGGGTCGCCACATATAAGAATCGTGTTTATGTGATAATCTTGTGTTATCAAGAGTAGCCAACAAAGTAAGGATTTCTGATTGTTCTCTTATCAATAGAACGGTAGAACCCTAGGAAAATGGAAATCCCAAGATAAGGAAGAAGAGGGATTACTTGAATTTGAGGATAAGAAGGAAGCTATAGGTTGATTATGAAGGGTAGATAGGCAAAATAATGAAGTGAATGTCTCTGCCAAAGGAGCACTACCTAGACATATATCCTCCCAAAAACAGAAGGTGAGACCATCGCTAACTTTGGGATCCATATGTGATAAAATATGGGGAACAATGGAAGAGATAAACTTCCACAGGCATCTGTAAGTGACTGAGCGAAGAAACCCCATGCCATGTCTACTCTGGAGTCTGGACAACCTGAGCCCACTAGGAGTGTTGATCTCTAAGCATTCTCCAAATCCATTTCCCACAAAGCCATATTCCGCTTTGTTATGTTACCAATACCAATCCAAGACCTCCTTTGTCCACCGCTCTAAGAGCGACCGTCCATTTAACCAAGCTAACAAACCTTTGCCACCCATCCCAGCCCACAAGAAAGATTTACTCAATTTTTGATGCCACCCCACTTGGGATTTTGAGAAAATAATGCAAGCAGAGATACAGAACATGAACCTACCCCCCATGTCTACAATCTTTCAGGGTCACTGTATTGCTTCATAATAAAAAAGGATATCCTAGTGCATGAAGCTCCCGCCTATGCAGCATCCCAAGGAAGGGTCAGACCACATTTCAATCTATCTTACAAAGCCTTACCTTTGCAAGAGGCTGATTCTACAACTCGAACCCACGACACATGGTTCCATGGCTACAATTCTTACCATTGCACCAAGGCTCCCCTTCTTATTGGATCATAATAGCTATTCTTAAATATTTCATTTAAAATGAAAAAGTTAAACGAGAATTCCAGTAATACAATGGCAAATTCAAAGTTATACAATTAATGGCTAATAATAATGTGCACTAACATTAATGTCTTTTCCAGCATTGTGTAATTTATATGCACAACCTCATTGGCTCATTCTCATGATAATCATCCAATGATACCCTACAAGTCGTTAATCACCAATCTTCACTCTAACATTTCATAATAGAATCCTAGAGAAAAAAAGGTATTTCAAGATTATAACTAAGGTATGGTCCATTTCAGACAGAATTCAAGCAAGCTCTTTAAGTTTATCCCACTATTCACAAACCCAACATTAAATGAAACTGACTAAATCAGCTTGGACATCAAGGGAATAATGTTAAACAACTTGGTCTCAAGTAACACAAATGAAGATGACAAAGGAGTTACTAGTTGCAATCTTACATCATCTGCTCAAACACAAGTTCAACAATTTTTTTTTTTTAAAAAAGAAAAAGTTGAAAGACCTATGGGCCTCAGAAATGGATACATGAGAAAAACTACGAGAAAAAGGTACCTGTTACACAGGAAATTTCCGAAGTGACAGGAGAGCACACAGTCCAAGAAATCAACTAGAAAAGCCTAGATTATGAGATAGGAGAAAAAGTCAGCTACTTGTTAAGCAAAATGGATGGCTAAATAAGAATTCAGTTGATTAATTAAATAAGAAAGATAACCATATGAAAAGGATACATACCAAGGAAAACTCAAAAGCAAAAGGATACATTCGTACTAACTGCGAAATACAATCAACCCACTGCAGAAAAATCCCATTTTATCAGCAGAATTTTAATAAGCACCAGAAAGTCCAGTAGAAGTGCAATACAATGTCACTCCTGAAATCTAACCTTGCAGGTAAAAAAGAACTGATAGAGAAGCTAAAAAAAACACAAACAGTGGACAATTCAGAGATAAATGAGATTTTTGTCATAATGGATAAGAACTGATCGCATACACATACGATTCTAGCCCTTATCAATACTACACAAAAATAATTTAGCACAAATATCAAGTTCAGTCCAGCAAAAATCAAGACCCGTACTGTCACTAGTATTCACTGGATACAACCCTGCCAATAAAGGATCTGCCCATTCTTTGCAAAGTCATTAGCAGATGAAAAATAAGGTTCCTGGAAAGGTTCTGTAATCCAAGAAAATGCCTGAAGTAGTGAAGTAATAACAAGTTTCTTAGCTTAAGAATTTTTCCTTCCATTCGAAAATCACTCCCACCCAATTGTCGAATAGACAGGAAAAGGTTACAAAATCAAACCAAATATTAGTTAGAAATGTAAAACCTAGCATTCAAATAGATGCTCACCAGTATGGTATAACTAATTTTTTTCTTTTTTGATATCAGTTGTAATGTTGAAGTATCAAGTAAAAGTTTATCATCTATTAAATAGTATTTCAAGCTCTATTTTATCATTGAGTATAGGAAAATAACCGGTAAAGTAATAGAGAGTAGATATTATGATTAGGAATAAATAATTAAATACAAACACTATGCCCACAAGAAATCAAATGGGTAGGGAAAAAATCAAGAATAATATATTACAAAATTACATGCTGTATTATATTGATAAAAAAACAAATAGATATGGAGTAGGAATAAGTCTCATATAATCAAACCAAATAATAGTTAGAAATGTAAAACCTAGCATCCAAATAGATGTTCACCAATATGGAATAACTAAATTTTTCTTTCTTGATATCAGCTGTGATGTTTAAGTATCAGGTAAAAGTTTATCATCTATTAAATAGTATTTCAAGCTCTATTTTACCATTGAGTATAGGAAAATAAAAAGTAAAGTAATAGAGAGTAGACATTATGATTAGGAATAAATACAAATAATATGCCCACAAAAGAGCTTATAAAACTAAAAGGCAGAACCAAAAGGAGATGAACCAGAAGTATTCAATGAAAAAATTAATTAAAGAAGTGATTTTGAAATTTGAATGTAAAATACTAAAATGTAAACCTAATGTAATTTAATGGCAAAACCTAATGTTTTTCACAAGTGGTCAACGTTCAACTCTATAAGTACGGCTGATTGCACTATCAAAATGCATCAGCAACATGCAAACCATTGGATATTCAACATTACAATGTTTTCTAAAAGCTTTATGTTTTCTACCAGCTTAAGCTTTTAGATTAATAGTTGATGACATGATATCTAAGCGTGGTCCTTGGTGTAGTAGCAAAGGTTGCTCCGTTTTGACCTAGAGGCCCCGAGTACGGATTCAAAAACAACCTCTCTCCCCTAAACCTCACAAATAATTGGAGCCTTTTGCATGGTTTTTCTGAGTTGTCAATATGATATCAAGCAGGAAGTTGTGTTCGAAACATATTGATGTGTGCCTAAATACCCCATACTCACCAATGGAAGATGTATAATCATGAAGACCTAGACCAGTCAAGGGGAGCTGAATCATTAAAAGGGCGGACCTTGGCGTCACAGTTGAGGTTGCTTCACTATGACTTGAAGGTCAAAAGTTTGGATTTGGAAACAACGTCTCAATGTGAAGGTAAGGTTGCGTACATCGTCTCTTCCCTAGACACCACAATGATAGAAGCCTCGTGCATCGGGTAAGGCCCTTTTTTATGTTGCTTTCAATAAACCTAAGCTTTTAGAGTAAGCAATTGTTGGCATGACAATCTCAAAAAATATACAACAGCATCACAAGAAGCACATCAATTTAAACATGTCTTTCAATTGTACAATATTCAATTCATAGAAAATTGATACTCTTAGTGTCATCTAACAAAATTTTTCATAAAATCTCATTAGAACGCATTGTAATGTAGGGATAAGGCTGCCTACATTGACCATTCCTCAGACCCTGCAATGGTGGGAGCATGCATTGGGTACACTCTTTATCAGTGACATAGCACCAAGAAGAAGCCTCACATCCATGTCAACAATCATCTAGCTAGATTTTGTTAGCAATGTTACATACTTCTAAGGCATCCTCTCTTCATTATTCTCTTACTAAAAAAAGGTGCCCTCTACACAATCTGTCTTGGACCAACTTCTCACTGGTTCTCTTGGCTCAATTCAGCTGTCCAAAGTTATAACTTTCATCCCCATTGTTCAAGCACCAGTCAAAACTCTCTTCAGAATTGGTTGGTACAAGTATCAACCAATACAGCACTTAGGAAGCAACTAGATTAAGAACAATAAATTGTTTTATCAAGCCACAACATATAAGACACGAGTCCAATTGCACCAAGCAAAGTTTTTGACTTCTTAATCTCTAAGCAATTTGAAGAGAAATCACATCTCTAATAATACCAATGCATTATAAAGATAACAGAAAATTTAGCTGGTAAGCCTTGTGAAAGGACTTTTGAAGATATTTCTGAACAACAATAATAACTATACCTGCAAAAATATGGGAGAGTAGTTGCTAGATGTTTGTGCATGCAATGAACTACTGGCTTGTGAAGTAAATGACCCTGACGGCTGTCGTATCGGTGCTGATGGTATATTCCCGGATGAAGCTTGTCTTAATGATTCAGAAGACATTACTATTCCCAGATACTGTTGGCATTCCAGCGCGATCTGAAAATGGATGACCAAATGCAAGCCAGTCTTTTTCCACAAGTGCCTGTAATTAATTTGACTTTTTACATTCCAACAACCATTTAAATATCTGGTATATATAATTCATGCCAATAAGCTCATGGAAATGTATGCTTAAACAAAATTATAATTGGTAAGAAAAAGTCTTAATAGTGTTCAGGTCATGAAATCAAGAGCTTTGAGAATGACACTAAGACCAAATCAGTTCAGATTATGCACACCCAGTAACTGCCAAAGAAGATTGTAAGCAAATAAATAATGGAAAAACTGGCAAACTAATCCACAATTGAAAGCAAAACAAGTCAAATAAGGGAGAGGACAAGGCATGAATAGCAAGGGTTTCTTTTTTATTATTTATTTATTTATTTTTATTTTTATTTTACCAAGGGTCATCTCAAGGGCAGCCAAAATGACACAGCAAGGTTTTAAAAACTGCATAAAACTAGGGGCAAAAACTTGCGCTAGCAAGTGAAGAATCTGACTTGCAAATGTATAGCAATACCTGGAATCCCTTCAATGTTCGATAATATGGATCTAGCAGCAAACTAGCGAGTGAAACCAACTGAGTTGTTCTATCCCATCCATCACTGCATCAAAAGGAAAAAGGAGTGTTAATTTTTGCACCCCTCACATAAGAAATATGACTATGTTCTTATGACATGAATATATTCATAAGAAAAAAATGAAGATGCATATATCACCTTAACTGAATGACATTATACTCAAGAAAAGCAATTTCAGCCAGTAGACTTTCAGAAAAATGCAAATAAACTTTGCACATGCTTCCCCAAAAAAAAAAAACATAACAGAAGTCCCAATAATGAAATATAAACAAGAGACATAGAAGGATTAGTGAAAATACACAAAACATGTGCCTATCTCCTTATTGGTGTTATCTCTGTAAGCAGAATGCGGAATCACTTGAACATATATTTGGCACTGCTCCTTTTCTAAAGAGGTGTGGAATAGATGGTGCCATCACTTCCCCCTTATGAGCGGGGCAGGTTTTGAGAGTGGATACTTCAATATTTTCCCCTTCATGAATAGCATCCAGCCTGAGTGGACAGACCAATGGAAGGTAGTGTGTTTGACGATATTGCGGTCTATTTGGAAGGAGAGGAATAGAAGGGTGTTTGATGGGGAGGCATTTTTGGCTGTTAAAGTATGGGAGAAGTCTCACCTTCTAGCATCTTTTTGGGTTGCGAATAGAAAATTGTCAAAGGGCTACGCCCTAGGGGATTGGCTCTGTGGGTGGGGCAATTTTGTATCACCTTAGGGATGGGCTTTGGCGGGCCCGAGATATATAGTCACTTTGGAAACTTTTCTTTATATAAATATATACCATTCCTTTGTTTCTTTTAAAAAATAAAATAAAAAAATACGCAAAACATAACCAAGTTATTTGTTAATAAGAAGCTACCAGAATATTAGGTTTAAATATCAATCAGGAAAAAGATATTATGTCATCAAATAAAAATCACAATAAGGTTGAACCATAATTGAGGAAATGCAATAGTGATTCAACCCAATTGCCAACAGATCACAATCATTCATATAGGAGATAGCTGATAAGGGATAAGAAAAGTGAACCTGCAATGCACAAGCAGTGACGATGATTCAAGAGCAACACGTGCAGCAATCCAAGCAGAACCAGCCAGTACGTTCTGAATGTGTATAAGCCACCCACTGTCTCCAAGTGTAGAGACAGAAGCAGACATGCTGCTCAGGCTGCCTCCACCCCAAGTCCATCCACCATTTCTCTGTGTTCAAATAATGCAAGAAACAATTACCCACAACATTTACAGCTGATAAAAAAAAAAATTAGCGTTGTGACTGCTAAACATGATTACAAGCCATGGTTGCAGCTATCTTTCATGTTTATTTGCTCAGCTCTAGTAAACTTCCTACTCAAATTCCCAAGAAGGTTGAATGTTTTAAGCAGCAAAGAGCATGATTTTGGATTTTATGGCATATCATTCAGAATGCTTTTCCTAGAGAATCGAATGCTAAGTTTACAAAGACTTGCAGAATAAAGTGAACTTACTCAAGATGCATACATAACGATTTGGAGAATGAAGTCGGAGTAAACAAACGAGATTTTGCAATAACATATGACCTTATAATAGCAAACACACATTTTAAAAAGAGAAATGGACATTTAATAACATTTAAAAGTAGATCTAACAAAAGAAAACTAGATTTTTTCTTAACTGGAAAAGGTTGATAAAGTAGCATGTAAAGATTGGAAGGTTATTCTAGGAGAATGCTTAACTTCGCAACATACAATAATAGTAATGGACATATTTATAAAAATGAAATCTAGGTCAAAACGTAAAATTATCAACCCAAGATTAAAATAGTGGGATTTAAAAGTAGTAAAACTAGAAATATTTAAAACAAAAGCTTGTTAAAGAAATAACTTCAAGCATATATGATGACCCCAACCTAAGGTGGGATAAAATAACTAAATGCATAAAAACCTAGCAAAAGAGGTTCTAAGGAAATCAAAGGCGGCAGTAGGCAAAGAAACTTTGTGATGAAATGAAAAAGTTCAAACTACATTAAAAACTTAATAGGAAAAATATAAAACTTGGCAAAAGGTTAGGAATGCGAAAAGTCTGAAACATTATAGGGATACAAAGAAAGAAGTTAAAAAATTAGTAAGTAATATTGAACTTAAAGTGCGTGATGATTTATACAGTAGATTAATTAGATATAAAAGGTCAAAAGATTATATATAAACTATTAACTACTAAAAGTGTAAAACTGAGGGAACAAAGAATAAGAGATTTTAATAATGCTAAATGTATTAAAATTTAAAAGTGACAATCAAAGAGTTTTAATAAAAGAAGAGAAATAAAAGAAAGATGAAAAGCTTATGTTAAAAAATTATCATAAAAAACATTTGGGAAATTTAAGTGAGAGGCGAACCTTGGTGCAACGGTTGAATATGCTCCATTGTGACATGGAGGTCACAAGTTTGAGTTCAAAAACTCTCCAATATGGAGATAAGGTTGCATGCATCATCTCCCCAAACCCTCAATGGCAGGAGCCTTGTGCATGGGTACGCACTTTATTTGGAAAATTTAAGTGGAGGAGAACCTAATAACTCAGAGGTAACTAATGACTTTTTCATAGAATTATCATGCTTGAGGTAAAAAAAAAAAGCCTTTTAAAAAATGAAAATTGCAAAGGCTTTAGGACTAGATGTTATTCCCATTAAGGTTTGGAAGGGGCGAGGGTGAATTGGATTATTGTGGTTAACCAAATTGTAGCAACTAAAAGAATGTCCAACCATTGGAGGAGGAAAAACATCACAGTACCTATACACAAAAATAAAGGGATATTCAAAATTGTGCAAATTATGGATGGATCACATTGATGAGTCTTATGATAAAATTGTGGGAGATAGTAATAGAGAATCGAGAAAGAGCAAAAACTTTGGTGTCAAACTTTCAATTTGGGTTTATGCCTAATAGATCAACTATGGAAGTTATTTATATACTAAGTAGATTGATGGAGAAGTATAAAGAGAAGAAGAAAAACCTTGGCATGGTCTTTCTCAATCTTAAAAGCCCAATGATAGAGTATTTAGAGATATAATATGGTAGACTTTAGGAAGAAAGGAGTTACAAATAGGTACACTGTCATGATAAAAGATATGTAGAATGGAGCAATAACCATAAATAAAACAACAAAAGAAAGTAAGTTTATAATTACAATAGGTTTGCAATAAAGCACAAACTTAAGTCCTTATCTTTTTGCACTTTATGGATGGATTGACAAATATATTCAAGAAGATATTCCAAGGTCTATGTTACTTGTTGATGATATAGTGCTATTTGATGAAACTAAATCCAAAACAAATGTTAGGTTGAGGTTTGGAAAAAGACTTCAGAAGATAAAGGGTTCAAGCTAATAAGATTAAGATTGATAAATTAAATGTAATTTTAATAGAAGTAAAAATATAGATGAAAAGGCAAGGAAAGTTCAAAGTCAAAAGATAACAAAGTAAAAACTTTAAGAATGCTTTTTCACAAACTCTTTAGTGGCAAGAAGGCGACAAACACCATTTCTAGAATTGAGAAAGAAGATGGGCTTGTTTGTCAATGAGGATGAGACTGAGAACGAGATCATCACCTATTTTAGGAAACTATATTCAACCAACAACTTCACCCCGTGGGGAGTTGGAGGGGTATTGATTAAAGCGTGATAGGTGAGAAGGATTGTGCCTTTTTGAAGAAACCCTTTGAGGATGAAGAAGTTCATGGAGCGGTGACAAAGCTCCGGGAGCTTATGGATTTTCTTTGTTGTTCTATTAGAATTTTGGAATAGTATCAAAGCAGATCTCATGAAAATTCTACATGAGTATTTTCGAGATGGTGTAATCCACCAATGCACGAATGAGACTTTCATCTATCTCATCCCTAAAAAGACTAGTTCTAGGAAGGTGAAAGATTTCAAAGCCATTAGTTTGACAACCAGATTGTACAAAAATGTGGCCAAAGGCTTGGCAAATTGATTTAAGGATGGTGATTCATAGGACTGTGGCAGATACCTAGTTGGCTTTAGTACAAGGGAGACAAATTATTGATGCCGCTCGAATTGCTATGAGCTAGTGGAGGAGTACACGGGTTCTTGCAAAGAAGGGCTTGTGCTTAAATTCGACTATGTAAAGGCCTATGATATGGTTAGCTGGGGCTTTCTTGATCATGTCATGTAGGAAAAGGGCTTTGATGTTAAGTGGAGAAGGTGGATTAGTGGTTGTTGCATTCAATCTTCATCAACGAGCATTCCAGAGGTAAGTTTAATGAGAAAGAGGCTTGCGCCCAGGAGACCCCCTTTCCCCGTTCTTGTTCACTTGGGTAGGTGATGTGTTGAGTAGAATGATAGATAGAGCTAGGGAGTCCAATTTGATTGCTAGCCTATTAATTGGAAAAGATAAGGTCGATACTTCTATACCATGTTCCTTTTGGCCAAGGATGATGCAAGTTTTCAGAACACGATTCTTTGGTTTAGGTGTTTTTGTTGGATGTCAAGTATGGTTATTAATATGGATAAGAGTCATATTGCAATTTGCAGGGACTAATGTGGATGAGGAATGTCTCCACTCTTTAGCTAACTATGTGGGTTGTGGTATTGATAAGTGGCCCATATCTTATCTTGGGTTTACCTTTAAGGGGAAATCCCTAAGAGACCAATTTATGGGCCTCGGTTTTGGCAAAGATTTCCCAAACATTAGATGGGTGGAAGAGGAGCTTTCTTTCGAAAGGGGGTAGATTGACCTCAATCAAATCGGTGCTTGATGCTCTGCCTGTCTATTTCTTATCTCATGGTTCCTACAAAGGTTTCGGGTTCTACTGAGAAAATGATTAGAGATTTCTTGTGGAGGGGGAAGGAGAATGGTAAGGGCAGTCACCAGGTGGCCTAGAGCTTGGTGAAAAAAAAAAAGGGTGGAACAAGGTGGTTTGGCCATCGACAAGAATCAGGCTTTAACAGCAATGTGGCTTTGGAGATTCCTACATGAGCATGACAATTTTTGGGTTCAAGTCAATATAAGCAAACATGGGATGCAAGCCACCTCAGAGATGCCAATCTTGCTTCTAGAGCCTCCTATAGGGACCCTTTGAAGTTCATTTTCATCTCTTTATTCTTGGTTCACTCCTTTAATTAGACTTAAACGGGCGCGGGATGATAGAATTCGCTTTTGGGAGGACGTGTTGGTCTGGAACTCTAGTTTTGCTTCTTCTTTTCCTAACCTTTACCATTTGTCTACCTTTCACAATAAACCTATCTCAACTTTTGTTATAGCTAATTCCACATGGGCAGTGTTTCTTGGGATTTGCATCTTAGAAGAAGTCCTACAAGTGGGGAGGAGATTGAAGTTGTCTCCCTTCTTGATTATCTTAATGGTGTTCGTTTGTCACAAGAGGTGCACAGGTTGGTCTAGCCTAGGGACCCTTCAGGTAGGCTTACCACAAAATCTCTTTTCACTATTCTAATTGATGACCCTTCTCTAAAGTCAAATTTTTGGGTTGGACCATTGCCCTTGGTAAGATTAACGTTGGTGACGTGCTCCAGGGAAAGTTTCCAAATTTCTCCATTTCTCCCCACCGGTGTTGGCTTCGCAGACAAAGTGAATCCATTGAGCATGTGTTTTTAGCTTTGATTATTCACTCAAGAGGTTTGGCAGGCTTGGCTTGGTTTCGTCCTTTGAGTCTAATTCAATGGAAGGCATCTTGTTCCCCTTTTTGGACAGGGTCTCATCATATTGGAGAAAACATTGGTATGTGGTTGGGCTTGCGGTTGAGGGGGTGGAGTCCGAGGGAAGGGTGGTTGGGAGAAATCTCATTCCCTGATGTCTTCTTGGGTGTCCAAGTGTAAGATTTCCTAGGGTGGTAGGTTTACCCATGATGTAGAGGATGGGACAATTTTGTTTAAGTTGAGGTTTGAGGCGGACTCCCCGTTCGCCCCCTTTTCTTAGCCTTGTGTTTTCCCTTCTTTCTATTAATATATTTATTTTAGTTTCCTTTTCAAAAAATTATAATAATAAAAAAAGTTTAAGTGTGTTCTAACTTTTTACCAACATTTAATATTTTTTTACCTAGTTTCTTCTCCAAAAAAAAAAAAAAACAAAAGACTTTTAAGTATTTGAGATCAACTATTTAGCGAGAGGGGGAAATAGCAGAGGATGTGAAACATAGAGTTAAAGCAAAATGGGTTAAGTGGAGAGTGCTTCTAGAGTATTGCATGATTGACGTATTCCATTGAAGTTCAAAAGAAAATTTTATACAACATCTATTAGGCCAGTCATGCTCTATGGAACATAATATTGAGCAATAAAGAAACAACACTTCAACAAACTAAGTCCAACGACGATTCAAATGTTAAGATTGATATTTGAAGGGACATTGAAAAATAAAATTAGAAAAAAACGACTTCAAGAAATGGTAAAAATATCCTCAACTGGAGATAAAACGAAAGAAAATCAATTAAGGTTTTTTTTTTTTTTTTTTTTTTTTTTTTGAGATCAGCAGGTATCAGGAGTTTCCATCCTACTAATCCCTCTGGAGCACGGTCATAAACGCCCTTAGACACCGTTGGCCAATATATTTGGGGGGCTTATCTCTTGAGTTAGGATTCAAAATCGCAACCTTAGGGTTGGGGGCACTTGCCCCCAACCACTGGAGCCAACCCCCGTTGGTTAAATCAATTAAGGTGGTTGTCCCACACACAACAAGACCCTTGAGTGCACCTATTAAGAATGGTGCACCTATTACCAATCAACGGTAATAAAAGAGGCAAAGAAAGACCCAAAATAAGTTTGATAGGGACAATTAAGAATAACTTTTCTTTTTTCCAGACAATTAAGAATAACTTTTGACTTGGTGGAAAATTAAGTATAACTAATTGCACTACAAATGTTGACTTGACCATTGATAGAGTCGAGTGGAGGAAGCAAATTCATGTAGTTGACCCCACGCAATTGGAAAACGGTTGTGTTGAGTTGAGTTCATTTGAGTTTGAGATCAATTTTCCCTTAGATCTAAAGAATGTATAAATTTTTCCCCCGGAGATTTTTTGGAAAAGGTTCAATGTACACACCAAATTAGAGTTCTAACTTTTGATAAATTAAGTATTGGAAATTGTAGAAGACCTCCATCCCTTGTGGTCAAAATATTTCAAAATCTTGATCTTGAGATTTCAGACCAAATCACCCACCAACCTCAAATAAACATCCACTAGAACTGGATTTCACTACTATCATTAATTAAAGCCAGTGCCAAACTTTTATAAACATTGAAAAGAAAATGACTCATTCAACATCAAAATCCCCTATGGAGTTTATCTATAAGCAATGACAAACATAAGAAAAGAAAAACTTTAAAAAAAAAAAAAAAAAATTAACCTTCACCTCATAAAGCAACACGAAGAAGAGTTGCTTCCCATTCAAGTACAGAATTTAAACAATTTCATGAGCACTATGAACACTTGTCATAAGTTATAGATCACCATAGGAAGAGGTTCAGAAAAGTAAAAGAGGACGAAATATATCAAAAAACATGGGTTCTTATCATGAACAAATTTTTAGGTAAATCTGAGAATTGATACATTAAAGATGCCTCAAAATCTTTACCATCAAAACTATCAGATAGAACTTTTCAAAGCAACCAGAGAAGAAAATAAATCTATAAACTAAACTATTTTTCAACTAAAAAAACAAAAAGTAATAGCCATAGTAATCTCAATATATGTTTAAATCTTCCGTAAAGTAAAAAATTGGTTAGGAGACATAAGGGGCTAAACATTCTTCAAAAAATTAATCTACAGCTAAAAGGTTATGTTGTGGTGACAAGCAAGTCAATAATCACCCATTTCTATATAAACTTGCTTCTAAAAGAAAGTCCAAAGAACTCTAACCACAAAATTAGATAACTTCCCAAAAAACAGCAGGTGACAAATGCAGAAATGAATTCTTGCACTTTCCAAGCACACAATTTTGAGGACTTGAGAAATAACTAACCAAGAATGAAGATATGCCATCTGATGAAGTAGCACCATGAGTATCTACGTAATCTCTAAGCCGAGTAAGACTGTCCCTCATAGCATGAATATTGTCTATCCCAAAGAAAACAACCTGATGCAATTGCAGTATTAAATGTAAACGAGTGGTTAAAAAAAGAATTTGCTAATATAAGATGCATAACTGTTCAATCAAACCCCAACAGACCTCTGACTGGAAATAATTAGATGATGACTCTGAACCACCTCCCATTGCCCCATTTGCCAAAGCATTTTTTCTAGGTCTTGCATCAGCAATATAAAGTTTCCTGGGAATATATCAAAAAGAACACTCAGCCTAACAAGGGAGAAATGGCATATAAGCAAGTGGAAAGATGAAAGCAATTGGTATCAAAAACAAAATTGTCTAGCAAAGAGTGTTCAGATTATAACGGTTTCTGTAGTTATGCACAAACAGAACAGAGCCCCCCAAAATGTGATTGTGAAATCTGTTTAGTGACTTGACTGCAGCATTTCATCTAAGTAGAACATAAATCAATCAAACTGTTATTTTTATTAAACTGAACAATAGCTTGTTTGAGCTTTTTTCTTAAATTAATATTAAATGATCACAGCACAAACAAGCTTTAACCAAACCAAAACCTAGCAGTTAGGTTAAAAATACTTCTTTTAGATAGCACAAGTGACAAGACCATGGCAACATAGTCTAAGAGATCGTCTCAGTTGACATAGCTGAATATATCCTAGTCATAAAATTCACCTGGTTTAACCTGATACATCCAAAAGGCTCCATGACATTCAGTGCCAAGAGATCAAAGTAGCCACCAAAACAATTTATTTTCATTGTACTTGTACCCCATTTCAGTTTATTGCAATCATTTTAACTGAAATAAACAAAATGTCACTGAAACAAACAACTTTATTCTAAACTCCTTGCAGTAACAGTCTCAATCAGAATGTTATTTTAGTACTTTGAATTTTATTTTTATTTTTTTTTATTTTTTTACCAGAAGTACTTTGAAATATAGTTATCTAAAAATTTAACAACAATATCGCATCAATTATCAAATGGCATTTCCTACCAAAGTTTAGCATGGATGCTACATTGTTTTTAATATTTTTTATTAAGAATATATATAAATGCCTGGTATGAAATTTAGATTTTAGGTTTTTTATTTTATCATAAATTACTTTAGCACATTTCTTTTAAGGCATATTCTCACTGGAAAGTTTTACGAATTCCAAGATGACTGAGATTTTAAGAGAAACTAAGAGAGAATTGTGACCACCTTGTGCATTATGCTCGTGAAGGGACTGCCACATGATCATTAAGCAAAAGGACATAAACTAATAAAATAAAACAACAAAAAAAGAGAAGGTTTAACTAAAGCATACCTACGCAGTCCCTTCGAAGCAGTTGTTTCAGTGCAAAGTGCAGCAACAAGCTTTTCATCAGCATCACTGCAGAAACATTTAAAGAATTCAATAACATAGATACATGGTGGCAATTCCAAAAATCAAAAGCCACAAAACCAATAGGAGTAAAAAATATCATAGCCACATTACCACTAAAGATTCATTCCAAATACCCTTCATAGTCAACCCATTTCCAGGGAACAACCTTCAACTGAAGTGATTCACTGAATCACTCCTAAATTTTTAAAGAAATATACCCAATCACCAGTATAAACATATTCACAAAATAATACACTTACCTTCTACTGTTCATCATAAGACCAACTAATGGTTGGGAGGAACGAGCAATGACAGCTCCAGTTTCTGTAACAAAGTACATGAATTGAGCAATATAAAAAAAAAACATACTATACTGCAAACAATATTAATTGAGTACCAGGATGACACCATGAGATCACAGGCAACCGACCCCTTGCACGAAAAGTTGAAGCCTGTAGCACTTCTTCATCACTAGTGCCAACATCCAAGTTAAGTTTAAGGCAAGATCTCAAAGTTAAAGAACTAGTATCTCAACAACATTTAATCATATATACAAGTGAAGAAATAAGATAAATGAAAAAGTTAAAAATCCTACCTGATGTTTTTTGGGACAATCAACGAGGATGGATATGATGGGCACATCGAATAGTTTGAATTAATTTCACTTATTCTCCACCACTCATTAGACATAGAAAATGGCCCTTCTTTAATGGTACTACTTGATATATGATGGGAGCCTTTTCCAAGAAGCCGAATGTACTCATTCCATAATCGCACTTGTGGACTGGTATTCTTGTACTTGGAAGGTCCACAAGTAAATGTGTAGAGATCCCATAACTGAGCTGGCCTTGTACATCTACATAATGCATCAAACACGGCACGCCTCTGTAACAATCAATTAATGCACCTTAGGTCTCAAAATTCGAGGATGGAATTTCTCCATTCATGCCATAGGAATATATATTTCAGCATGTTATTGGACAAAACATCAGCATGATTTACATCCATTAGCAAAAAAAATATATCGAGAAGTAGAAGAAAGAAGAGTTAAAATTGGTCAACTTTGGCTATCCAGGAGTGGCGGCGGTACTGATAATTATAAGTAGGGGTACAGGGGAAGACCCAGTAAACTAATTAAATTGATTTAAGATAGGTAACTAATGGAGCTAAAGACATGACTGCAATTAATATGTTGTATAAGATGGAATGGATTATTACCAGCACATTCATCAACACTGCCAAGATAGATCTGCAGATGATGATAAATTAGAATCTTCGGTATTATTGCAAGTTTAAACTATTTTCCATATTGCATGCCTTTTTGCTATTTCTTTCACTAGTTATTTTCTATCAAATCATACTAGGATTGAGGTATTTGTTGTGGAGGAGCAAAATCTGTGAGATTTATTTTCTTTAAGGTTTATTTCCTTTAAAGAAAGATAATAATTTTAGTAGTCATTTTATTTAGCAGTTACTAAAATTGTAATTATAGTTATATGTGTGCATAGCCCTATATGTCTATATATGTGGTGTCCCTCCATTAAGACATGATCAAGAATAAGAAAATATTTCCTCTCTTCTCCCGTGGACGTAGGCCTTGGAGTCGAACCAGGTTACATCTTTGTGTCTTTTATTAGTATTTAACATGGTATCAGAGCTTTAAGCTCGTACAACTTGAAAATTTTTCTTTTCTTTCGACCTTCATCGTCGAAATTGTTTTAGTTTGGCCTTCATTGCCGGAACCTTCCTCGTTGGCCTTCATCGCCATTATTCGTGTTGCTGATTGGTGCGTACGTTTTCATCACTGCTACTATATCACCATCGACTATTGCGTCTTCCTCATCGGCACAGTCGATATCCTAATCGTCGTCGACGCCTTCGTCTCCATTGCTACTGTGTTTCAGTCGTCGCTGCTCGAACCCACCATTGCTGATCTTTGACGTTGCTACTGATCTTCATCGTCTCTCGCGCATCTCACTCACATATCTCTCTTGCGCATCACTGCATCTCTCTAATCTCCATCGCCATCTGCAGCTCCTGGAAACAATGAGAACGAGAGACAAAATTTGAAGCAGTGTTTGACCGAGGAATTTGAGATCAAGGAACTAGGGAGATTGAAATACTTCCTAGGGATTGAAGTGGCACACTCTAAACAGGGAATCTTTATTTCTCAACAGAAGTACGTTACAGACCTTCTTAAAGAAACAGGGAAGCTAAGCATGCAAACCAATGAATACCCCTATTGATCTTAATCACAAGCTTGGAGAAGCTGAAGAAGCGCTGACTATTAATAAGGAGATGTATCAAAGACTAGTAGGAAGACTCATCTATCTCTCTCACACAAGACCTGATATTGCATGTGTAGTAAGTGTAATAAGTCAGTTCATGCACAACCCTAAAGATATTCATTTGCAAGCAACTAATCACTTTTACAGTATCTTAAAGGGACTCCAGGATAGGGCATCTTATTTAAACGACACACAGGAGTGGTTCTTGAAGCATATACTGATTCAGACTATGCTGGTTCAGTAGTTGACAGAAGATCAACTACTGGATATTGTATGTTTTTTGGTGGGAATTTGGTGCCATGGCGAAGTAAAAAGTAGAATTTAGTGGTCAGATCTAGTGCTGAAGCAGAATTCCAAGCAATGGCACAAGGGGTTTGTGAGCTATTATGGTTGCAGATAATTTTGACAGATTTGAAGATACACTGAGATGGCCCTATGAGACTTTATTGTGACAATAAATCTGCAATTAGCATTGCTCATAACCCAGTTCAACATGATCGAATCAAGCATATAGAGATTGATAGACACTTTATTAAAAAGAAGCTTGATAGTGGGTTGATCTGTACTTCATATGTGTCTACCAATAATCAGCTCGCCGATGTGCTCACTAAAGGGTTAAACCATACTGCATTTCAAGCAAATGTGTCCAAGCTAGGAATGGTAAACCTTTATTCACCAGCTTGAGGGGGAGTGTTGTGGAGAAGAGCAAAATCTGTGGGATTTATTTCCTTTAAGGTTTATTTCCTTTAAGGAAAGATGATAATTTTAGTAATCGTTTTATTTAGCAGTTACTAAAATTGTAATTATAGCTATATGTGTGCATAGCCCTGTATGTCTATATATATGGTGTCCCTCCATTAAGACATGATCAAGAATAAGAAAATATTTCCTCTCTTCTCCCGTGGACGTAGGCCTTGGAGCCGAACCATGTTACATCTTTGTGTCTTTTATTAGTGTTTAACAGTATTTATTAATCAAGCTATTGAGTAACAGCAAACCTCTAAAAGCCACCAATTTACGCGGCTTCAGATGAGCTGCTTGCACAGCCCTATTTATTTATTCTCCATGTCCATCTACATTATTCACAAAATTTGCAATAGGAGAAAGCAAAGGTGCTGACGAACCAAAATTGGTACTATAGAGCTTCTTTATGCGGTAACTCAGTTTCAGGTGCACAGCAAACGAAAATACTGAAATCACTCATAAAGTCGAATAAATATGAAAAGAGTTATAGGGATCCCACAAACAAAATGCTAAGATTGGGTTACACAAGAAAATTTGACAAGTGTATTAGAGCCTAAAAGGGTTGAAAATTAAAACACGTATAAACTTGAAGGATGGATAGAGATGGAAGAAAAGAACTAGAACAAACAGCAGACTTAAAAGGAATAATTTAAGCAGTTCTGTAAATATTGACACTTACAAGAATGATCCATTATAGAACACTCCTAACAATTAACACACACAAGAAACAGCAAACTGTTTATTCAATTTTACCAACGTAAAGGCTTTGGCATAGATGTATACCAAAATAGCATCTACACAACTCTTTCCAACAAAAATACAACACAGCACAAGTGCATATGCATGTAGTGGTGTGCATGGGTTGGACCATCATACAAAAACATGAAATAATCCAACAACACACCCAGACTTTCACCAACATCCTCATAAAAGTATAAAGACAATAATGAGGATTTGAATTGACAGGAACAATAAAACATGAGATCAACAAGTGACAAAGTCTCGCGAAAGTGCCTAACTAAAGAATGAAACGCTCAGAAGTATAACAGAGTCAAGAAAACCTCCATAAGACCTACCTGTTTTGTCCTGGGCCGAAAACCAAAGACGATAATTCTCATGTCTTTGCCTGCAAATAACATAAAAAATCATGAGATGTCATAAATGCAACTCAACAGAACACGTATCGATATCAAAGTTTTGAGCATTTAATTGAATTTCCAGTTAGAAATCTCTTTGCCAACAAAAGGTGCACACAGTGCGCAAGGCTTTCACAATTATGGGGTTTGAGAAAGGGTTAAGGTACACAGCCTTGTTCCTGCATAGATAAAAGGTTTTTTCATGAAATCAAACCTAACCTCAAAATCACAAATTCAGGAATTTAAAACAGCATTTCTTATTGCACCAAAAAAAGAATAAGGATCAAATATTCAACTCCACCCAAACTTCAGTTAGTTAAAACAATCAAAATTATTTTGAGGAAGTCCATTCCAAAACAAAGATCTTTTTTTGAAAAAGTGTGATCTTAGATAAGTTCAGAGAATTTTTATTGAAATATTGGAAAAACCCATGCTTTAAAACAAGCATGACTGTATATTCTAGAACACGCAACAATTTCAAAAACAAAATTAAAAAAAAAAATGACAATTTCAGTAATACTTCATGCGTGTGTAACGGACTACTTTTTGTGACTTCTATTTTTAACATGTATAGGATACTTATGATTGCTTCGCCTAAAATTTGCAAATCTAAAAGTTCTTTCCTTTTTAAGGTCAAGATTGGGGGTCTTTAAATCTTATTTTCTTTCATCCAAACATGAATATGTAATTTTATTTATTTGCACAAGACTAAGCTTTAATCTATTGCATTTATAGCCTATAACAATATCCTCATATAAAAACAAAGGAGGAATCCGATATTTATTTTTCACAATAATTTCAATGAAATTTTTGTATGTTTTCATATACACTTAATTTGTAACTCACTGATTAAAAATAAAACAAGTACAATGGAAATTTGAGGAATTTTGGGAAGATTTTAATACCATGATAACAAGATAATATCAAAAATTATGTGAATCAATGCGCATTGTACTTTAACTTTGCAAAAGACTCAATAAAAGATGTGACATAAAATCTAACTCCAATCCCAAAACTGATGCAAGAAAACTAAAACTTAATCAATTAAGGATATTTGGCGTAAAACTAAATTTAAATAATGAAAAGAATAGAAGTAACAGATGTAAAAAAAACTTAGAGCCAAAACACATAATTGACCTAGATATAGTTTCACCACATAAGACTCAACTCGAATCAGTAATCAATGACCTATATATATGGTAATGGTGATACGTGCGCGCGCACAAGAGAGAGAGAAAACAGAAGGAACAGATGTAGAAAAAACTTAGATATAGTTTCACCACATAAGACTCGACTCACACGCGTGAGAGAGAGAGAGAGAGAGAGAGAGAGAGAGAGAGAGAGAGAGAGAGAGAGAGAGAGAGAGGCGAGAACAAAGAATCCACTTTTCAATTCATCAATCGGTAGGTTTTTTTATCAATTACAAACTAACTTAGTTATACTAACATCTGATTTTTAAATCAATTTGGAAACCCAATTTTATCTAAAATCCTAACTGACTAATAACTCAAAAATAAATAAATACCTAAATAAATAAATGGCAGGCCATTGCGCAAAACTCACGCAATTGCAAGGACCCAGGACTGGTCTGACTACTTTTGGAATAAGATGAAAAAAAAATCCTAATCAATCTAGAATTCACGCATGTCAATGATACACACAAGTAAATGGAATGGTATGTCCTGCATCATATGTAGTCACACAAGACTCAACTAGATCAATAATCGACCGAAAGAATTATACCTTCACAATATGTGTAAATTACACCACATGAAGGCACTTTAAGATTATGTCTTAAACACACTTCAAGATGACCATAAAACTTGCAATGAGAAAAATTACTTTCTCTGATTCATGAACTTAGTGAGATTATATGTCTTTAAAGACTACAACTTGCCTCTTTAAAAAATTACAAGGTTTATCCTTTGAAACTCTGAAAAACACGTAGACTTCATTAAACCCTCTAAAAATTAAAACAAAGAACCTACTCAACAAAAAAAAATACTAAAACCACTAACAACTTTACTATAAAATCAGATATTTACCATAAATTGTAGTTTTTTGACTTCTTATGAATAACAAGACCAATTTATAGTATAAATTCTATAAAAATCCCTCTCCCAACACTTCCACAAACAATGCTTGATTTTTCCCAAATAATGCATTAAATTCCATTGCTCCCACATTTAAACATAATCCTCTTGTCCACCATTGTCAATCAAATTGTATAGATGGCTAAGCTTCTTCTGTCTAATTCTTTTTTCTACTTTAAGTGTAATGCACTAATAAGAATCAGTGGACTTAATGTTGAATATTTGACTGAAACATTAAAATTGAAGCGAGACAACTAAAATTTAATTGATTTGGGCATTTAGCCCTAAAAGTAAATTTAAGGAAGGAAGAAATAGAAGAAATAATATAAATCAAAAGATAGTAGACCACAACTCTTGATTTAGCATAAATGTAGTCATACTCATATCACATAAGACTCAATAAGAATCACATTAACCAATCAAAGAAGTTATACATTTTATTTATGTGACCTCACCTTCTTTGAAAAGTAGTTGTAAGTTTTCAATGGGATCCTTAATATTAGCCTCCAAAAATCATAATTTATTTCGTCAAGAAAAAAAATTATCATACAATACTTTGATTAACTACACAAATCAATAAGGAATCAAAACACCTAATTCCTAAAAATGAGATGACAACAAAAGCCCCAACCAAAGAACCAAGACTATCCGTTCCATACATGCCATGCATCCGGAGATGTTACTTTTTTCAGAATTAGAAAGTTCAATAATTTATGAAATCTCCATTGAAACCATATAGATAAAATCTTTCATAATTAAAGAGAAGGATCAATTAAATATAATTATTACAAATAATGTGAATTAGTAAAATAAAAAAATTCAAAAATGACTATCTTTAATTACCATAAAAACTAAAAAGTAACAAGCAATGTTTTTATTTTGATGCATTGATCTCCTCAAAACAGATTTTGGAACCAGAAAGCAAATAAATATAACTAATATTATACAAAAGGGCACATGCAATGCTCAATTGAATTTAACTACTCAACTCAATGAAGCCTTTTTCCAACCATATAGTGTCGTGTACACGAACTCACTTCCACGTATCTATTCTACTAAGGGTCAAATCTTCAATTATATTACAAAGTTAAATCTTTGTTAACTGTGCCCGTGCCTGTTATTTTAAGTCTTTTTTCACTTTTTCCAACCAGCCAACTAATGGTCTTTATTATACATGTCAGGCGTCCAAACTATCTAAATCAGCTCTCGCTCTCTCATTTTATCTACACAATTGTAGCTACTACTATCATTTCTCAAATATGTTTATTTCTAATTTTATCTTTTAGTGCCTTTTAGCACATATCCGTCTTAACATTCTCACTTCAGTCTTTTGCTGCACTCAAGTGATTGACGTGTTGCTTTTTCTTGCCCCGCATTATGCTCCATAACAACAATCTTAAAAAGAAATTTCCTTTCAACTTGAATGAGATGAATCTACCATAATAATCCAGAAACAATTGTCCACTTAACGCAATCTACTTTAATTTTATGATATATACCATCTCTTAATTTCCTCCCAATAAGTAAATATCCAAAGTTTTCACTCCTTAGTACCTCTTACTTTCAATCTTCGCTAGCTCTGCGCTTGTATTTCTACCTCTACTAAAATCACATTTAATGCACTAAAATGTAATCCTACTAACCTTGATACATTTGAATTCTAAGGTTTTTCTCCGAACATCTAGTTTAGCATAAATTTCTGATTTAGTTTCATCACTTACTACAATATCATTAACCAATAGCATATACTATAAAATATCTTCTTAAACATGTTTGTATCAATCATTCATAACTAGTGGAAAAGGATAAGGGCTAAGGTTAATCCCTAGTGTAAAACTACAACTCTATCATACTTATTATGGACTATCATTTTATCAGACATAACTTCTTTAGGTCATTATACCTATCTGTAACTCATTTTTTTTATCTAAAATTCATCATATTATGTCCAAATGCCTCATCATAAGCTTTCTCTAAAACCCACAACTCTAACAAGCTTTTTCCCAACTACATCATAGACTACTCATAAAAGGACGCACTCAATGCATGAGGCTCTTGCCATTGCAGGGTATAAGGAACGGATAATGTATGTAGCCTTACACCACTTAAAGAGGTTGTTTTTGTATTCAAACTCATGACCTCCAGGTCACAATGGAACAACATCAACCATTTTGTGAAATCCTACCCTTCATCATAGCCCACTTATATAAGTAAAATCATTTAATCATTTACATTAGGAGCTCTAAATGAATATTCTTGCACTCTTGAGACAATTTTTAGCCAACACCTCGCCTAGATAGCACCAATCACCTAGGCATCACCCAAACAACATTGTTCCAAACCTTTACAATTATTAATATAATTATTTAACCAATTTTTTATGTAATAACAAGCTTAATAATATTATTGTAAACTAAATAACTATTAAGCTAAGTTCTAATTCAAATCAAATTCAACTAATTGAAATCAAACAATTTAAATAACTCAATTTGATCAACCCAATTTTTCTTTTTTTTTAAGAAACAAAATAATCGTATGTGTGTGTGTGTGTGTGTGTGTGTAGAAAGAGTCCAATGAGACTGCACAACGTGGACCAGCCAAGACCCCACTAAAAAGATACAAAAAGATACAAAATTGATCAACCCAAATTAAACCCAATTGATTTTGTTTGCTTGGGTTTTTTTATATAGGTTAGTTTAGTCCAATTCTGTAAATATTGAAAATTTGTTACCTTGGTTTTTGTATTCATCTTGAAAACAAACCAAATTGAACCATGAATGCCCCTAGCCTCATACCAAAACTACAACATAGGTTGGTTTAGGTTATTGTATGCCTTCGAAATGAACGTATTCAAAAAATGGTATGAGTATCCTCAATTGAAGATAAAATAAGATACAACCAAACCGATTAAGTTGGTTTGGAAAGAAACAACAAAGGCCTTTGGATGCTCTAGTTGAGAAGAGTGCCCTATTAACAATCCATAATAATGATAGATATAGAGGAAGCCTAAAATAACATGGACATAATTACTGTAATTTAAGAGTTGACTTAGCCCTTGATCAAGTGGAATGAAAGAAGCGGATTCATGTAACCAACTCCATGTAGTTAGAAAAGCCTTATTAGTTGAGTTGAGTTGAGTTGAGTCATTATATGCCTCAAATTTAACATTGCTACGTATAAAAGATATCGTAGCAAATTGCCAAGCAAGGACTCAAAGGATGAAAAACATGCACCACTTACACAACAGGAGTATGTGACAATTGATCTATCACACCCTTCATCATTCTACTGAGGTACACAAAGAACTAGCAATGAAATTCTACTCCAAACTGGGATCCTTTCCCTTCTCTAACTAGGAAAGAGAAAATGGCATTTTGCACCATAATAAACCAGGGTATGAGTAGGTGAAGAAACCTTCTAAACATATGAAAAATAGATAAGAAATGTACGTGGTGTTTCACTACCCCTTGCACATAATGATGCAACAGATTAGAGTGAATTAAAATAAGCAACAAAAAGGAAATATAAAAAGTACCAAAAGTACTATCATTAGAGGAATAAAAAATAAAAAATAAACATTAGAGGAATAAATATGCAATAAAATGCAAGCAGAGAATGAGTTAATTACAGAATTCGTCCCACACTGAAAATTTTAAATATAAAAGTTAACTGAACATAAAAAATAAAAAATAAAAACCTTCAACTTCATACCAATAACCTGGAGAAGACGGCGGGATGGAATCTTATCTGATTGACGAGAGGAGGAAGGAAGCTTCATAGCCTACATCACAGAGAGATGAAAAAGAAATACAAAGAAAAAAGAACAGACATGACATGAAAGACACTAAAGAAACAATATGCATACAAAAACATCCAGCAAAACTTACTTGTTTGCTAAACTTCTCTATCGTCGCCAACGGTATTGTACCAAGTGCAATTGGTTTCCTAGGTCCCTCACTCTTGAAAAAAAAAATATGTACATGTCAAGAAAGCATAACAGAAAGAAAGAGCAAAAAGTTATCACAGACAACAGAAAAATAAGTTAGTGGGCCAACAGTTTGACTTTCAGAATAAGAATCTCATATGGGAAAGAAATCTTCAACAAATTATCAGTCTGAACCATGTTATAATGAAATATTGAACATTAAGTTGAAAGTATCATAATGATGGATTATATATCAATTGGAAGAATGCTCCTAATGTATTAATATTTTACACACCATTTATTTCATATTATAGAATAATTAAGCTTAATTTCATGCTTGAAATTATGAATTTTAATTAATTTGGGCTAACCTTGGCTAATTATTGATTTTGAAGGGAATTGGAGAAATTAAGGGCAAAACAGTAATTACACGTCAATAGTGGACTCAAAAAGGGTTTTATTAGCTCATTTGGATCATTGAAGGAGAACCCTTGGATTACAATGAGAATCCAAGGGTTTAGAGAAGTGATGTAAAAAAAAAGAGGAAAGAAACCCTAGGGGGCTCTCACATTTTTTTGGGGGATTTTTGGGGAGTTAGGTTTTAATTTAGTTCTTTATTTTTGGGCTAACTTGGAAAGAGATTGGAAATGTGAAGAACGGTGGTGCAAAGAAGAAACAAGGAGATTTGAAGAATGGTGGTGGAAAGTTGCTGAAATGGTGTATTGAAGGAGTGTAATTGAAGAATACAAGCTGCTCATGGTGGGCCATGATCAAATTGAAGCAATAATTGAAGGAGGATCTTAAAATGGAGAGCATTTGGGGTATTTTGAACTTTGAAGATAAGTTGCAGGTGGTTTTAATGGGTTGATTTGGGCGTTTATTTAACTTGAATATGGAAGCATGAGGTGGCAGTAAACTAGCTGGTTTTGGTGATGAAATACGGACAAGCAAAGGGCTGCAACGGGTTGCATTTAGATGGTGTTCAAGTGAGCTGAAGTGGGATGCAAAGTGGTGTCGTATGATAGCTAAATTGAACGGTGGTTTTGGCTTGTGGTCAACAAAGTGTTGAGTGGTGCATAAAGAGCTAAAGAGCAGCAGATTTTGGGTAATGTTCTGGGCTGATTTGAGAGGCGACTAAGTGGCTTGTTTGGCAAATTTGAATGGTGTAAAAAGGGGCTGAAAGTAGCAGTAAATGGGGGTGTTATTTTGCATAGTTTGGATGATGCTTGGGGTATTGAACGTGGCAGATTCGCTAGCCATTTTGGGCCGTGCAACTTGCTGACTTTTTTTATGTTGATTTGAGCATCAACACTTGCTGGTTTTGAGGCATATATGCATAGGTTTTGTCGCTTGTCTATATGATGCAAAATAGCAACTAGGTGATACCTTTTTTAGTATTAAAATTGGTTGAATTGGTTGCATAACTACTTTCATTCTCTTTGATATAAAGTTTGTAATTAAATGATGATGAACTTGGTCATTGTTTGGATTTATTTTTTCTTATCTTCAATTATGGGCTAATTTGCCTAGTCTAGGGCATGATGTAGCTTGTTAATTTGCATGAGTTTCCAATGGATAAGAATGAATGATTATTTTTGTTTTATAATTGAGTATGCATTTTAATTCTTAATGCTTTTGAGTATTTGGCCAACATTCAATTGATTTTAAATTAGTGTGTTAAGAACCGAGAGGTGATGCATACTAAGTGTTTGATGAAATGCAAACCATAGATTACATGTAAGATAGAGATATACCTTCATGATCTATGTGGTCTAATTAGAATTGTCATAGAATTTAATGGCTTGCTAAGTGTTCCAACTTTCATCGAGAGATAGTGGGTTGACATTCAGGAAGACTTTTGATGTTACTCGAGAGATAACATTAAATGAAATAGGGCATTCGGCCTTCAATAAGATCAACCATGTCATTTTTATCGTTAAATTGGAAACTCATGCATGTTAAAAAGCGAAATCATCGCCCTAGTGTCTCAATACCTTCAATCCAAATCACATTCTTGTTTTCTAATCTTTTTGTCACATTCACCGTATTAATTTTGAATTTTCATTTTCTTAGATTTAATTTTGTTAATTAAATCACTTCATTTTTAATTTCCAAATATAATTAGAGTTAATCAATTTCAGTAATTAGTAGACTAAATCTTTGTGGGACGATACTTTTTTCATCACTTTATTACTCGTGCGACCCGTTCACTTGCAGGATTTTTTCATTGTGAAATTAAAATCGCAACAGCTCCTAACAGCAATAAAGATTTATTTTCCGAACCAAATGATGGAACTAAAATTTAACACTACTGACATTGATTTTGACCCTCGACCGGATGGTTCAGCTCCGCTAAGAATTTGTCAACCTCGTTTTAAAAATAAATCCAAAATTTTTCAGCATATGCATCGTAATGGCTGCAGCTTATAACACGTGATAAATCCAATATGAACAGTAATTAGTGGATGGCCAGAGGCAACTATGGTCCTGGAAGCAGGTTCTTAGATCACATTCCAAAGGCAAGTTTTCTTCCATGGAAACCACAAACTAAACAAGGATTGACCTTGATATTGAAACTGAAAAACAACTATGGAAAAGAATGAAGTAATGTAATCATCCCTGATCTTTTTTTATAGCGGACATAAAATAAGCGTGCTAGAGCTTTCACCAATCATCTTGAGAGAAATTGTAGCATTAGTTAGCCAAAAAACAATGAGAGAGAAGAAAAAGCTACTCCAGCTACATTCATCTTGAGATGCATTGCAATTGATCTAAGAAGTAAGGACATACAACAACATTGCTCACTATTTTGAACTGACATGTATACGAACCATATGAGTATGTTGACAAAGAGTCAAATAGAAATTCCTATAAGAATGTGAAGACAGACTGAACATGGCTAATGGACTGCTATTTCATTTTCTATTATCAGGAAAAAAAAAATGAAGAGATAGTATAACCAGAAAAAGAAAAAACAAAAAACAAAAAATATACTACAACGAAAATAATAAATGTAAGCAAAAATCCTGCAATTTACAGAAAGCTGATGATTGTGTTGTATTTCTATAGCAATTATTGGTGACATGAACTACACTGTAGCCGACAGTCATTACCACACTTGACTAGTATGGGGTACAATCTAGTTTAAAACAAGTTAATACAAGAATACCTTAAGGCTTAGTTAATGTGTCACTAGATGCAAATGAGAATTTTGTCTTATACCATTCCCTTATAAGGCATCATGCTATATAATAAAAAAAATATGTATGACAAATGTTACTTACCACAAACAGCAAGCGAAAATTTGTCACCAACAATGTACCTGCGTCATCAGTATTTACAAGAACAACGCCATAACCCTGAACCAAACATACCATCAATGTAGAGTGAAACAACTAATACAATGCAAATTTAAAATTATAATAAATATTTGTTTTTGATGGCAAAGAAAATTTTTATAAGTTCCCAAGAACAACCAATGTCACTCTCAACTCAACTCAACAAAGTCTTCTTTCCAACTGCATAAGGTGGGCTACATAAATCTGCTTCCTCCACTACACTCTATCAAGAGCTAAGTCAACATTTAAATTACAAGTAGAAGTAGTTATATATTTCTTAATTATCGCTATCATGTTATTTTAGGCATTCCTCTACTTCTATCATTACTACGAATTGTCTATTGGATGGTCTTCCTAAATCCTAACTAGCGTATCCAAAGGTCTTCGTTGCATGTGTCAAAACAACCTTAATTAGTTTTCTTTCATTTTATCTCCAATTGGGCTACACGTACTAATTCTCGAATATGCTCATTTCTAATTTATTTTTTTCAATGTTTTACCACTATAATATTATTCTTCTACTAAATTTAAAAGACAGATAAAACTACAAATGTGCACTCGATTATTTTTGTCTCTTTATTCGCTATATTTTTCAATCCAAATACTTGTTTGAAAGCCATCCATATTTAATACGACAAGCATATATATATAAGTTATGTGTGTTAGTACATGAATCCATATATCTTTTAGAAATTTAAATACAATTCTTTAATTTTAATTGTCAACTTAAAAAAGCACTTTCTCAACTACATAGGAGTCATATACATATACATGAATCTACTTCCTCCATTTCGCTCTATTAAAAGCTAAGTCAACATTTATATTCTAAGTAGTCATATCTTTCTTAATTATTTTGACTCATATTATTTTAGGTCTCCCTCTTCCTCTATCATTACCATAGATTATTAATATGTATCTACCTCCAATAAGAGCTACTTCTACCATTTCTCAAATATATTCATTTCTAATTTTATCTTCCAATGTTTTGCTTTTTTGTTTTAATTATTAATTGAAAATGTTATTTAATGAGAGTGGAAGGGTAAAGATGTCTTTTCAATTTTAAATTGAAAATAAGTAAAATAAGAAAATGTAAATTAGAGTGAGCCAGAAAAAAGTTGAAAGCAACACAAAGTGTTAGAGATTAGTTAAATGGTTAACTTAAAATTTTACCCTATATAACATTAGAATCATCTTTTTTAAATAAAAGATAAAATAAACCTTTTGAGAGCAATATTCAAAGTTTGGCGGGAAAAAAGGTTTCATTGTAAGTCTTTCAAGAGTTCTTATTGTATCCAGCCTGAATATAGATCCTCCATCCCCGATGATATAAGCATTACTTAGCAAAAAAAAAACACGCTGCAAAATGTCTCAATTCTCAATTCAACTCAACTCAACTAAGCCCTTTCCCTACTACATGGTGCCCCATTCCTCAATTCTTGACGTTAAATTGAGGACTTCCTACCATACTAAACCTCCTCACATGCATATCTCTCAACTATCTAGATGTTCTTCTGCACTTGCTCTCCTTAGATAAGCACAGTCAGAATTTTTAGAGTTTAGAACTATTGATTTAATAATTCAAAAAAAAATCCTCCTTAAGTTTAGCCTTTTTTCCTAAAAAGTTGTGACAAATATTCTCTAATTATAAATTCAAAGAAAATTCCCTTTCTCTCCAAGTGGCCAATGTCATGATTCAATGAAATGACAAACAGGGAAAAGTTAAATGAGTGAGTTTTAAACAATGCATTACTCCAAATGCCTATGACATTAGGTAATCATTTCGCATTCAACTTGATATTAAGTTGCATCTTCTACTAATGCTTTTTTTCTTTTATTGTGCTATAATTCCATAATTGTTTTTATTTGTGTTATGCCTTTTACTCCCAGCAATGCAAACTTCGTCTTGCCTCCTTTAAAAACTATAGTAGTTGAATTCAAAAAAAAAAATTGAAAAATTTTACGCAAAAGAATGAACTTCTCTTTAAGACAATAGAAAAGAAGTCTCCTAAATTATACTTTTTGAGCTGTATCTGTGACCTGGAATCACCAAACAATCTCAGCCTAAATTTCCTATAATATATTCTATTCTACTTTTGGTTTTTCCTATATTGAACTCACCTCAATCATTCTCTGATCACACAATATCAATAATCCCCGTAAAAATCAACTCCAAAACACATGATCTTCTTACTAACTTGCGACATCTTCTGTTTATTAAGATTGCAATACTCAAATTACCTCCCGGGCTGGGCATAGGCATAACGTGTCTTGGGGCACAAAACTTTCAAACAAATCAAAACCTACGACCAATACCAGCTCATTTCATCCATTCCAGATTCAAAGATAATCACCTAATCAAGAATTATCGAACCCCACCAAAATGAACTCCAAAACACGTGACTGTGATCTTATTACTAACTTGCGATATCTTCTCTTCACTAAGATTGCAAGAATCAAACTACCCAAGCTGGACGTGGCGTATAAGGTATCTTGGGGCACAAAACTTCCAAACAGATCAAAACCTACGATCAATCATAGCTCATTTCATGTATTCAAGATTAAAAGATTGTCAATTAATCAAGAATCATCAAGAACATACCTCCACTATAACCTCCTCAGCTTCCAATAGAAGCTCCGCCATCCCGTGTGGTACAGACATCTTCACGGGCTGAATCAAATAACATGAAAAAAAAAAACAATTAAAGAAAAAGAAAAATCAAAATGAAGAAGAACATCCAAACGAAAACGAAACCCTAGAATGAAAAAGGCAAAAAAGAAAGAACCTCGATTTTGGTCCATTCGAGAGCGTCCCAGCCGCCGGTGCCCTCCATCTTCTCCGAGCCGGAGAGCGGGTTGTGAGAGTCCCGAAGAGAAGCTGATCGCGAGGCGCGAGGCTTCGGCGAGGTCATTCCACGTCGTTCCTCCTAGATTAAACCAAAACTGAGAGAGCCTATTTCGCCCTTGGAGGGAAGAGAAACGCTGAGAGAGACAGGTGTCGATCGTCGCCACCGTTCAACTGAAACACCGAGTCGGAACAAGAAAGCACCGCGCGCCACGTGATCTTGATCTTCTTCGCTGACTGGTCGCCAGAAGCTTCCATCGATCAGCCGATGCGACGTGTTCGTGTTGTTTGTTTTCAGATTGATCAGATGATGAGTGATGCTTTCGAGCGCTCTCTGCTCTGGGAGTTGCGTAAGGCTGTGTAAATCCGGGTTCTTGGTTTTGCCACGCTGCGATTTCTTCGGGCCCACGTCCACAAAATGAATGAGAAAGTTTTGGATTTATGTGAATAACATATATGCGGCGCATGGAACAATTGGCAATTATGCTGGCCCGTACCGTAATTCGAAGCGGCAGCGCAGGAGTTTGGGTCGGTTTTGATCATCTGTTCCTGAGATGCATGGCGAGTCGGCTTCGTTACTTTAATTTGGGACTTTTAACATGATTACTCTTTAAAAATAAAATAATATCACAAATGTTATTTATACACAAATATTTTTATGTTTGCCCTACTTTAATATTCTTCACACAGTCAGCGCGCCACACAAGCATCACGTCGGCGCGGAGGTGGCATTTTTTTATGTGAATGGAAAGCGTCTTTTGAAAAAACGTCTTCCTTTCACATTTTTTTTAGGTGAAGGAAATGCATCTTTTCAAAAGACGTCTTCCCTTCAATTTTTTTTTTATATAAGTAATGGGAAGGTGTCTTTTGAAAAGACGCATTCTCTTTAAAAATTTTTTTTTTTTTAACTAATGATGTGAGGGATAAGGTTGCTGCTGAATTTTGGACATCTTCCGTTCACCGCCACTCCAAAACACAATCAACAATTTCTTCCAAAATGACAATCAAACAAAAACAAAAAAAACAAAAAACGAAATAGATCATCATCATCAAACCTGAAATTGACGGGAAGATTGGCTTCGCGATCATTGCAGAAGATGGTGCGGTGAGTGGGCGCTTGAGGCCGAACCCGCCCATTGGAGATTTGTCTGATTTTCTTGGTTTTTGTAATGTATATTCTAAATTTTCTGACAAGTCTACCCACTTTGTGCAATATTGCAAATAGTTTGAATATTATACATGTCCTCCGTAATAATCTGGAAGAACCCACTTCCTTTACGAACCTTTTAATGCTAATTTTCAGAATAAACTTTACCGATAGATAAATATATGCCATCATCAGTTGTATGCATATTAATAATTCCTTGAGAATTTCCTTTTTCACCTTAATTTGTTGGTGATTAAAAAGACCAACTTTGAGGGTAGAGATAATAGCAAATTATACCAAAGAAAAGGCAAATCTGAAGAACAAGAGCACACCCAACTTAATACTTTATTAAGACAGGAGGAAAGGCCACCCCCCCTGAATTTGAGAAGGTTACCCGGCTCTTCCATCTGCCTTCCTCTTCCCCACCCTCCTCTTCTCTACCCTTCCTCAGACTTACCATGACCTAGAAGGAAAGAAGCATGAGTATAAATCCAGGTAGAAAGATCCATATTGAAGAAAGAATGAAGTAGATGAGGGTGAACGGAAGCATGAGTATAAACCCAGGTAAAAATAAATAAATCTGTGACGCCTTCCCTTTTAACCTTAAAAAAAAAAAAATCTTTAAAGGAGTCTTTTGCCTTCCCTTTACTTATAAAAAAAAAATTAAAGGGAAGCAGTCTTTTTAAAAGATGTCTTCTATTTACATAAAAAAAAATTGTGAAGAAAATGCGTCTTTTCAAAAGACGCCTTCCCTTCATTTAAAAAAATGTTACCGCCGCGCCGACGTGGCGCTTGTGTGGCGTGCTGACTGTGTGAAGAACAGTAAAGTAGGGTAAATATGACAATATTTGTGTATAGATGACATTTGTGATATTATTTTATTTTTAAAAGGTAATCACGTCAAAAGCCCCTTTAATTTGCAGGCATTGATGGAACTTTCTTTTTGTTTCGCTTTCACCGATGTGTAAATATTCTGTGATCGGTATTGTAAAGAGGAAATGATTTTATGACCCGCTCAACTCAACAACCTCAAACGTTCACCTAAAGTGTATTTTTTAGGCTGAATTTGATTTATTATTCGGATATAATTTTTTATATTAAAAATTTAGAAATATAAAAAACATTTTTGATTGATTAAAATTTATAAAAAAATATATTTTTTTTTAAATTATATTTTTTTAAAAAAATTATGAATCAAACACAGCCTTAATACTTTTTTGATCGTACACTAAAATAAATCGAGGGCATTCAATTAGAGTGATTTCAAGGTATCCAACCACCGAAAAGGGGGTCCTAAAATGGAGTGCATCTAAATGGGACTAATTGGCCTTGCTTGAAGTTTACAATAGGTGGGTTTTTCGAAATATGATAACAATGTCAGACAGTTTATTCCAACAGTGAATACTTGTAGGACGAGATTTGTGTTGAAAAAAAAAACACAAAACAAAACTTTGCAGCATTCTTGGCAGTGGCCTACTGAGTTTAGGATCACTTGCGTACTGCCTTATGCGCTAAATGCATATTTTGAGTGTGGGTGAGATTTTAGCTTTTTAAGAATCACTCTCTTGTTTGGGTAGATCTTAAAAGAGAAAAATAAACGTGAAAAATTTTAAAATCTTTTTTTTTTATAGTTCTGACCCACATTTCCTTGTATCAAATGTCCTCCTAAAAGTTTATTGGGGAAGCTTTATTCTAGTAAAAGATAAAATATATCATGGGTGTCATCGGTTTGATTTAAGTCAGTGAAGTGCTCAAATTAAAATCGAACCAAACGCTTAAGCTAATTAAATCGAATGAAGTCAATTTGGGTTAATCGGTCTAGACATTTAAGTTGTAATAATATTTGTATCAAATATAAAATAATAAAAATATATAATTTTATCATCAAGAGTTTTTGTAATTATGTAATAAATACATATGACAATAAATTTAACGTAAAATACAATTTTAACCTTGGTTGGTCTGGTTTGTGGCAGTATAATTTTCAATTTTGCAACTAGTAACTTGAACCAAATCAAATCAAACACATGGGGTTTAGTTTGGTTTTGTTATTTTGACAAAACTATTGACTAAAGTGAACAATCACCGGTTAAATTCTTTGATAGATAAAAAGTTGACGATAAAGACATATAACTGTTTCTTGAAGGCGCCTTTGTTAAGAGGGAAGGGTTTACCATTCCTCTCCCGACTTGACTTTAAACGTTCTGTACCAAAAGGCATGGAACCACCTTGTGAGAACCCAATAAAAAAGACAGAACTACAGGGGACATGAAGATTATAAGTCTAAATGCAAATAAAAATTGTTTTGAAACGAACAAATTTTATCTTTTTCTGAAATGTTAACCCGACGTTGCAAAGACACTCCGCATGTTCGATTCTCCCATAATCTAATACACGTTGGCCGTTGCAATGGCTAGTAAATGCAACCATTTACTTATAATTTTACTTTCATTTGATATATTTTTTGTTAGTTGATACATATTTTCAAAAATATGTACTGCAAGAATAACGTTATTAGAGGTAACGTAACAAACACCTAAAATAAGAAACCTTCTACATTATTTTCATCCATCAAAATTGGTCCCATTGGGACCCATGGTCGAATTGAGCCGTTCCATGTTTGGATTCAATAAAAAAATGTCAAGAAATTCTAAAATACAAGTGAGCGGTAAAAGGAAATGCTGTAAGCAGCGGTAAAAGCCTTCCTTAATAACTCACTGTTGATCTCTCATTCCTGCAATTGGATCTGCGAAGAGGAGTCTCGTAGTCGACACGCTTTGGGGGATCCGAGCGTTCGAGTGGCAATGGCGTTGTTGTCTGGAATGAGAGGTCTATCGGTCTTCATAAGCGACATTCGGAATTGCCAGAACAAGGAGCAGGAGAGGGTCAGGGTCGATAAGGAGCTAGGGAATATAAGAGCCCATTTCAAGAACGAAAAGGTTAGGGTTTGTAACGCGCATTCTGATCTCAATCGCATTCTTTTTAATTCTGATTTTTGGTCGGTTCGCAATTGATGGCGTGCCTTTTGTTCTTGCTCTCTCGGTCATGATTTCCACAGTCTTTGATCTAATGTTTTATTCCGAGGTAAGGTTTTATATACGATCTCACTGTCTGTTAGAATTTGGGAATTTTTTTGGTGTTTGTCGTCTATTCAGGAACGAGCGCAGACATGCATTTTTTACAGTGCTTGTCGCAAGCTATATGTTTCAGTTGTAGTAGCAGTAGTAGACATGGAACTAGGCCGTTTTGTTACCAGCTCATTAGTTTTACTACTTTTTTTTTGTGGTGATCAGCTTCGTGATTGGGGAATTATAGAAGAGTGACGGAACAACGCAATGCAACTCACCAAATGAAAAAGTTGAGAACTTTTAAGGAAAATATACCTCTCAGGACCAGTAATTTCCTAGTTATTTTTAGGTTCCTCCTACGTCTCTCAACTAAATATCAGGCGAATTGCCGAGAGAGATGGGTGTCTTTATTGTCTTGTTTATGTGTCAGAGAAAAATCAGTGGAGAAATTCTCTTCTCTCTCTAGAATTGAAATAGTTTATCACTCAAATTCAATGTATAGCAAAATGTGCCAAAATTTCATCTAGTTCCTACTTTTGACATCAGCAACAATAATCAACAACACAATTATTTAGATTCATACTATTGAGTAATACACTTGATTGGAATTGGATAAAATGAGTGAACAAAAGAAGGAAAATAGATAAGAAATTAAAAAAAGAAAAGAAAAATGCTTGTCAATTTTCATTTGCAAGTCACAACTCCCTGTCTCAAATCCCATGGCAATTTGTTAGTTTGGATAATCAATTTTTTGTTCAAGTAAATTTGGGCTTTAACTTGACTGGTTTAGGCTTTAGGCTTTAGGCATTATGAGCCCTGAAATTTCTAGTATTTAGGTCTCAATGTTGCAATTCAACATAGATCGATAAAATTCAGTTAGGATCATGATCTTCCAAGATTTTACTATCTAGATTAGGATTTTTCTACATTTATTTCCTTTTAGAAAGATTCTTATTGGGATATGGATTGGAGAGGGGTCGTGGGATCATAAAATTCTACTGATTGGTATTGACTATTGAGATTTTAACTATTCTTATGACCAATCCCATTGTTGTAATTTGAAATAAAACTTCCTCAAGATGTTACTTTCTTTACATGGATAGTCCTTAGATTTAAGATCTTTACTATCGATCATCTCAATCATTGCAGAAACTGCTATTGTTGACCAGATATACATATTGAAATTTGAATGGTGGGCAAGATAGCATGACAATCACGTTCTTTTTGCGTTGAAACTTTGATCTACTTGATTTGCTATCAACTTTCCTTGTCAATGGGATCGTTGGATAGTTCCAAAGACAGTTATTGGTATATTTGTGTTTGCAACTCAACATGTTGAACCATCATTGGAAGGCGGTAGTAAAGAATGCTCCCATTTTGGCCATTTGGCAATCTAGGATGAGATTTGAGAAGAAGATAACACTTCTTGATGGTCTTGAGGATGACATTCATATTTTATCCATGTCAAAGCTTCTAGCCTTCTGTTGTTTTTAAGTTTTATGAGAACTAGAACTGCAAGTATGACATCCTTAGGAACGACTTATTCATGACTTATTCCCACTCCCCCACAACTAAGAAAAAAATCTTAGAAATCGAGTCAAATGGAACTGAGAGATTGACTCTCATCCCTACTTGATGACTATAATATAAAGTTACTATTCTTATCACTAAGTGATGCTTTGCCTGATTCTCATTGTACAAGCCTGTAAAGTATTTCATTTCGGATTTGTAATGTAGATAGTGAGTGGGATTTTCTTTTTATGACAGGGTTTGACACATTATGAAAAGAAGAAGTATGTTTGGAAGATGCTTTACATCTATATGTTGGGTTATGATGTGGATTTTGGTCAGATGGAGGCTGTTTCACTCATATCTGCACCAAAGTATCCGGAAAAGCAGGTAAAAAGATCCCTTCCTATGGTGTTGAAACTTCTGTTTAAATAGTCTATATGACATTGTTTTGATTGGCTCGCACTTCTATTTGTTGCTTTGGAGGAGAAGCAGCAAATTTCTATCATATTTTTACTCTTGGAGCCAAGTAACCAACTAGCTCTATGATGTTAAATTTGCCTGCAGGTTGGATACATTGTGACATCATGCTTGCTAAATGAGAACCATGACTTTCTAAGGTTGGTCATAAATACTGTACGCAATGATATTATTGGGCGCAATGAAACATTCCAGTGCCTGGCATTGACCATGGTAAGCCATGTGCATCAAGGTTTTATTTTTTATTTTATATTTAGTACTGAGATTAGTTTGTGCCCCTTTCTGTCAAATTTCTTTATTTATTTCAATATTCCATATCTAATATTTTGTTGAAGTACAGAAAAATTATCACCCAGCCACTGCATCCAATGGCATTTGCACTTCTAACTATTTTAATATTCCGTTCTTATTCATTCTTTAAAGCGATTTTTTTTAGGGTCAAAACCTTTACTAAAGTTTGGAGTAAGTAACCTCAATGCTTTCACCATGAGATAACCATGGAGATCTTTGTTTATTGTTTTCTTAATTTTGACCAATTAAACATTTGTTTTATATGTTTCATTTCTTTCTTCTCCTCATAATTTCATTAGTTTTATTTCCTATATTGTAGTGCATGATTTTGACTTGGTTTGGAATATTCCATGAATACTTTCTTTGGCTTAAGATTTCAAATAATCCATGAATACTTTCTTCGCTTAGTAATTTCTTTTGTTTTGTTGCCAATATTCTAGATAAAATTTAGTATGAAGCTTTATGTAGATGTTGACAAGGACATGGATTTTCATGTGATTTCTTACAACTATTGTGATTAATACCAGTTTTAACTCTTAACAAAATTGGCTCATTATAATACGTTGCCTGACCATCAGCATCGGTCTGACAACAAAGGCTGTTAGCTTCAAGCAAAAGCCATTTATGATGCTTGAGATTTACACTGGAACAAGTGATGAGGGCCACCAGTAGTGTTTTGTTTGGGATGCTGGCTTTTCTTTTTAACCTAAGGCCAAGAGTATCTTGTGTTAAACATAGTTATATTATATTCAGTATCTATGATCACTTTGGATCAATTGGTACCTATTTAATTCAATGGAAGGGCATTGTGCACTGCAAGGCTTTTTTTGGGAGAAAAGAGTATATGTCGTCAAAATAATTTTTTTTATTGTGCACTGAACAAGGAGCAGACTTGGGAGCCTAGATGAATTGGCACTAAAGCACACTTTTAAATCTAATTGTGTGTTATACCATATTACCTTTTCATGATATACCTATGCATGTATAAAGGCCAATCATGTTTTATGAAACAAATAAATTAACAAAAAATAGCAACAAGTTAATAAATAAACTGAAGTGGAAATGTAAATGTTAAGTTAGATGCATGGTAAAACATTAAATATGAAATTATAGAACACATTTGAGAAAATGTAGGAGTAACCTAAATTAGATATAAAATGTAAAATACCCGATTAAAATGGTATGAACCCATATAATGAAGACCATTATATTTGCCAGTTCAAAAGAGTGAAGATTTAACCCTTGATAGAGTAAAGGAAGGGGGATTTATGTAGTCTTTATGTTATTGGGAAAAGGCTTTGTTGAGACGAGTCTTATGTCTTACTTGTTGTGCAACTATAAACTATTTTGTTTTTAAGCTTGACAATTCCAATTTTGTTTTCCTTTATATCCCTTGAATATGCGTGTTCGTGTGTGCATATATATATATATATATATATTTTTTTTTTTTCTTCTTTTTTCCTTGACCAGTCCCGTAGACACTATGAGTGTCTACCAAATAGTTTTACTTTGTGCCATATTATTCTACTTATTTTTTTTTTCCTTGGAAAAATCTTATCTACTTGTTGGATGGGGTGATATTAATATCTGCACTATTCTCTGTAAAATATAGGATTTTTGATTAATTGGTTGTTGACATGTTATGAGATTCAGGGTGTTCAATTCTTTCTGTGGGGCATCTATGTTTTTAAACTGCTGGGTGTTGACCATAGAGTGTTTCCATGGAGTTTCTGGTGTGACTAATGTCTGTGGACGGCCTATATTAAAATGAAAAGTTCATCTGGGTCAGGATGTGAGGGGTGTTGAATTGGTTGACATTCATTTCTAATTATATTTTACAAGCTTTTCTGGTTGTTAATCCAGCGATGTTTTATCTTGTTTCCCTCGTTTATTTTGAACAGGTAGGTAATATTGGTGGCAGAGAGTTCTCTGAATCCTTGGCACCTGACGTCCAGAAATTACTTGTAAGAGAAGGTGCAGCTTCTACTAAATTCCGTTGTTTTAAATAGAATGTGAATGATGGAAGCTGCATTTTCTTAATCAGATCTCAAGTAGCTGTAGACCTCTGGTTAGAAAAAAGGCTGCATTATGCCTTCTACGCCTTTATAGGAAAAACCCTGACGTTGTCAATGTTGATGGTTGGTAAGTTTGGACTTTGAGTGCTCTAACTTGGGTCTTCTCCATTTCCAGTTTTAGACATGCTTCTTCTAATTTTTTTTTCTTTGTCCATATTTCTTTAGGTCGGATCGCATGACACAGCTTCTAGATGAACGTGATCTGGCTGTTTTGACATCTGTCATGAGCCTTCTTGTTGCTTTAGTATCGAATAATTATGATACATATTGGAGTTGTCTTCCAAAATGCATTAAGATATTGGAGAGACTTGCCAGGAACCAAGACGTGCCACCAGAGTACACCTACTATGGTATCCCATCTCCCTGGCTTCAGGTATTCTAGTCTTTAATGTGTATATGCATTTGCTGAATAGTGGACCTTGTCAGAGAAGTGTGTGTAAAGTGTTAAACCAAAAACCGCAAAGGCTCAAATAGCTTAAATTAATAGGACTCACTTTGTTATTAAGAGAAGAGTTGAAGTGCACTGCATGAACTTAATAATTTTGAGTCCATATTACGAAATTAAAGTGAAATAAAGGAAAAACTATGCTCAGTAGTAGATGGTAGAACTCAGAAATTGGAGAAATTAGGGATGTCTAGAAATAAATTGTTAAGAGGTAAATTGGGTTTTGAAGAAGAAAAAATGGTTGTGTGGCCTAACGTGGGCAATTGCATTAAAAGAATGGCAAAAGTGGTTTCAAATGGACCTAGTGAGAAAGTGCACACCATATTAAGGAAATGTACTGGTGGGATAAGGAAGCTTTAACAAGTGCTAGATTTTCTCGAAAGCCAAATTTTTGGGTTGGACCATTGCTCATGACAGGATAAATTGTGCGGACATCCTCCAGAGGCGTTTCAAGGAGTGGACTTTTTCTCCTAACTGGTGCTATTTATGTAAGGTCGATGGGGAAAGCCCCCAACATCTTTTTGTGGATTGTACCTTCTCAAAAGAGGTTTGGAAGAAACGAGAGGCTTTTCTACAATGGGGTCCAATAACCATCGATCCCGCATTATGGATCTTTCCAGATGAATCTGATGTGCCACGACGCTTTAGGGATTACTGGCGCATTGTAATGTTTGCTGTGGTTTGGTCCATTTGGAAGGAGAGGAATTGTCACATCTTTGAAAACCAAGAAAGGGATTGCGAGGCTGTATGGGAGAGTTCCCTATTCTTGGCCTCCCTATAGGTTAGTGCCAGTAAGCTATCAAAAGGATTTTCCTTGGGGGATTGGTTGAGGGGATGCCAACCAATTTTGCATAGCCTTGATCTTTGACCTTTAATTCGGATTATTCGATGTACATAGTCATTGTTATTTTTATACTTTAAAATCAATACAATACATTTTCGTTTCTTGTCAAAAAAAAGAAAGAAATGCTAATAGTTAAAATGCTTTGTTATAAAGCTTGACCAAAAAGACAGTACAAGAACAATGAAGAGTTTGCTTGCTGTGATGGTTACAAATTTGCAACTATAACTTCTATTTTTCTAATTCTTTTTCTAACAATGATAATCATTTCTATCATCCAAGTTGTTTACCGCAAACTTGATCCAGAACTTAGCAATAGAATATTGTTTGTTTGTTTAGGTTTTTGTTTTGTTTTGTTTTTTTTTTTTTTTACTTATGGTGGTCTCTGATTTTGCTCAGGCTGCATTCCACACTGTTAAGCCATGGATAACTTCTTTTAGTTGTTCTCTGTATTTTGTTTGGACTCTTTAGTTTTAAGTGTTCATAGATTGTGATTACTTTCTATGCATAATTTGGTCATTTGACAGATATGAACTATTCGTGTTATTTTATTGCTGTTAGTGCATACTCTAGAACCTGCTCTCTGGGTCTTAAAGGATTTACTCGGTATAGGTTAAAACAATGAGAGCTCTGCAGTATTTTCTGACTATTGAAGATCCCCATGCTAGGAGATCATTGCTTGAGGTATGCCTTTGCCTTGGAAATCTTAAATGCATTGAATCTTCATAAATTTGATAATGCTTGACATTTTTTTATTGGTGATTCTAGGTTTTACAACGTATTTTAATGGGGACCGATGTTGTGAAAAATGTGAACAAAAACAATGCATCCCATGCTGTTCTTTTTGAAGCCATTGCATTGGTAAGTCCAGTACTGCATCCTTGGATTATGTTATATTTACTCTGAGATCGATAAATGGACTTATTTTTTAGAGATTTGCAGTATTTGTAATTGAAGGCTTTATATTAGAAGATTCTCACTTGATCTTTTGACAAAAGGCAATTACTTCCAAAAGTCCTGATACTTTGTATATAAGTTTGGCAAAAAGAGAAAGACTTTGAATCGCTTACTCAAACTTGCTGTCTGTTTTTTATTGTTCAACTCTTTGATGTCATGACTCTTGAAAAAAAAAAAAAAAAATCTCCGCTCTCGCGGGCTAAGGGGAAGGCAAAATCAATGGTCTCTCGTTCTTAGAATTGAGGGCTCGTAATTATTAGTCAGCCTGGCTATCTCTTGGGATTTTTTTATTGTTGTTCTTGTCTTACTGGGCTCCTCTGAGGATTTACAAGTAGAGCAGCCATTAGGGGTGGTAGTTTTGGGGATCGGTCCAGTGGGTGGGGTGACTTTAATTATGTAGGGCTAGGGTTGGACGTTTTGTTCTCCCTGTTGTCTTGTGGTTTTTTTATTTTTATTTTTTCTCGTTCTACCTTTTTATTAATGTATCTATTATAGTTTTCTTTCACTCACACACACACATACACACACACACAAAAAGAAAAGAAAAGAAAAGAAAAAGTAGAGTAGCCATCCAATCTATTGAACATCTAGTATTGCACAACTCCAGTTAGCTTTCCTGCATCCGTTAGAGCTTAAAAGAATACCTTTAGAGCTATAAACAAGTAGATATGTTTTATTTCTCTCACATAAGCTCAACTAAGTGTTTTCTCAACTACTGAGGGTTGGATACATGAATCCACTTCCTCCACTTTGTTCTATCAAGAGCTAAATTGACATTTAAATTACAAGTAGCTATATTTTTCTTAATTATCTTTGTCCATGCTATTTCTACCTCTATCATTATCATGGATTGTTAATAGGTCAATCTTCCTAATTGGCACATTCAAAGGTCTTAGTTTTATGTGCTCGAACCATCTTAATAAATATTCTCTCATTAATCTCCAATTGGGCCTGTTCCTACCATTTCTCGAATATCCTCATTTTTTTTTTTTTAATGTTTTACCTCCATCTTAATATTCACATTTCTGTTACACTTAAATTGTTCACCTTTTGTTCCATAGAATGTGGCTGGCCAAATAGCGGTTATATAAAATTTTGCTTTTAAGTTCAATTGGGATGCATCGATCATATAATACTCCATAAGCACTCCTCCATTTAACATTTCCTGCTTTAACTCTATAGTTCACATCTCACCTATTTCTCCTTCTTGATGAATAATTGATTCCAAATACCTAAAAGTTTTTTTTTTAAATTCATTACTGCATCTTCACATGCTATGAATTATGAATTAACAATACTAACCAAGAACAGGGAGATAAAAAGATAATATTGAATAATAAACCTGGTAAGAAAACGGGCAGAAAGTCTTTAGTGATCGGCAAAAATCGGTGAATGGTATTTGTCTTAAACATTTGTTGCATTCTCCTTCTTTATGGGATTGTATGAGTGGTCGAACCTAACTAACTGTTATGGGTAATGACAGGTCATGCATCTCGATGCTGAAAAGGAGATGATGTCTCAATGTGTTGCTTTGCTTGGGAAATTTATTGCAGTGCGTGAGCCAAATATTCGATACCTTGGTCTTGTGAGTGCTTTCTTGAGTAGCCAATTTGATAGCAATACATTTTTTTTTTGTTTTTTTCTTTCTTCATATTCTAAATGATGTGTGGTGATGTCAAAATGACTAAAGCTAGACTATAGTAAGCCGGAAAAATTTGCTTTTTATCCTTTTGGTCTGATAGCACAACATTCTTCTTCACCTTGTTTGTAAAGATTGTAACAGCATCAATCTGTTTGCCCCCTGCACAGGAGAATATGACTAGGATGTTGATGGTAAATGATGTCCAGGACAGTATTAAGAGACACCAAGCCCAGATTATCACCTCATTGAAGGATCCTGACATCTGGTAAAGCTTTGAGGAGATAAATGCTTTTTTAACATCTGGTGTACTTGTACGATGTGAAATTACTTTTTGTGTAGAGGTAAATCACTTCCTCGGTTCTTCATGAGGCATGTGTGTTCAGAATTTATTTTGAAAAAGGAAGAAGGAGAAGGGAGTGAGAAATCCTTAATACTTTTCTTTCAATACTAGAGCCTTAATTATTAGAGGTAAATCTGATTTTTTTTACTACACAAATATGTACTCTTTAAGGATATTGGACATGATATTCTGGAAAAGTCAATATGATGAAAGATACACTTGATTTTGGTTACTTGTAAAGATGATTATGTAAATGTGAGGCCCTTATTATGTCTCTTTAAATGACCCTGTTGCTCCTTTGCATACATTTTAGATGATGCGTCCACACTATTTGTAGTGGGAATCCCCCCCTCCCACTCTTCTATTGGTACAGATCTGGTTGCAATGGTTCTGGTTCTTCATTGCGAAGAAATTAAAAAATGTCAGTGTACAACATGTATAAATCTTTTCTACATTACCAATAATAACATTCTAACTTCATTTTCGTTAATCCTTGGCATATATCATGAAAGTATGAGATGCCCCTTTTCCTATAAAAAAAAAAAAGGTATAAGATGCCCCCTTGAATTGGTACAGCCTCCAAAATGCTACGAGGGACTTGCTTTATTTCTTTAGGTACGTGCATATTTTTGTAAGTCTAAGATGACCCTTGAATTGTTATAACATCCAAGATGCCAAGATTGTGCTTTAGCTTTATTTATTTATTTACACTAACGAGAGACGCTTGCATATTTATGTAAGTCTAAGATGTCCCTTGAATTGGTATAACCTCCAAAATGCTTTGGTTATTGAGGTTTTAGCTTTATTTATTAATTTACAGTTAGGTAGACCCTCAAATTTTTATCAACTCCTTAGTGCCATGGTTGTGGGGTTTTTAGTTCTTGAATGCAACATTATCTCAATATTTTGTATATTGCTAATATTTAGTAACTGCTAGTGTTATTTTTGTAGAGAATGGAAATCTGAATTTGGTCAAGCATCACTTAATCTTGGCAAACCACAAAGATTGCACTATGGAAAAATAAACATTATAAAGTACCACTTTCTGTCACATGCTGAACTTGTCCAAAAACTGGTTAACCACAGAAGAGACTGTCCATTTGTTATCTGGGAGTCAATTTTTCTTAACCATCTTCTTTATTCACATACTTGTCAAATACAAATAAACCCTAGATATAGCTATAATGTCGATTGACCATTGGAGACAGAGATGGTGCTATACCATACACACTTTGCAAAGGTGATCAGTAGATTGTTTTAGTTTGAGGTTCTCACTTTCTTTGATGCTTTTTTCCCCTTCTTTAATGTTTCCAATTGCTTTGACTAGTATTTGTATAATTAGACTTGGGTGAATTGTGTTTTAAATTTTTTATTGGAAATGCATATGATTCTGACAATGGTGTCTATCAAATTGTTTTCCTGTAATTTGTTAAAAGACTAACCCTAGCAACCATGCCAATTTTGGGATTGTCCAAGTTTGTAGAGTTACTTGAACTATTCGAATAAAAGGGGGGAACATAATTAAGAGGGTGATTGATGATTTATAGATGTCTTTGTAATTGTTTTATTTGCAATGTATTCGCTTATGCATGCTGAGTGAAAAAAAATCTTTGCAGAAGTTATTTGGTAATCAGTGGAATATTGATATATGCTTTATTTTACAGTATTAGAAGGCGTGCTCTTGATTTGCTTTATGGCATGTGTGATGTTACAAATGCAAAAGACATTGTTGAAGAGCTGTTGCAGGTAAAACTCAGTTCTTGGATAGATCAGTTTGTTTCTGATGACAGCACTTGAGGGGATCAGCATAAATATTTTAAATCTTTCCATGCCACTTATACACTTCATATCTTTCAGTATCTCAGCAACGCTGACTTTGCAATGTGCGAAGAATTAGCCTTAAAAGCTGCCATTCTCTCAGAGAAGTTTGCCCCTGATCTTCAATGGTAAATATGGTCCTGGATGGATTTTATATTCATAGGGATGACTGTCAAGAGATGATTTATGACAACAAAGCTTAAAAATTTTGGATGCACATACATAGAGCTTCTCTCTAAGTTGCATCTGAATAATTCAATAATGTACATCTCCACTTGAACCACTTTAATAGGTGGAAACAATCTTTGCATACTCGGAAAGTCAGAATAAATGAGTTATTGAATCAAATTCCATGTTACTTCATTTATACATGGAAATGCTTGTTTTATTAGTTCTCATACTTAACCAACGAGAAGAGAAGTAGCCTGTATCACTGGTGGAAACTTGAGATTCTCCCATGGGTTTTAAGTTATTGGCTTAATTGTTACACAAACATCTTCTCACTACTTCCTTTTTGAGGAAATATAAGAGTTTTGTGAAAGAAGTAAAAATGCACAACCTTGAAAGGAGAAGGTTGAGTTGAGCTACTCAGAAGGTAGAAACATTAGATGGAGGATCTCATAAAACCCACTGTAAAAAGGAACTTAGTCTTAGAGGGGTTATATATGTCTAAAAGAGTTCTTTGGTTACTTGAAATGCTATAATACAACCATGTCACCTGAGACAGGTTATGTAGCAAAGGTTGTTAGCTTGGAACATACAACATCAATCAACATTGATCCAATCGCAGGTCACTTGTTTATCCACAGTTAAAGATCTTCTCTGGGAAAACATTAAGGGTCCAAGGAAAAAAAAAGGAAAATATCTTGGAAAGTGATGGAAGTATAATATAAACACCAAAACAGGATGAGAAGCGATTAATATAAAAGGATCTTACTTAGATAGTAGCATTCTCTGGCATATAAATTCCGTCTTTGTTACATTGGGAGTTGTGAGTCCTATCTGAGCAAAGAACCTAGTTTCTTGTCCATATCTTAGTCATTATAAGGGTCTTGAACCTTGGCCTTAGAGTAACTGATTTCATCCTAATTGTTACCTTACTTGGATGTTCTTTTGGAGAGAGGTATCCGAAGTCCCCATCCCCATTCTTTTTGCATAAATATTATCCTTTTCACCCTTTCTTGATCACTCTAAAAAGGAAAGCGAGGATCATGCTTTCCTGATTTCTATGTAATAAAACCACATGGCAGTTTGGAGCCATCATTCTTCCTGCCAAAACCCCTATCATGACTGGAAACCACATGGTGGATGGGGCATTCCATGGTTATGATTGTTACTAGTTTCCTTGAATTCGAGAGTGGGTTTTTTGCTTTGATAACAGAGAGGGTATTTGGGCCCCCTTTTTTGACTAATTACTTGGGTCACATGTGAATCTCCCCAGCCTTACATGGTGAGAAACTCAAGGAGAATGACTCAGGTCACTTATGTTGGAGTTGTCCCTTTTCTAAGGAGGTTTGGAGTAGGTGGTGCGCCCATTTCCCGGTCATGAGCAGTGTGGGTGATGTGGGCCTCTCCATAAATATTTTCCCCTTTATGGAAAATATTCCTTCCTTGTGGAGAGACCATTGGAAGGTTGTGTGCTTAGCGGTGTTATGGTCCTTATGGAAAGAAAGGAATAGGAGGGTGTTCGATGGTGTGTTGTTTCCGTTGGATAAGGTTTGGGAGCAATCTCATCTCCTTGCTTCCTTTTGGGTAGCAAATAGCAAGTTGTGTAATGGGTTTGCTCTAAGTGAATGGCTTAGAGGCTCGGACAATTTTGTGTAGATTGATTTGTGTTGTGGTTCAAGTTAGGGACCACTTTTTGTATAGCTTATTTACATACAGATATATACAAATATAACATCTTATAGTTTCTTTTAAAAAAAAAGGTCTCACTTCTTGGGGGTGGGTTCCTGGCCATCCCCTCTTAGAGTTGGGAGAATGAGATGGATTGGTATTTAGAACTCATTATTATTGAAGGAGCATGGGAATTATTTTGTGTTTGTAATTTCCTTAACATCCTATGGATGGGGAATTTCTTTTTGTTGTGGCGTATTTGAAAATAAATTTAAAAGATCCTCCAAACTTGGAAAATGTATAAACTGAGGAATACATTTTCAGAGCTTGTAGTGTAGTGGAAACATGACGTGGAACCTTCCACGACGTTAAATATTGAGTTAAATTAGACCGTATTGGGTCTGTATTTATTTTGCAATTTGGTGGTGTACTTGGGAGGAAAGGAACAACCGTATCTTTAATGATGGTTTTTGTAATAGTGCCAAGCTCTAGGAGAAAACCCTCATTTTGTTCGCTGGGTGGGTAAGCTCCAATAAGCTTTCATTAGGTTATAGGTTTGGGGAGTGGCTTGTGAACTGGCATAGCATTTTGGACAGGTTGTAAGTTCATCGGGACATCTCGTCCCGGTGGCCACTCTTTTTCTCTTTTTCTTCATATATAATATAATCTATGTTTCTTGTAAAAAAAAAATAAAAAAAATATTGAGTTAAACTACATCAGTAAGTAGTTCAAGTTTCTTTCTATTGGTGAAACTATACTTCTTGATAAGCAGTTAAATATTACCATGTACTGAAGTGGGATGTCTTTCTTCTTTTTCATTTACAGATGGTGGCTTCAAGTCCTTTCCCTGAGTTCATCTAAAAATTTTCAATGCTCATCATCATTAATTTTCACTCTTGAAACCAATGTACTCTTGGAATTCATTGGATATTGTGCTTATTTTTCTATGTCCTATGCTTCTGCCGCAGGTATATTGATGTGATTCTTCAGTTAATTGATGCAGCTGGAGATTTTGTCAGTGATGACATATGGTTTCGTGTTGTACAATTTGTTACAAACAATGAAGACTTACAGGTTTATGGTTTCCGACTAAGTGCTGGGTTTGCGTCTTTTCTTGCTGTTATCCAATAAAATATTTTCATGAATAGCCACGTCTGACACACATTATTTCAGCCTTATGCAGCTGTGAAGGCCAGAGAATATCTGGACAAGCCTGCTTTACATGAGACCATGGTCAAGGTGCGAGTCTCGTGTATGTTGGCTCTTAGTATATTTGTCATTTTTATGTTGGTAGCTAGCTGGCTATCTTCGTGATGTTCTACAGTGGCCTTAAACCCTAAGCTCTAAACAAAGGCTTCTTGATTTGTGAATGTCTTGCAGATGGATTTGTTGAAGAAAGTACAAGTTGATAACACTTGGCCTTTCTAACAAGAAAATCTCTTTATAACTTTAGGCTTAAATTACCACTTCCTTTCGAATAGTGTTGTCTTCTTCATGGGTCCTCTAGTTGACTCTAGGAGGGTCTTGGCTTTGAATATTGTGCTAGTGAGAGTCTTGAAAGGAAACAACTACAGTACCCTCTTAGAATCCTTTGCTTAGTCCTAGGCTCTTCATAAATCACTCAAAAATGTCTTCATTCTAATCCTGGATGCTTCTCAAGGAGGATGGGAAGACTTGCTCCATAAAATGTTGCAAATATTGGTTGAGCTAGCTAAGTTAATTTGACAGTTGCGTTGAGGTCCTACTCTTGTTAATCTGCTCTCTTCTGACTTTAGTTTCACTTTTATCATCTGCATAATTTAGAATGAAGTGGCTATATTGAGATGGCCAATTCTAATTGAATGACTTGAGAGACCAGAGAGTTGTCATGGGAGAAAAGAAGAAGTGAGAACAAGGTTTGGTTTAGTTTGGTTCTGTTAATTTTAATTTTGTTATCTACAGTTAAAGTGAAAACACGTGACAATTGACATGGACATCTAGATGATACAATAAAGATTTCTCCTACAAAGTGATTGCATGGAACAGGTAGCAAAGTGATAGCACAGAATATGTTATTGCTTGAAAGGCAAAATTATTTACATATATACCTGCTAATTACACACATTTACTTCTAATAACCATGAATCTTACAAATTTAAGTCACATTTTTTTTGGATCTTCTGGCATGGCGTACTAATAGCATGTTCATAATCGTCAACTAGGTAATAGAACACTAAGCCTGGCTTCTCTTACTTGATGACAATCATGCTATTGGCCTAGGTACAACCCAAGAAGGGGGCGATTTTGGTTGTATGTAAAATTTCTAACTAAAAGTAGTACATTTTTCAAAAAATGAATGAAAAACAATGAACTCAAGATTTTAATGTTGTTCAACAACCTTGCCTATATCCACAACTTGGGATCCTTCCTTAGATTTTCACGTCAAATTCGCTAATTGATTCTCTCACAGGTGAGAATCAAATTGTTATAGAAGTCCCAAGCCAAGAACTTAATTGACTGGTCACTATCACAAAGAGTGTAAATAGAAATGAAGAAGAGTCTTTTCTTACTAAGTGTTATCCAAACACTTACAAATAATCTCCATACCCTTCCGAAATGATTAGCAATGAAGATGAAGGACTTCGCAAGATGGAGCAAAGAAAGATTTGAACACTTCTCATAAGTGCTTTTTAAGAACAAATTTGAACAATTTTACGGATTGGTATAAATTTGTGATAAATGCATTTTATCAGTCACTATAGCTTCTTTTAGAATACTCATAGTGTCTACAAATAACTCTTAGTACTTCTATTAATGCTGGAACGAAAGGACAAAAGTTGATTCATGACAGTTTAATTGCTTAATCACTTCTCAATGGTGATGCAGTACTGTGAGGAGGAGAGGAAGAAATAGAAGAAATAGAAGAAATTGGAAGAGAAGAAGAAATAGAGATAGAAGAGAAGAAATAGAAGAAAGGGAAGAAGAATAGAAGAAGAGGAGGGACGAATCAATAATCAATATTTTTTCATTCAATCTATCTGTCAATTCCAATTACAAACCTATTTTTATAGAAATCTAAAATACCTAATTACTATCATGCTACAATTTAGAAACTAAAACAATTAAAATCTTACTAAAATAAGTAACTAATCTTATAATAAAATAAACTACTTTAAATAATAATAATTTTACTATTTCTCTTTTTGTCTTGTATTAAATGGTAGGTTCCAACTATTAGGACAAGCAAGGATTTGATTGCACTCTCAAAAAATGATAAGGAATGTTTGAATGTTATTTCTTGGCTGGGCTTTAAGAGAATTCAAAAATAATAACTGTTGATAATAATAACTATTTATTTACTATTTCTATTTTGGTCTTGCATTAAATGGTAGGTTCCAACTTTTAGGACAAGCAAGGATTTGATTGCACTCAAATAAAAAAATGACAAGGAATGTTTGAATGTTATTTCTTGGCTGGGCTTTAAGAGAATTCAAAAATAATAACCGTTGAGGGAAAATTGGAAAGTCCGGGATTTGTGAACAAAAGGAAACACTTTCTTTTTTGTGTAGAATTTTTGTTATAGTTGACTATATTGGTGAAGTGATCAACTACAAGCAATGTGGTCTCCTACTTCATTTAAACTAGTCATCTGGAAGACCACAGAGAGCTTAGTGATATCAGGGACACTCAAAGTGGTTAACTACAATGAAAAACTGGTTGACTATAAGACTTGTTGACCTCTACTTCTTTTAAACTGAACAATGGAAACTCTCCTGAAAGCTCATGAGTCACAGAGTACTCGAAGTAGTCGACTATGTCTATGAACTGGTTCGCTAGAAGAGCTCATGGTCATGGTTCGAAAATTCTCCGAAATTCGGCGAACTTCTATGAATTATTTATCTTTTTTTACCATCAAAGTGCGAAGTGGATGTAAAATAAAAATTACAAAATTTCGCCAAAATAGTTCGATAAAATTCGACAAAATTCGATAAACTTCAATAAAATTTCTATTTTTTAATTCAAAAATGCAAAAATTCGACAAGAAATTCGATAAAATTCGACAAAATTCAACAAAGTTCGATAAAATTCGACAAAGAAGTAAAAAAATGTTATTTCATTAATAAAAACAAAAAAAATATCAATAGTTATGTATTATTTTCAACTTCATCAATCAACATAGCAATATAAATTTTAAAAAATAATTTAATAAGCTAACAAATTATGTAGTTTATGGGATATGCTTTACCAAAAAGAGAAGAAAAGAAGAAAAAAAAAAAAGTTGAAATAAGATAAAAACTTAAAAATAAATTAAAATAGTTTCCAAAGCCATCTTCTTTTAGTTAACTCTTATAAAACAAGATTAAAAAATAATACATTTAAATAATAAACTAATAAATTAAGCATGGTGGGATTCAAACTAGCAAAGTATATGGTTGAGAAGCAAGCCACCAAAAAACTAAATATCAAAACAAAGAAAATAAATTTAGACTAAAAGCCACCATTTCAAATTCATCAACCACTTAATAAGATTGATTTTGTTAGGTCACTTATTGGTATTTTTATGAATTAAAAGTGTTTATTTATATTAGTTTTTTGGCTTATACTACAATAAGTCTATATTTAAGCATATATAAAAAAATTCTCTGAACTTCTCTAATTAGGAAATTTTTACAAAAATTCTCCATGTTAAATTAAACTTCTCCAAATTAATTCCAATTTTCAAGTGACCGAAGTCAAGTTGAAATCGAATTTTCGATCCTTAGATGTGCGTTAAACAATGTTTTAATGTAAAAACAAGTGTTTCAACCGATTATATTTATACTTTTATATGTGAAAAGTATCTATTTATGTTTGTTTTCATCATTTCTAATAGTAATTATGCATATTTTAACATCTATATAGAAATTCTTTAAACTTCTCTAAGTTGGCGAATTTTTACAATAATTCTCCAAGACTTCTCAAACTTCCCCGAATTAATTCTGATTTTTAAAGGTCGAAGTGTCGGGCGAAATCGAAGTTTCGAACCTTGCTCATGGTCATCCACTTTCTTAAAATTGGATGTCTATGTCACAGCACTCTGCTCTTAGAGTTATTTCTGCATAATGAATAGTCGACTATGAAGTTGAATTAGTTGACTACTTTAACCCAGAAAACTATTTAAAACTTCTTTTGACAGTTCGTTTTTGAAAAACATGGAAGATATTACTAAGACATTCAAAAGCAATTGCAATCAATCCAAAGACTTGTAGGAACATTAGAAACACTTTAAATGAAATGGCATAAAAGATCAAAATCAAATTGAAAATTTTTTCAACAAAAAAACTTGATTAAAGGGATTTTGAAAAAGCTAGAAAGAGAAGTAATGATAGATGCTAAGGGACGTTGGGCACACTTTGGACTTGCAAAAGATCTTCGTGATTTGGCTCCAAGGACTCCATCTTGACTTGTGAAGCTAATTCTTTGTGATACTCGGCTGAAACATGTAACTCATGGAATTATTAGATACCAAGGCATATTGTTTGGTATCGTCAAAATATAAATCAGGGTCATCAACATTTTTTTTTTTTTTTCGAGAAGAAACGGGAGATATATTAATAAGAAACCAATTACAATCTAAGGAACTATAGAGGAGTACCAGAAGTACTGCAAAACAAAAACTGAGGCAATTAAAGATTACGAATTCCTAATCCATTCTGATAAGGAGAGGCCACTCGACAGACTAGAACAAGACACCCAACTAGCAGCGGCAAACAAGGAAGAATACCACACAGAGGAAGCATCATTAGACCTTGGGGTATCAACAAGTAATACATGCTTTGTCAGCCTCTGTGTGTAGTGCCAAAGAGTTGCCCTATATTCTGATCTTGACTAAATTACTCTTTGGTCAGCTATCCTCAAATATATTTTGGACAGCCTAAGGTTGCAATCCTACTTCCCTGAAATGACTGACCCCTGGATCCTACTCCCTTGAGTCAAGGGGTTACTAATCCATTAAAATTGTCAGTCTTTATTTGTTTTGTCGGTATAGTTGTTAGGGGTTTTCTATATGATTAATCCATTTGAGATGCTTCATTGATGACTTATGATTGAGAATATTTTTATTGTGGTTGAATTCTTCTGTTATTTTTGCAACAGGTTAGTGCCTATATACTTGGAGAGTACAACCACCTTTTGATAAGAAGGTCTGGTTGCAGTCCCAAGGAGATTTTTAGCATCATACATGAGAAGCTACCTACAGTATCGTAAGATTCTTTATGCTTTGCATTTTCTGTTTTTTGTTTTGGATAAATCTGTTCATCATTGCATTCTATATTTCATTTAAATGTCCAGGAGTGCTACCATTCCTATTCTTCTTTCAACATATGCTAAGATTTTGATGCACACTCAGCCCACTGATCCAGAGTTACAGGATCAAGTGTGGGCAATATTCAATAAGTGAGTTTCAACTCTAATTCTCTTTCTATATGCTTATCTTTGTGACATTTGAGCAAGTTTATTCTCCTTCCTTTTTTATGGTTCAACATTCCTAACTCAATTGCATAATCTTTCAGGTACGGGAGCTGCATTGATGCTGAAATACAACAACGAGCTGTTGAATATTTGGCATTGAGCCGGAAAGGTGCAGCTTTAATGGATATATTGGCAGAAATGCCCAAGTTCCCTGAGCGTCAGGTATTTGTTGGCATTCTTGAATTGTGAAGTGGAGAGGGAAAATTTGTTTGGCTATACCATGGACAATTTATTTAGTTTGGGATATTTTCCACGTTTGATGCAATATGTAATGCACCACTAATACTTTACCTTTGCCAAAAATAGTCTGCATTGCTTAAAAGAGCTGATACCACAGAAATTGGAACTGCTGAACAAAGTGCAATCAAGTTGCGGGCTCAGCAGCAGATTTCAAATGCTTTGGTTGCAACAGATAAACATCCTGTTAATGGATCTCTACCTGTTGGTCAGCTTAGCCTGGTAAAGATGCCCAGCATTAGCAGCAATAAGGTGAGAGCTCATTTCTTTTGCAATATCTGATTCTGTAATTGCATTTCTCATGAGGTTACAAATGTTGTAGGAAGTTAACGTGGCAGATGAGGGTGTTCCCCATGTGAATGGGACTTTGAATAAAGTACATCCTCAATCTGCTACACCGTCGGCAGATTTGCTTGGTGATCTTTTGGGTCCACTGGCTATTGAAGGTCCTCCTGGTGGTGATGGCCCATCTGAGAAGATTCCAACCTTTGGATTGGATGGTGTTCCAAGGGCAGTAGATGCTTTGGCACTTGCTCCTCTTGAAGAGCAATCAAACTCAGTTCAGGTACTGACAACTAGATTACTTTACATAGAAAAAAAAAAACCTGTTGTTATCTTCTTGATTTGGAACAAAAAAGATATTTAGTGATTATGAATTAGGACTCTATAGATGCAAGAATGGCAAATCAGTTTTAGTTCAATGCCTAACTTTGTGATGTGATCTTTTGAATAGACCAAATAATACTTGCAAGCGTACAAGGTGAGTTGTAGCACTTAACAAGGTCGATCTCGATCCTATAAGAATTGGACAAACCACCTTAGACTTTTAGAAAGTAATAAAAATCAAAACTAACTATGACCGTTCAAAACTAAATCAAATGGTTTAAAAACTAAAAATTTGAATTTACTATTTTGAAAAAAAACATAAGGGTGAAAAATCCAAAATTTGAATTTATTTTATTAAATAGTGGGGGAATCTGTGGACTTCTAATACAAAATTAAATAAACAAAATAATAGATGACAAGAAATGAAGGAAGAGATTGAGAGACAAAGAGAAAGAAATTGCTGGAAACTAAAAGATTTATTAATGTAAAAGAAAAAGAGAATTTACAAAACTCCAATCCTTTGAACAATTTGACTTTACCCAAGGCTTGAATCAACTACTAGAAGCAAAACCTAATGAAACCTAACCTAAACAAATAACTAAAAAAGAAAAAGAGAGGGAAAGAGGCGTGAAATGAGGGGAGAAAATTTTGAGGAGAAAAGAGCTATCTTGTTCCTTGAGTGCCCCCTTTATATAGTCATTTCTCTATTGGTTGTTTCCAAAACAACCTTTTTACAACTTAATTAGAAGATTTCATTCTCCTTAAACCTTCTATTTAATCAAAACAAATTAAGCACCTTCTAAATACACAAAGCTTAAAATAAAGGTAACAATGATGGTGTCATTTTGAGGGAGAATCTTTGCATTTTTTTCAACTTTAATTTTTTGACTCTTCTGTCCTTGTGATACAAGGAACCTCGTTCTTGAGCTAGAAATGTGTTGGGACCACTTCCATGGGCTGGACTTGAGCTTCAAAAGTCTTCATTTGATGATACAAAATACTCTTGAACCTAAAAATATCTTAAGAAACACTTGAAAGACTATGTGAGACTTTAACATATATTTCATTAAAAAAATACATGAAAATTGATCTAAACAATTGCCCAGAAAATTCTCTATGAGAAAATTATGCCTAAAACCTCCAAAATCCTAACTTCTTTTCATCCCTTGAAAAGTAAAAAAAATAAAAAACAACTTAACTCCTAATGAAACCTAAGAAATTGACACTAAAACGAACACAATATATATATTTTTGAGAGTAAACAAACATATGTATTAATAATAAATGAAACATGATACAAGTCGAACAGAGCACCAGTGGTACTCGAATAGCAAGCACAATAGCAGAACAAAAGCACAATAGTAGAACAAAAGCACAACAACACCGCTCTTCACCAACCAAAACAACTTACAGCAAACATTCCCCCCAATTCCTCACCCAATCATTAATAGAATAATCTTTGTTAATTCTAAAAGCTAATAACCAAGAACTAGCCATAAGAACAACATCGTTCCAAACCTCCTCCACAATCCTAGCCACACCATCGAAAATGCGGTGATTATGTTCTCTAAAATGCACTTTTAAAATAGCCTAAAATGGTGTAAAAACTCTAAAATATGACCGAGGGCTTTTTTTGGGGCTTTTTTGTTTACTTCCTTTATTTTCTTTTTTTTGAGAAGACACAAAAGCATAGCATATCATTAATAAAACAACAACGAAAGATACAAAAGAACCTGAGTACCAGGAGTACTCAAGCATCACAGAAAAATACTAGAGAAACAAAGAAAAAAAACAACTCAAACATGACCTCATACAACCCCAACAAGACTAACCAATACAACTCTCCCAATTCCAAAACCAATTGTTAATTGAAAACTCCCCATTTAATTTAAAAGTCACTAACCAAGAACTAGCCTAGAGCAAGATCTCATTCCAGAGAGTAAGGACTGATCTAGCCTCCCCATTAAAGATGCGATGGTTCCTTTCAAGCCATAACATCCAAAGCATTGCCCAAGATGTTGTCTGCATGACTTAAAATTATTTTGTAACCTAAAAATACCAAAAATAGGGGTAAAAATATACGGAATTTTGATTTCGTCACCGTGATTGGTGTACGATATTGAATGATGACCTGGACCACTTGGCTTTCTAGGAACTTAGTTGCCATTAAGTGTTTGACCGAGTTTATGAGAATCTATTGCCATATACCATATGGTTTGAGGTTTCTTCTCAATTATTCTTCTACCATCTGCTTCTTGTATTTGTATTCATAAAATTACTTTATTTTTTTCAAGGTTTAGGATCCAAATGTATCCTTGCCATCTGCTCCACCCTAACGTAACATCTATATACAAGGAAAGATTTGGATGCTCCATTTCCTTGTGGCCATCTAATATGAGAATCGTTTATGCCATTTGCTCCGCCCTAACATAACATCTACAAGAAGTTTCCATCTTCACCTCTGTATGTCATCTTAAATTACAAAATTTGGAATTGTCTACTATTTAACTAATAAGTTCATCATAAAAAATCAAAGTTATTGTAATGCATACTAGTCATGCTTTTATTTTATTATTAATTTTATTACTAACATAGAATGACAAAAAACAAAACTCCAGAAACTTATACATACTACAAGTACTTCAAATTACTTGAAAGAAATTAGCTTGTAAAAAAACTTTCTATAATTGGTTACGAAAATCACAATTATATGGAACTAGTGGATGTGCACATGCTTTGCACATGGGTCAATTTGTACTTTTCTTTAATTAATAGTGGATGAACTTTTGATAAAAAAAGACAAAAAAAAAAAGATCCCATATTTTGTGTGCAATCATTGTAAATGTCCGTTAGGCAATTACTTGGGTTTTGTCAAATATTCTCCTAATTCCTCCTCCTCCCAACCCCCCTCTTAAGGACACAAGAAGGTTGAAGAAGCAATCTTAGTTTTTGATGTAGTCAACCATTAGAAGGTCTTGATAGCTAGGAATATAAATGTAGAGAATATGAAGAAGAAGGATCGCGGGCCTTTGCGCAATGGTTGAGGTTGCTCTATTGTGACCTGGAGGTCGCGTGTTTGAATTCAAGAACAACCTCTTTCATGTGTAGAGGTAAGGTTGCGTAAACCGTCCCTTCCCCAGACCACACAGTGATGGGAGCCTCATGCATTAGGTATGCCCTTTTTACAATATGAAAAAGATGGGTTAGAGCATTAATTTTGATAATGTGATTGGGTAATCAACACAATAATTTGACAATTCCTAGTATTAATCCAATATAAAGAGCTAAAGGACTTCCTAGAAGGACTTCAAAGAGACTAAAAAAAGAGACAAAATATGCTGGGACATATTACAAGATTTTGTCTTTGTTCATTTGTTTGAAGATGAACATTCGGTTACTAACTTACTAGTGTGTACAAGGAGAACTGACCAAATTGATTTAACCGGTGTATTCTACAATGACGTGGATCTGTTGTACATGAAGGTCTGTGACACTGGACAACCAATGGATGAAGTGGGTGGTAGGCCATAAATTGCTTCAAAGATGGAAATAGGCATGAGTACAGAGGGTGGCCAATCTTTGTAGGAAGCCCTATTTGACTACCATGATGATTTCTTGATGTCGTCACTAAATGACATAAAGTGGTGACTGTTAAAGAGATATTGCTGGTGATGTCAGTGTTAGCGGTGGTGGCTATGGTGGCAGCATTGATTAGTTTGTTGATTTCGATGGTGACAATGATTCCCATTGGTCATGGATGAGGGCATTGGTGTAGGGAGAGATTTTGACCTCTTGGCCATTCTCAAGGGAATGAGATTTTAACTATATATTTTAATTGTGGTACATGAGAATTACCGAAAAAAGCAAATATTGCTGAAGGGACTAGAGGATACTTCTAAGAGATGGCCTAGATGACAATATAGATGCTCAGTTTGATGGTGTGAGCAATTTCTGGTGCACATTGTCAAGGTTATGGCTCATAATTGCAATGGTGCACCTATTGGGGGTTCAAGCGTTTATGGTGGTGCGTTTAGCTTGAAAGGGTATTGATAGGGGCCCAATGCTAATGGAGGTTGTTTGTCTTCAAAAATGAAGATGAATAAGTTTGATTACTTCACATTTGTATGGACACCAATAATGAGCACTCTCGGAAGTGCAAGAACATTATGACCTCATGCTAGTTAGTTTTTATGTTATATTGTATTTGAGCAATCCATTGCCATGGATTCTGAAATGTTGTGGACTGTTGTCTTGAAGTTTTGGCAGACATGGAAGAATATGAAAGTAACTATTATCTTCTTAATTATTGGATACAGTTGTGGCAGGAATAGGTGCAGGCATTGAAGATATATATGATTAGCAAGTGGTTTTCAAAGCAGACTTTGATATATGAATACCGTTGTTTGAAGAAACCTAGCGTGGTTTTCAAAGCAGACTTTGCTAAAGCTTATGATACAGTTGATTGGGCTTTCCTTGATCATGTTATGCTTAATAAGGGCATAGGGGAGAAATGGAGAAGTTGGATTCATGGGTGCATTAGTTCGGTGAATTATTCTGTTATAATTAATGGTAGGCTAAGGGACAAGTTTGATACTAGTAGAGGCCTTCGCCAAGGAGATCCGTTGTCTCCATTCCTATTTACATTAGTAGCAGATGCTTTGCGAAGCCTTGCATTTGATGAAGGTTATTCATTGTTTTTGCAAGTTATCTGGAATGAGAATCAACATGGCCAAATGCCAAATTGTGGGTATCAACATGGATCCTATAGTTTTGACAGTTCTTGCAAAGAAAATTGGATGTGATGTTGGTGATTGGCCAATGTCCTATCTAGGACTCCCCCTAGGAGGTAACCCATTAAAGGAGAGTTTTTGGAATCTCGTAGTGTCCAAGGTTTGAAAAGAGGCTTAGTGGGTGGAGGCGTAGTTTTTTATCAAGAGGTGGGAGACTTGTGCTAGTTAAGTCGGTGCTCATGGCTTTGCTAAATTACTATATGTCTATCTTCAAGATGCCGGTTGCAGTGATTACTAAAATTGAGAAATTGATGCGGTCTTTTTTTTGGAAAGGTGGGGATAGTGGAAATGGTTTTCATTTAGTCAGTTGGAAGAATGTCCAAAAATCACAGGCACTTGGTGGTCTTGGTTTTGGCAACCTTAAAAACAAGAATACAGGCCTTGGAGCAAAATGGTTGTGGCGGTTTATGAATGAAAACGAAGCGTTATGGATCCAGGTCATTAGAAGCAAATATGGAAGATCTTTTTCCGGGAGGGAATCTGGTAGTGCATCTCACATTACCCATAGGAATCCGTGGAAGTTCATGTCCAGCCTTTACCCCATTTTCTTACCCCATATCACCCCCAAAGTTGGGAATGGCCAATTGATTCGCTTTTGGGAAGATAATTGGTGTGGTGATCCCCCCCCCTTGGCCACACTTTCCCTTCCCTCTTTCAACTTTCTAATTGTCCTAATGCCCCCATTTGCCACTTCCTTGCTTCCCTTCCCTCTTCCCACCTTGAACAACCCTCATGGAACTTCCACTTCCCAAGAAACCTTACATTAAGGGAAGAGTCTGAAATTTGCTCCCTTCTGTCCACTATTGACCATGTCCACATATTCCCCTCCTCAAGTGATTCATTCCTTTGGTCCCTTAACAATTCAGGCTCCTACACATGTCAATCTCTCTTTCAATTTCTCAATGACTTCAACTGTACCCCAAACCCTTCCTATTGTAACCACATTTGGAAAGCTCCAATTCCAAATAGAATTAGAGTGTTTGGTTGGCTTGTGGCTCTCAACAGGATATGCACTCAAGACTTGCTCTAGAAACGGCTGCCGCATGTTTGTCTTTCTCCGCACTGCTGTGTGTTGTGTTATCAAGGCCCAGAGACAGTCGATCATTTGTTTTTCAACTGCCCATTCTCTTTGCAGGCTTGGTTTGGATGGGAAAGGATGCTGCTCAGGAAGTTCTCAACACCTCTCTCTTGCGAAAACTGTTTTAGGTTCAATCATGTTATTGGAGTTAGTAGTAGGTGTAGAAAAGTTGGATGCGTTGTGTCTATGGCTGTTTTATGGTCAATTTGGTGTGAACGCAACAACAGGATATTCAGGAATGTTGTAAGTGAAGCTGTTCAGGTAGGAGAGTCTTCTAAAATCACAGCTGCAACTTGGATTTCTTCTTCTAAGTTAGGAGCAGGGTCCTCCTTTGCAGATTGGTTTAGAAGCTGGGATGCTCGTGTAATTTATTTGGTTCGTTGTTGCTTCTGTTTTGGGGTTTTCTAACTTTGTTGGGTGGCCGTTGCTAATACTGTATGTTGATGAGTATTCCTTATGCTCAATGTTTTACTTCCCTCATATTAATATATAATCATTTTGTCTCTTCTCAAAAAAAAAAAGCAAGTGCATTGTCACAAGTAAAATAAGGACGATGATATTTGACTGAGACGAAGATGCTGGAACACAATCATTGTATTTTTTTAAAAGAAACTAGATAATAATATTAATATAATTTTAAAAGAAGAGTACAAGTACGCTAGGAGGATAGGGAGGACAAGACGTTCTCCTCTCCACCCCAGGAAGACACCATGTTCCCCCAACCTCTAATCTACTCAGAAAAACTATACCCCTTGGACGAGTTATAATTTGCCACCTAGAAGGCTAGAAAGATGCAAGTAGTTGGGACTGTTCCCATATTGTGCTTCTTTCCTTCCAGATACTCCACATTATTGCAGAACACACTAAGATCCAGTGTTTCTTCCAACCTTGTTGAAAATGTGACAAAAACCTGAAAACGTTCCCTTCCTGTGGATCTGGCTCCTGAGTTGTGACAACTGGGAAATGTGAAAGTTGTCTCTCCCTTACCTCCTGAGAAAACGTGCACTGAGTGAAAATATGAGTGATCAATTCGCTAGCTTGTATAGTTGTATTATGTCATTATTTTATTGTTCAAGTACTTCTTTACTTTTTCATCTTTTTTTAATGGATAAATGTATGTTGAAGTGACAACTAAACTTTTTATAACTGCAAGTGTTTAAACCCGTACAAGAGGACATTTATCTATATAATTAGTTAATTGCCTTCGATGATCAATATTGATTATTTTATTACTTATCTAATGGTTTCTAACTGTGTTATCCATGCGTAATCTGGCATATCCTAAAGTTCCATTTTGACATTCAATTGATTCCATAAATTTCTATATATCTTACAGAACTTCTGAAGACTTTCGTGGACCACAATGACTGACTTTGAACTGAAACCCAAGTTTTAAACTTTATTTATTTATTTTTGATAAAATCGGATAACATGCCACCTTTTAAACTTGTTCTTAAGGGAAAGGTTCTATGGCACATCTATCGCTCACTTGTTACTCGATGCCTTGGACAATTCCCATATGCCCTTTGGCTGTTTGAATTTTCCTCAACGGGTGGGTTTAGCTGGCTATTCATGGAGGAGGCTAAGTAAAGTAGATGCTAGAATTATCTTTTGGTCTTTTGTTAGCACCTGCCTTTTATAAGATCCCCTGTTGTTAGTCTTGATGCAATTGGAAATAGTCATCAATAGTCTGTTTGTTGAATTTTGATTCTAATTATGTCAAAATTTTGCAGCCAATAGGAAATATTGCTGAAAGATTTCATGCTTTATGCACAAAGGATGGTGGAGTCTTATATGAGGACCCTTATATTCAGGTTTGAAGCTCCTTCAGAATGTTTTATCATCATTCTCCAAAAGTTGTACTCGGAGCATGAGGCTCCTGCCATTGTAGAATTGGGGAAAGATTGATGTGTGTGTGTGTGTGTGTATCCTTATCTTCTTTGCAAAGAGGTTGTTTTTGGACTCAAGCCTGTGATTTCAAGGTAACAATGGAGCAACCTTACTGCAGCACCATGCATGGCTTCATCTGTTCTCCAAATAAGCTCTAATTTTCTAGTTTACATGAAAGGCACTGGAGTATGATATGTTCAAATCTTTCACTGGGCATTTGGTGAGTGTTTTTGTTTATCTACCTGCTCAGATTGGCCTAAAAGCAGAGTGGCGGCTACATCATGGGCGTCTTGTGCTCTTCTTGGGTAACAAGAACACATCTCCTCTTCTTTCGGTTCAGGCCTTGATATTGTCCCCCTCTCATTTAAAGATGGAACTGTCATTAGTACCTGAAACTATTCCTCCAAGGGCACAGGTCAAGATTGGTACTATTGTTATCTTGTTGATGATATATATCCGTTATATTCTTTTTCTGGTTATGAGGACTCATTTTTCTCTTTTTTCATCATCTCTGGTTGTCTAGGTGCAATGCCCCCTTGAAGTTGTGAATATCCGTCCCAGCAGAGATGTAGCTGTTCTTGATTTCTCCTATAAGTTTGGAACCACGTTGGTACTGCATATAACCTGAACTTAATGTGTTTTCAAATGATGCTATATTAGGAGTTGGGAGCCTTGTGAACCAGGATTTGTTGCCCTTGTAGGTTAATAACAAGCTTCGACTGCCTGCTGTCTTGAGTAAATTTCTGCAACCTATACCTTTAACTGCTGAGGAGTTTTTCCCACAGTGGAGATCACTTTCTGGACCACCTTTGAAGCTTCAGGAAGTGGTAAATATTCTCCCCTCCATCTCTGCTAGAATGGTTCAGATTTTTGTTCCATGGTGATGGCTCTTTAGTTTCAAGTGAATTAAATTTGCTCAATAAGAGATAGCTTAAGCACCTCTGGTGCTTACCCAAATGCCTGTAAACTATGTTTTATAAACTAATATAATATATCTTTGTTTCTGCTCAAAGAAAAAAAAAAAAAAAAAAGGTTGCTCAAATAAGTTGGAATGATATATTTTGGGCAGTGTCAACTGTAATAGGCAACTGTATCATATCACATTGGATATCATGCGCATCATTTATTATGCATCATTGGGCATTGTAAAAATTGTGTACCTATCCTAAGCCTACATTTGATGCTTCCTATGTTTATTTTAAGTCTATTTGGCGAAGGTCACTTACTCTGGTGTGTTCTTATTAAATGAGCAGGTAAGGGGTGTAAAACCATTATCTCTTCCTGAAATGGAAAACCTATTCTACAGCTATCAGCTGATGATTTCTCCAGGACTGGTAAGTAAATGTTTACTAGTTATTATACCTCTACAGTACTTTCTATTCATCTTCAATGGATGCTTTGTTTCAGGATCCAAACCCAAACAATCTTGTTGCAAGCACCACCTTTTACTCTCAGAGTACTCAAGCTATGCTTTGTCTGGTATGTATAACCGTGCTTTGGCATTGCTTCTTTCAACTTCCACATGAATATTTTGATATTTGATCAAGTTAAATTCACTAACAATGGTAAAGTACACTAAAAATTAATGCTCTTCTGCAGTTGGTTGAACTTACCTAATTGTTCCTGAAGACAAATTGAATGAGTTAATCTTTTGGCTTGCCAGAAGAGCATACCGAATTGTCTTTTCCTATCAGAAACCTTTTTCAAGTTTTGAGCCTATATGTTACAGGACCTATGAATCATGTCAAGTTGTATCCAAGATGTTAACTTTCCACTTGTTGATTAACTGGTAATTTGCCTGATAACCTTGTACAACTTGCAGATTAGAGTTGAAACAGATCCAGCAGACAGAACCCAGCTCCGGCTGACAACTGCATCTGGGGATGCTATGTTAACATTTGAGTAAGCTCTATGGTTGCATTTAATTCATTAGAAGCTTACTATTCCCCAGGTTTAGAAAATTCTCATATCTCTCTCGACAGGTTGAAGGAATTCATCTTGGAAAAACTTGTTAGCATTTCATTACCGCCCTTTCTACCACCAGTGCCACCACAACCAGCAATTCCTGCTGCAGGATCAACAGATCCCGTTGCCATGCTTGCTGGACTGCTTTGAAGGATTGGGTGAATGATGTGTGGCAAATTATTCCTTTGTCTGATTTATACATCCTATTGATGGCACCTCAAATTCCAGAAGTGGGCAGATTAGGATGCTAGGAGAGGCAGAGTTTTAAGGATGAGCATATGTTACCGGCTTTGTATCTGAGTGAAACTTTTTTTCCCGGGTAGAGTTGGGGCTTGTAGATTCTTTCAGGGCATACGCGAGGTGCCTTGCCGTGGTCGTATTGTTGGTTGTGGGTTCATTTTCTTCCAAAATTTCAGCGGGTTGGCTTTTGTAATCTGTTATTGGGGGATGTACATGGCTATACATGGAGTCAGGTCAGTACAGTTGTTCACATTTGTGATTCGTCCATAATTATACATTTAATTACAGGAGAAGGAGCCAAAAAAAAAGTGTAGGGGGCTTGAGCAGGTTTGCAGAACTTCAAGGCTTCTCAGCTTGGAACATTGATGAATTTTGTAGATTCTTCCTTTTTCTCTCTGTGCTTACCAATTCATTTTATACAGAACGTTTATCCGGTTACCTGAGTTTCATTAGAAAAAGCAAGCAGCTTTATACAAGTTGGGGATTATTTGAAAGATGTTATACTTGGGAGCAGTGAAAGGCTTCATGTCTAGAACATAAGCATGCAAAGTAAGAGAAAAACAATGCACGCACTTATGGGTTTCTCAAACCTAAAATATCATATAATGTCTTGGGGAATAGCCTTTCTGATAACATGGATATCAAAGACATTCCAATATTTGTCAACAACTCCGCTAGAAAGAGCAAGAAATGCCTGTTTTGCAGCCAAACGACGTGCTTCCAAAGCATCAGTATTACTAAATAGCTCGTTCAGGGCTTCAAGAAGGTCTGTTTTTCCAGAGACCTGCAAAAATTAATTGAATGAGAGATGAGTAAAATTCTGGCAGAATCATGCAGCAGTTGGGTTGAATGAGATCAGAGAAAGATTTTCCATAGAAAAAAGCTGCAGAAACGCAAGGTCCTATCCAATAGAAACAAGAACCAGTACTGATTCCACCAATAGCTACTTTGATAATATTTTCAAGATGTATAAGAATATGAAAAATACTTACCTGCAGAACTGACAGGGGATTGGTTTGCTTCATTTTTAGAACCATATCAGTGAAGTGCCCAATATGATGACCTGAGATTTGGGCAAACAAGACATGGAAGATAATCTGTATGTTGTAAGGGGTAAGCACATGTTAATCAGAAGAGCGCATGTTACAGAAATTACCAGTCAAAACAGCACAACCAGCTGCAGCAGCCTCTGAAATGTTATGACCATATAAACCAGGTAAGAGAGAACTTCCAACCAACACTATCGGTGTTAGTTTATATACAAGCTTTGAAGTTCACCTGCCAAATTGAACATCAAACATTGTAGTAAAAGATTTCTAGGCGACATGTTATTCGGAAACATGATGGGAAAATAAAACTAATGATCAGGATACAAAGAATAAGAATGAAAATACTGCAGAAAGTTGGTAATTTATCTAACAGATCAATTGTTTCTTTTTTTAGCAGAAACAATATATATATATATATAATCTTATTGATTATAAAACTAAGATAAAGTAATACAAGCTATGATAAGACCACCCAAATACAGCGACCAACACCCGGCACGAGACACATATTAACCAGATTGAAACCCACTGAAACGATTATTTATATACAAAATAGACATCTACCCCAATCCCCCGCCCAATCCGCTAAGGAAAGCCCGACATTCATATTTGCTGAGAATGCCCAAGAACTGGCCATGAGCTTAATGGATTCCTACAGTGATGTAGAATCCTTAGAACAGCTATGGAAAACCCTCTCATTCCTTTCTAACCACACCAACCGTAACGTGGCAGAAGAGGCAAACAAAGCTGCCTCCTTCCCAGCAAGAGAAACAAAGCTTGTTTGTGGTAGGCAAAAACAAGTCTCCAACGATTGAGGGGGGAGAAATCTATTCTCGGCGAAGGGTCCCCAACGAGCCCACAAACTCTGAGAGAACGAGCAGTGCAGGAATATGTGCTCCATCGACTCATCATCCTGAAAGCAAAGCATACAACAATGTGGAGAAATACAATGAGATGTTTGCTTCCTTTGCAGAACGTTCATTGTGTTTAGACACATGTGGGCCAATATCCAAGCAAATACTTTAATCTTAGAGGGTAGCAGTGAATGCCAAATGAAAGTAAAGAGTGGGGATTGGGCCATATGGGAATTGGTCGAATTGGTTGAAAGGGCAGCACGGAAAGATTTACAAGAGAATAAGCCATTCGGTTCTAGATTCCAAGTATATCTATCTGGGGTGTGGGACAAGGTAAGGCTCTCTAGAGAGGAGAGTAAGGTAATTACCTCCTCAAGTTCCCTAGCGGTTAGAGCTCGAGACAAATGAAGATTCCAAGAAGGTTGCATGGAAGAAGAGTCATGAGAGTGAAAAATGCTAATAGACTGGTTGTGAATATTGGAGATTTTGTATAAGTTCGGGAATGAATCCGCCAATGAGACTAAACCAAGCTATCGATCCTCCCAGAACCGAAAAATTTCCCCATTGCCCACTGACGTACCAATATGAGACGCGACCACCGATTGTAGTAAAGAAATAAACTTCCATGGGCCTCTAAAGGTGTTCCGCCTTGGACTTCTTGCATTAGAAGCACCTCCTAACATATTCATTTCATCACTCCATATCTACTTATAATCACTCTAGCCCATATGGAAGACTGCTATCTCAGAAACTGCCATAGCCACTTTTCAAATAGAGCAATATTCCTCTTAGTGATATTGCCTATGTCAAGGCCCGCCTCCTCCACTGACCTTTGCACAATCTTCCATTTCACTAAATTCCTCAAGTCATTATCCCCACTACCACCCCAAAAAATTGCTTGATTCTCCTCTCGATGATGTTTGCAACTCCAATTGGAACCTTAAAGAGAGACATATAATAGGTTGGAATAGCGAAAAGAACGGATTTAATCAAGGCAAGCCTTCCTCCTCTTGATAGAAAGGCATGTTTCCAGCCGTCTAGACGTCTACATATTGTTTCGACAACCGGATCCCAAAAAGGGAGAGATTTGGGATCTCCTCCCAATGGAAGCCCAAGATACTGCATTGGCCAGGAGCCCACTGAGCACCCAGCAACATTGGCAAAAGACACTAGTAATCCAGGATCCATATTAATGCCCACCATCTGACATTTGCCCTTGTTCACCCTTAAGCCAGAAAACTCGCAAAAGCAATGAAGAAGTTTTAGAGCATTAGAAACATTGGACCCTTCCCCTTTGAGAAGAAAAAGCGTGTCATCTGCGAATTGTAGATGGGACACCTCAACCTGTCATTCCCAATTCTCATGCCTTCCACCACATCAAAAGCACTTGCCCTAGACATCATCCTTCCCAACACATCAGCCACCAGTGTGAACCGAAACAGAGATAAAGGATCGCCCTGCCGAAGACCCCTTCAGGCCCCAAACTTGCCCTTAGGCCAGCCATTCACAACAACAGAATAAGATACTGATTAAACACACCCCATCATCCATGAAATCCACTTAACACCAAAGCCCTTTTTTTCCATTACATATTCCAAGAAATCCCACTCAACCGAGTTGTAGGCTTTTGCAAAGTCAACCTTGAAAATGACTCTAGATGCCTCCGAATTCGGTAGTCTTCCACCTCCTCATTGGCAATTAGCACTGCATCTAGGATATGCCGATCCTCAATGAAAGCAAATTGAGATTGTTCCACTGTCTTGTTGAGGACACACCTTAGTCTCAATGATAATGCCTTAGCAATAATCTTATAGAGACTGGTGACAAGGCTAATAGGGCAATAATCCTTAAGGCATCGGACATCTGGTCTTTTGGGGATTAAGCATATGTACGTCTCGTTCACCGAAGCATTGATGATGCCATTCTGGTGGAACTCCTGTATAATCAACAAGAGATCATTCTTCACAACCTCCCACGCCTTCTGAAAGAAACATAAGGAATAGCCATCTGGACCCGATACTTTTGAGCCTTCACAACTGAAGACAGCAGATTTAATCTCCTCCTCCCCAAAAGGCCGTTCAAGCCAATCCCTATCCACTGCAGAGATAGGACACCACTCGATGCCCTCGATCTCCCAACTGAATCTGCGATCTGAAGAATACCACCTGAGAGAAGTATCTCACAACCTCATCCACGACCCCACTCTCCCCATTGATGCTGGCCCCTTCATCGGTCACAATGGATGTAATTGCATTTCTGCACAGACGGTTCCTAGGGATGAGGCATGGGACTGGAGGAGGTATGGAGCATATGCCTCAGTTTAATTAAACATTGTCTTCAATTACTAGGTTTAAGTATATCAAAGCATACTAGATATAATTTTACTGGTACTGAACCTATGCTTTAATTCTGCAGATAAGTTAACAATTTCATGTTAACTAACCATGTAAATCTGTCATGCAACACCATGGTTGGTTAGGATTGCACATGGTTATCAAGAATAAAGTTCAAAATTTCAGATATAGCTAACAAAAGTCAGAAAATGGAGGCATTTCAAAAAGATAAGGACCTAATGTGTCTGCAACATAAACATCTGTACTTGGCAAAATCTTTTCTTTGCGAGACCTCAATACTGCTTCCAATCCTTCCCTTTGCAATTGTTGGTTTTGTCCACCTCAATAAAGAGCCGCCATCAATAGTCAAGAAATGCATGCAATGAATAGTCAACAAAATCAAGCCGCATGGGATGCATGGGCTGGCTGCATGAAACACGTGGGCAAAATGATTTTGTTTTAGCTCCTATAAATATAACTCATTCTTCATTGTAAAAATCATCCCTGTGAATGAAATTGTTGCCTCCCGTGGACGTAGGTATTTTTGTCGAACCACGTTAAACTTTGGTTGTCTTGTTTTTTCTTTCATGCTTTCGCATAACATCAATGCCTTCACACAGATGCACAAAGTCATAAGAAAATTTGCATAATGCAAGTACACGAACTATTGAATATCAACCACAAGAATATCACTATGAGATGATAAAGAAAAGAATCAGAATCATACTGAGGCAATCTGGTGTCCCTGTCGTTGAAATCGGGGAACAATGATAGTAAGCATATCAGGGTACATCTGCGTTAGGGCTTTGTGAATCCCTAGCATGACAGCAATTCAAATTTGAAGTATCACAAACACAAGTAAAAAATGCTATTACAAAGGTCATTCATATTCAGAAAAAAATAAACAATAATAACAACAAATTGAAGAACATAATAATACAAAAAGATGAAAAAGAAAATAAGAATAATATAAAATTCGAAACACAAACAGAGAGACGCTTCCCATAATGAGTAGGAGAGCATTTTTATTTTTATTTTTTTTTAGTACTGGCACAAGGTTAGAGGATGTTAGTATTAAGGTTACAGTAAGTCAGGATCCCTCAACAGGGTCAAAAAAGGCAAACATAACGACAAGAGGCATAAAGAGCCCGGATAGGGACCATGCGAACCAACTACCATTGTCCCGCTTCCACTATTTACAGAGGAAGAAAATCAAACTTTCGATTTCGAGTGAAGGGATTCAGATGCACACCATTAGGACTAGCCAACGTTTGCAGTAGTAAAACATTGTTACCAAAAACAAGTCGCTAAAAAGCAAATGATGCTTGCAATTATGAACTCAAAATCATGTCATAGAAGTTAGGTCTATCCAGGCCCGGCCTTGGGGCAGGGCCCAGAGGGCGACCGCCCCGGGCTCCCAAATTTTGAAGGCCCATATATATATACATATTAACTGATGAACCATTTGATGGTAGTAGGCCATTTCGTAGTAGTAGATAATGATGAGCTTATTTCATCTCAAAATGTGGAGAATTTGGACTTATTTTTAACTCATTTTTTTAAATTTTTTTTAATTCAATTATTGGGGGCTCAAATTTTGCACTAAAAATACTTATATTATTTCTTTTTACCTTAAAAGAATTTTGCTCTATTTTTTTTAATTCTATTTTAATAAGATCTTTTTTTTTTGTTTAAATAAGAACTTATTTTAAATATATTGTCTGGTAACTGGTCAAACCTTTTATTTTAGTTTTATTTTAAAGATATAATATTTTTAATTTAAAATCTCAATTCATACTATAAAAATAAGTGAACTTAAAAATAATATTTATATATAACAATTATACTGAATATTGACTGTGTTTTACAATAATAAAATAAAATTATTTATTATATCATAAATTTATTTAAATTTAAACTTATTATTTATTAATTTTGTAATTTTTTATTGTATTGATTTTGTGACTTTAAATGTATTTAAAATATTTATAAAAAAAATAAAAAGACTCCATTTAAAATAAAAAAAAGCCCTATTTATTATACTTCTTGTCGGGCCTCTAAATAGTCAGAACAGGGTTCTATCCTTCACAAATAAAAAATTAGGAAAATTTATAGAAACCGAATTTCCACCTTGTCATTTGACGAATAACAAAGAGAATCAGAAAATAAATTGTTATTCAAATTCCCATGGATCAGTGAGATACCAAAGTCCTAATAGAACCATAACTTGAGCAGGGGAAGTATGAAATGTTGACCTTGTTCTTCACCCTCATGTATAGATGAAGCCATCCAAACCCGCCAGTTGGTTAGCTGCAGCTGCAAATCTTTTACGCCCACAGTCTGTTTTTTGGAAAAAATATCTCCTAGAGCTAAATGGAAATTACAGAATACAAGTATAAAGCCAATCCAGAAAATAAATGACAATGTGGTATCTCTAATGATTGCTATTACATTAAATGTGAGAGGTAGAAGATAAAGCAGGCAACACTTCATTTTGCAACAGTGATTTTCAGCAGGAGCTTATGAAGAAGAGATGAAAACATACCACTTGTGTCATTTACCTCTTGAAGCTAGTATCCCAGAAACAAGAAGTTGCCAGTGGGATAAAAAAGATTACAACCAATTATTTCCCAGTGACTTCATTTGATTGTTTCACACTATTCTCATATATAAATATAAAGAGTTTCATGCACCTAGCAAATTTCAAGTCACCAGCGAAGTTGATCATAAATGGTGGTGCCTCTAGCATTTGATACCGAATTGCCTGTTGTGTGCTCTGCCAAGGATAATGTGATTAGTAACTAAACAATAATCATCACCAAAAAGGATTAAGTTTCACTACCAATGCGGCAATCATGCATGATAGCATTTGGTTTCCAATAGTCAAGGAAAGCATCCATTACTGCAGGAGTTTCAAGAGGTGTAAACTGCAATACACAAATTGATTAAGAGATCTAAAACCAGAATGAGAGAATATCATCAAGAGAAATGAAGAAAATAGATTATAAATAAAATGCCTCTCTCGCAGTTCAAAACAAAGATCATGCCATCTAAACTATGAATAACATAAAACCACCTGATGAATTACACCATCTGGAAGCTTCTCCTCTATAACATCACTGCAAAAGGTTTAAAAAAAAAAAAAAAAAAAAAAAACAAAGAGCTCTGCAATCTCAATTCCCTGTAGAGAAACAGAAATCTAAGCACATTTGGGAAATGGGTATATCATACTAAAGAGTTAAAAACTTAATAGAATCAACATAATAACACCCATTATTCTAATCTCTCTCTCTTTCTTTCTTTTTGTCTTTTTCTTTTTCTTTCAGAAAAATAAACTTACAAAGTAGTAGCCATTGTGGTGGTTAGCAAAATAGTAACATTGGGTAGCTGCTGAATACAGCGTTTGATGACTGCAATCGCCACCAAACCTTCACCTGATTAAAAATTTTAATACAAAACCATGAACCCAGTAAACAAAAACTGAGATTCATTGGAAAAAAAAAAGTTTGAAAAAAGAAGCAAAACGAAAGAACCTATGGAAACAGAGTGAACCAGAGGAGGGATCCTGGTGGGCAAGCGCAAGAAGGGCGGCCAAGGCGCTCTGGCCATCGTAAAGGGTGTTCTAAGCCTTTCCTTCTGTGCCATTGGAGCTGAATATAAAGAAACGGATACAAGATGTGTTGTGTGGAATCGTGGTAAAGTATGAAAGAAAAACAAGACAACAAATATAACGTGGTTTGGCAAATTGCCTACGTCCACGGAAGACAGCACACTTGTATTATCAGAGATTACAAACTACACCCTTAGGTGAATCTTACAAATTAGATCTCTTAAATAAATCTCTCAGAATAGAACTCTCTGACTCTCAGGAATGAATTTTGAAGAATGAAGTTAAGCTCTATTTATAGGAGTAATCAGGGGTATTTTCATAATATTAAATATTAAATATAATATATATTTAATATTATAATAATAAACTTTTTGGCGTGTCTGCCACGCGGGTGGTCCCCACGCGCTTTCGGCTTGTCTGCCACATGGGTGGTCTCCACAAATCTCCACCTCCACCACATGTGGAACATGACTCCTCCACACCTGCAATCTTCTCCACATGTTGCTGCCTCCATTAGTGCCCTTAGGCACTACGAGCTCGTGAGATATTGATCAAGTCCAAACAATGTTGGAACTATAACCACCTTTGTAAGCATATCTGCAGGGTTATCTGCAGTCTTGATCTTTTGCAGAAGAATACTCCCTTCTTCTACTATTTCTCGAACAAAATGAAAACGAACATCAATATGCTTCGTTCGACTGTGATGAACTTGGTTCTTTGCCAAACAAATGGCACTCTGGCTGTCGCAGAAAACTTCAACATTCTTCTGCACAATTCCCAAGTCTTTAGTCAATCCATGAAGCCAGATTGCTTCCTTGAAAGCTTCTGTTACTGCCATGTACTCTGCCTCTGTAGTAGACAAAGCAACTGTTGACTGTAGTGTTAATCTCCAACTCACTGGTCCTCCTGCCATAGTGAAAACATAACCAGTAGTAGTTCTGCGCTTGTCAAGATCTCCAGCATAGTCCGAATCCACATATCCAACTAGATGCTTACAACTCTTCGAATCTCTCTCGAACTTTAAACCAATATCCACAGTATCATGAATATACCGTAGAATCCACTTCACTGCTTGCCAGTAGCCTTTACCGGGGTTGTGCATGTAACGACTTACCATACTTACAGCATGTGAAATGTCAGGTCTGGTACACACCATAACATACATCAAGGCACCAACTGCATTTGCATATGGAATGTTCTCCATTTGCTTCTTCTGATCCTCAGAATTCGGTGACATTGATGTACTTAGCTTGAAATGTGGTGCTAATGGTGTGCTCACAGGTTTTGTGTCATTGCCAATGCCAAAAGTTTGAAGAACTTTCTTCAAATACTGAGTCTGAGTCAAACAAATTTTGCCTTTGGCCCTGTCTCGAGTTATCTCCATCCCGAGAATTTTTCTGGCCTCTCCAAGATCCTTCATTTCAAACTCTGAGCTCAATTGAGCCTTCAGCTTGTTAATCTCCACCTTGCTTTTAGATGCGATTAACATATCATCTACATATAAAAGCAAGTAGATAAATGTACCATCTTGAAGTTTGCGATAGTAGACACAATGATCAAACTGACTTCGGGTATATTTCTGCCCTTAGATGAAGCTGTCAAATCGCTTGTACCACTGTCTCGGTGACTGCTTCAGGCCATACAATGACTTGCTCAACTTGCAAGCCCAATTCTATTTTTCTGGTACTTTGAATCCATCTGGTTGAGACATATATATCTCCTCTTCCAAATTACCATGCAGAAAAGCAGTTTTGACATCGAGTTGGGCTAACTCGAGATCAAATTGTGCAACCAAAGCCAATAATATTCCAATTGACGAATGCTTAACAACAGGTGAGAATACCTCATTGTAGTCAATTCCTTCCCTCTGAGCGCAGCCTTTTGCTACCAGTCTGACTTTGTATCGGATATCATCTGTGCTGGGAGAGCCTTCCTTCTTAGCAAAAACCCATTTGCAGCCAATTGGTTTCTTTCCTTTCGGAAGTGGAACCAACTTCCAAGTCTGATTTTAATGGAGTGATGTCATCTCCCCATTCATTGCCATTTTCCACTTATCACTTTCCATACTCTGAATAGCATCTTTGTAATTGTATGGAATATCATCTCCGGTGACTGGAAATGCATATGCAACCATGTCAGTGTACCGAGCAGGTTTGCGGATTTCTCTTCTTGATCGACTGGTGGCAATTGATTCTGGTTGTTGACTGATGTCTGGTCTTGGAGCCTCCACCTTAACTGAGATTTCCTCATCGTCTTCTTCAGGATGGTTGGATATATCTGCTGATTTGCCGGGAGTTACTGGAATATCTAACTCCACCTGCTGAGGCAAATCTAGATCTCGATTTTCTTTATCAGAAACTGTATGCTTTAACATCACAGATTCATCAAAAGTTACATCTCGACTTTTTACAATCGTCTTTGTCTCCGGGTTCCATAGTCGGAAAGCCTTAACTCCTTTACTAAAGCCCATGAAAATCGCTTTCTTGGACCTAGGATTCAGTTTGGATTCCTTCACATGGAAATATGCAGTGCATCCAAAAATGCGCAGAGAATCATAATCTGAAACGGGGTGTCCAAACCATACCTCCTTGGGAGTTTTGCCATCTAGTGCTGTTGCAGGAAGTCTATTGATGATATGAGAGGCATATGACAAAGCTTCAGCCCAAAATGCCTTACTCAGCCCAAAATGCCTTACTCAGCCCAAAATGAGATAACATGCAGCGAACTTTATCTACTAAAGTACGATTCATGCGTTCAGCAACACCGTTTTGTTGTGGCGTGCCTGGGACTGTGAAATGTCTCACAATCCCTTCATTCTCACAAAATTTCTGAAATTGGTCTGACTTGTATTCTCCTCCATTATCAGATCTTAGCCTCTTAATCTTCCCTCTCGTTTGGGTTTCTACCATTTTCTTCCATATAAGAAAGATATCTAGCACTTCATCTTTATGCTTCATGGTATAAACCCAAATATAGCGTGAGAAATCATCAATGAAAGTAACAAACCAACGTTTACCGCCCAATGAAGCATTTTGAGAGGGTCCCCAAACGTCGGTATGAACATAATCCAATGTTCCTTTTGTGCGGTGGATGGCAGTTCCAAACTTGACTCTCGTCTACTTGCCTAGGATACAGTGCTCGCAGAAGTCAAGTTTTCTGACTTTTGCACCTTTCAGAGAACCTTGCTTTATCAAGGTTTGAAGAGCCTTCTCTCTAACATGTCCGAGCCGCATGTGCCAAAGTCGGGAAGTGTTCGATGAAACATCATTAGAACTGGTGTAAGCTGAGACACTTCCGATTACTGTGTGTCCGTCAAAGAAATAAAGATTTCCTTTCTGAGTACCCTTCATGGCCAAGAGTGTTCCACGTACAACCTTCAGGACTCCACCTTCAATGGTTACCTTGTAACCGCTGGAATCAAGGACTCCTAGGGAGATCAGATTTTTCTTCAGATCTGGGACATATCTGACTTCTGTGAGCCGTCTTGTTGTACCTTCATGCATCTTTAGGCGTATAGTTCCAATACCTTTTGTGTGGCAGGTATTGTTGTTGCCCATGACCACGACTCCTCCATCGAACTCATCCAATTTTGAGAACCAATGGCGATTCGGACACATATGATAGGAACATCCGGAATCTAAAATCCATCTATCAGACTGAATGTTTATAGATGAGACCGAGAAAGCGGAATCTTCTTCTGCTTTCTGTGCTACATTTGAATCTGTCTTTCCCTTATTTGGACAATCTTTCTTCCAGTGTCCCTTTTGGTGACAATAGGCACATTCATCCTTTGCAAGACGTTGACGTGATGAAGGTCCTTTTGACTTTGAGCGAGATCGGCCTCGCCCACTGGATCTATCAGATCTGTTGTTAGCCCTGCCTCTGGATACCGTCAAGGCTGCTGGTGATGCTTCCTTATTATCGCGCTGGTCCTTCATTCGATACTCGTTGTTCACCAAAACATTTGAAACATCACTGAATTTAACCTCATCTTTACCATATAGCAAAGTTGTTGTCAAATGTTCATAACTTTCAGGCAAAGAGTTTAACAACAATAGTGTCTTATCCTCATCAAGAGGTTCAACATCAAGGTTTAGTATATCAGCGAGGATCTTGTTGAAATTATCAAGATGCTCAATCATGGGAGTACCTTGCTTGTACTGAAAACGAAAGAGCTTCTTCTTCAGGTAGAGACGGTTCTCTACGCTTTTCGTCATGCACTTGTCCTCCAGTTTCTTCCAGAGATTTGTTGCCATAGTCTCTTTCATGACAAAGTACTTCTGATCTTTTGCCAAGCAGAGTCTGATTGTTCCACAAGCTTGACGATTTACAAAATTCCAATCATCATCGGACATATCCTTGGGCTTGGTTTCCAAGGCGATATGTGATCCTTCCCGGAATAAGAGATCTTGAACTTTGCATTGCCACATGCCAAAGTTGTTGGTGCCGTTGAATTTCTCCACCTCGAACTTTGCGTTAGACATCGAACTCTTTTACCAAGGCCTGCTTGTGCTTGGGATTTCCTCTGCCATTTAGACCGAAGATATTTATGACGCCGAAAAGTGCTTGAAAAAATGATAAACAACTCCAACTAAGCTATATCAATAACTTAGCAGCTGAATCTGCAGAAACTGATTGCACGGTTGCGTCCGGAACAGTCGAAAATGGTGGAAATGAGTCTGACTTTGCTGAAATCAGACGAACAGTGCGGACGGTGTGGGCTGGACCGCGGATGAACAGCGCGGACTGTGTGGGCTGGACCGCGGATGAACAGTGCAGACTAAGTGGGCTGGACCGCGGATGAACAGTGCGGACTGTTTGGGCTGGATCGCGGATGAACGGTGCAGACTATTTGGGCTGGAACGCGGATGAACAGTGAGACAGTTTGGGCTGGACCACGGATGAATAGTGAGGACAGTTTGGGCTGGACCGCAGATGAATAGTATAAACTGAGTGGGCTGGGCCGAAGATGTGGGATGAACAGTGCCGGGGATGAACAGTGCCGGCTAACGCTGTACGGGAATCAAACTTTGATCGGCTTCTGGGAACTCGTTTCTTGTCCGTTTTTCTCGCCGTTGATTGCGTTGGACTCCTGGAAACAAGAGCTACCTCCACGGGTGATCAGAAAACGGTTCCGATCACTTTTACAGAAACTCGAAATTTCGACGCAGTCTCGAAAAATTCGACAGTGTCGGTTTTTTTTTCAAAACTTTACCTTGTCTCTGATACCAATTTGTTGTGCGGAATCGTGGTAAAGTATGAAAGAAAAACAAGACAACAAATATAACGTGGTTCGGCAAATTGCCTACGTCCACGGAAGACAGCAAACTTGTATTATCAGAGATTACAAACTACACCTTTAGGTGAATCTTACAGATTAGATCTCTTAAATAAATCTCTCAGAATAGAACTTTCTAACTCTCAGGAATGAATTTTGAAGAATGAAGTTAAGCTCTATTTATAGGAGTAATCAGAGGTATTTTCGTAATTATAAATATTAAATATAATATATATTTAATATTATAATAATAAAATTTTCGGCTTGTCTTCCATGCGAGTGGTCCCCACACGCTTTCGGCGGATGGTCCCCATGTGCTTGCAGCTTGTCTGCCACGCGGGTGGTCCCCACGTGCTTTCGGCTTGTCTGCCACACGGGTGGTCTCCACGCGCTTTCAGCTTGTCTGCCACATGGGTGGTCCCCACAAGATGTAGCTCAGACCTCTGTACACTCTGTAATTAAGCTTCCCTTTCTCTTCTTCCATTTCTTTCTCTCTTTCACTCTGTTTCCTTTGTCTTGCTTGCTGCTTCATGCCAAACCAATGTGTTATTTAGACCAAAATTAAGACATAGTAGTGGTGGTCTCATTCTCAGAGATTTCAGTGTTCAATCAAACGTTAGATGAAAAGCTTGCCTTTCTTTTCTTTCGTTTTTTTTTTAACACCCATCTGAATGTGATGTCACTGTCATTGAAACGGTTTTATGCTAGAATGTAATCATTTATTTATTTTTAATATCAAAACAACTGGTGATGAAACTTGTCTGCAGCATTAACAATAAATTTCAAAGACCCACACTTACTTTTATTCAAGGGACAATTAATTCATCAAGGTTTTTTTTTTTTTTTATTGTCGAAGTTTCCATTTTATTTTTAAAGAAATCTCTAAACGAAGAATATTTTGTCAGTAAATACAATCACACACTAAAGCATATTGTTTGGCACAACTATGAGTCTAAAAAAGCTTAAGAAGATGAAAAATCTCAATAACAATAGAGTGAGAGGTAGACCCCTACAACAACAACAGACAAAGTCCGACAACAAGAAGACACAGCCCTCGCAACTCTAAAACAACAAAAAACTTGACTATAAACATCAAAACAACAAAAGAAACCAAAGCAACAAACTACTTGCAAGCGTTGCTGGCGAAGAAAGGGCCGCAGAGAGAAGAGAGCAAGAAAGCAAAAGAGATGGAGAGTAACGATCAGCAAGAGTGGCGGGCAACAGGAGCAACAACCTGCAAAGAGAGAAGAAAGAGCAAGAAAGAAGGAGAAAATTTACTACGTTCATATTGTACTTTTCATTTAAATTTTACACATTAAGAATACTGATCATTTAATTTTACAATAATAAGTTAGAAGTAATATAGTAAATTAGCATTACTATATTGTGCTTTTTTTATAAGATTAAGGGTACCTTTAATGTATAAAATTAAAGCCACAATCCAATAATAATGAAATGAAAATGTGTCGTGTGAATTTTATATATAAGTTTTTAATACATTTATGTTTAATTTAATAGTTTTTAAAAAATTAACTTAAACATACATAAATGTAATTACATTACAATTTCTATAAAAAAAAAATTACATTATCATTTCTAAAAGATGGCTTTTCACTATGCCTTGGTTTTTTCATATCCTCTCAATCTCAAATGTTACATAAATTGCACTAAGAACAGGGGAATCATGTGAGTGATGTGCTAGAGAAGAGCAGAAGGATGATGTGTATCCATGGGTCATGGATTTTCACATTGAAGGCGGCATTTCTGATTTCTTGACTAAATGGCCTTTCTGATAACATGGAGATCAATTAGATTCCAAACTTTCTCAATTATTCCATTTGAAAGAGCAAGAAATGCTTGTTTTGCAGCAGCACGGCGCGCTTCCAAAGCATTGGCATTACTGAATAGCTCATTCAGGGCTGCCACAAGCTCTTCTTTTCCAGAAACCTGCAAAAAATGGTGGATCAAAAGCTTCAACAAGAAGAACATACAAATTGAAACTTGTGAAACTTCTGAATCTTCCAAGAAGTAATACAGAAGATGTCACAAAACAGTGAAGGAAGTGGGCATATATTGCTTTGCTCAGCAAAGTCAGTCTGATTCAACCAGCCAAACCTTGAGGTACCATTTCTAGAGAGAGAGAGTATTCTTACCTGCAGAACTGCCAAAGAATTTGAGCGTTGCATAGTCGAAACCATATGAGAGAAGTGTCCAATGTAACGACCTGGAAATTCAGCCCAACAGAAAGCTAAAATCTAGAATACTAGAGAGAGGTCTAATGCACATGAATCAACTAATGATTGTGTTCAATTGTTACCAGTCAAAATAGCGCAACCGGCGGCAGCAGCCTCTGAAAAGTTATGACCAGCTAAATGGGAGAAGAAAGAACCACCAATCACGGCTATCGGCGTTAACCTATACAAGCTTTGAAGTTCACCTGCAAATAGAGTTCATAAATAGTAGTGAATACTAGATAAAGAGCATATTATTTTGATAGAAATTCAGTAAATGGTTGGCAAACACATTTATGTTCATGAAGGAAAGAAGAAATAATGCCTTATGGATAAATTGCGGTGGCCTCTGGCATACTGTTGCTAGACATAGGAAGATCAAAATACTGGAAAATCATGAAATATGGAGATAAACCAAGTTTTGTGAAGCTCAACTTTGAGTGGTCAAGAAACAGCGCATAGAGTGAGAAGTGAGTATACTAGAGAGGATATCGAGATAGATGAGTAGAAAGCCAGAGAAGACAAGATGAAGAATGAGGTTATTTGAGATGCAGTTAAAGTCTCAAGATGGCAAGAAATGTAAGGGTAACTCAGATTTATGAAATTTGAAAACTAGCATAGTTAGGCTTGTTGTAGCTAAGAAACATTTCAGACTTCTATAATATCTCCATAATACCCTGTAGAAGAGTTTCTATTTCATTGGGATTATGTCGATTATCCAAAAATGATGATTAAGGATGAAAACACCTTGCAAAGAATGTCTGGAAAAAATACAGAGACACTAAGATCCACAAAAATGACAAATATTTAACAAGTTGGTATAGGCCATCAGATTGAACTACCAGTACATTGTGGCATACTCCAAAAGCTGATTAATAATGAAATTAATATTATAGAAGTGCCTCATACAAGTTTTTAGAAAATTAAGAAAACTATCTAGATGTCGTCTGCAGAGTCGGGCATCATTCTATTTTGTATTTAATGTCTTTGCAAGTATTAGAACTAGGTTTACTAAAATTTTCTAAATCTTAGCATCATATTTTTCTACTTCTTAGCCAACTTATTGTTCTCATACCATTCAAAAAATAATAAAAAAAATCATTGTTCTCATAATATTTTAACCATGCAACCAATCATTTATAAAGAATTGTTATTTAAATGAACAAGCAATCATGAATAAAGCGCTTTACTTCAAGAATAAGGTTGCTCAAAACTAGAAACTAAAATTCACATAAAAGGTAAGGACCTAATGTGTCTGCCACATAAATATTTGTGCTTGGAATAATCTTTTCTCCACGAGATCTAAGGGCACCTTCCAATCCTTCTCTTTGCAGTGCCTTCACAGATAAGATAGACTTTAGAAAAGAAACATGGTGCAAAAAGTCTGATATTCATTAAAATAAAGTCTGATAATCATACTAGGGAAATTTGCTTTCGTTGCCATGGATGTCTAGGAACTATGATAGTGACCATCGCTGGATATAATTGCATTAGGACTTTGTGAACTTCTAGAATGACTGCAACAAACATTTACAGATAATTGCATTAGTTAAAATTATAAACAAAAAGAAGCAGCAGTATCTGTATGGTTCTTAATGTATTAGACATCCAACATACAGCTAACTTCAATGATGTCTACCTGGTGGCAGAAATGGTTATAAATAATTTGAAGAAAGCCATGAGATGAGACAAGATTAACAAGTTATTTGTTGAAACAGAATTAACTGTAAATCTAAGCATGCATTTGTTAATAATTATAGTTTATGCATGGTGTCAAATAAAATAATCAACGTTTTGCAAACTATTAACCATCTCATAAAAGATATGAGTATTGTCCACTCATAACTGTTGTTTGTGGAACTAGTTGTGGCAACACTAATGAGAAGAGAAAGTATCAAGTGCTGACCTTCTTCCTCACCATCATGTATAGATGCAGCCATCCAGACTTGCCTATTGGTGAGCTGTCGCTGCAGTTCTTCAATTGATGCGCTTGTTCTCTCAGAAACATCAATATCTCCTGTAGCTAAATGAAATGAATGTTGAAGTTAAATAGAAATCGCACAAAAGTATAATTACAGAGTTTCCAAATATGCAGTCTTCTGAGAAGTTGAACAAAAAAAGATGAGTAAATGTCGCAGAGAAGATGTTCGATTGGGCAAAATTATTTTGGATGATGACTAAGAGAAATAGCATTTCCTTATAGAGCTCTCTTACAAAACAATATTTACAAGGCCCAACTTATCAGATTCTAACTTAAAAACGTTAAGCCACAAAAACAGGCATTAGGATGACATAACAATTTCATTCCTCACAAACTGTTTTTAAATTTCAACTTAACAGCATGGTTCATGCATATAAAGAATTTCAAGAACCAAATATATGTATACCATATTTCAAGTCACCAGCAAAATTGATGATAAATGGTGGTGCTTGAAGCAGCTGAAAATGGACAGCCTCTACTGTGCTCTGCTAGAAAGAACATGATCAGTAACTAAGCCACAAATCTTCCATGACTACCACCAAAAACATTTTTGAACATCCATACCAATGGGACAATCAAAGAAAATCTTGACAGTATCAAGAGAATCAAGGATTGCGCTACTGTTCCTGACCATAGGTTGAAGGATTTAAAAGAAACCCGAGCATTTAAGAGAGCCACCACAATCTGAAGAGAACTTGAAAAGGTGAAAACTATATGAAATCAGTAACAAGAAGCAAACACATTAATGGAAAGTGAGTGTATATAAAACATTAAAAAAAAAAAAACTACAAAGCCTAATCGGGCCTGTTGCACAATGCATGTGTTCAACATGACAAAGCTAATTCATCGCTGTGAAGAATCACTCACTCCCTTTCTAGAAGCTTCCAAGATAAGGTTAGGCCACAATTCACTTTCCATAAGCACAATAGCATTTGGGTTCCAATATCCAAGGAAAGTATCCATTGCTGCGGGAGTATCAATAGGGGCAAACTGCAATTCACAAGTGATTGAGATAAACAAGTTAAATAAAATATTCCATCAAAAAAAAGATAATAGAATATCTAATTTTTCAGGATGAAAACCAGAAAAAAGCAAAAATTAATCCAGGAAAATATTCAATAAAAAGTCATTTCTGTTTGTGATTGTAATTAAGTAACAATTAATCCACTCTACATGGGCTCGGTATGTCCAATATAAGCCTAATGATCATATAAGCAGAGATGAAAATTCTAAATGCAGACATGAATATTAAATGAGACCAAAAAAGAAAGGCCTATCCCTCATGTTCCTTTGAGGGTATCAACAGTAAAACTTATGGTAAAGGACCAAGGCAGAGAACTTGCAACAGCCAAAATTATCATACATAACAAAAATTCCCAACAGACAAAATTATCACATCTTTAATTTTGTTTCCTCTAAAAACAGACTGAAGAATCAAAAAAGGTCTGGCTACGGCGACGGCTAATCGGCAAATCCAAACAACAAACCACAGGGAAAACCTTGGAAATTCCAATGTTGAATTAAGCATTTTATCTATCACAAGAATTGCTAAGTAACCCAACTTAAAAGTATGAAAAATCAAAATCACCTGATACAAGACACCATTAGGAAGCCTGCTCTTTATTACTTCACTGCAAAACCCAACAGCAAACCACATCAAAATGCCATAAATTTTCTTTTTTTCATCTCTCTACGTGAAACTAACGTAACTCCACACAAAAAAACTAAAAAAAAAAAAAAACTAAAAACTGCTTTCCATTTCAACATACAATGCTGAAACTGTCGCGGTTGTCATCAAGATACTAATATCAGGCCTTCGCAGAAAGCAGTGCTTGATAACTGGAATTGCAGCCATGCCTTCACCTGATAAAAGATTGAAACAAAAGAACCAGTAACTGATGCTGCAACTGTCACGGACAAGTGAGATCAGGGAAATGATGAATGAAGAAAAAGAAAACCTAAGGAGACGGCGTGAAACCAAAGGAGAGGGCCTGGAGGACGACCGAGAGAAGGGCGTCCCAAGCGTTCTTGCCATCGTTGAGGGTGTTCAAGACCTTTGAGTCTTCGCCATTGAAGGTGAAGATAGAGAAATGGGGAAAGGCCGTAGGTCACAGCTCTGTACAACATGTAAACTACCTTCCCCTTCTGTATCATCTCCATTCCTCTTTCTTTCTTTCTCTTGCTCTTCGGTTTCGCTTCCATCGAAGCTCAGCTTTAAATTAGAGTCTTTTATAGTGATTTAGATGAAGCAAAAACACACAAAATAATAAAAAATAAAAAATAATTCTTTTTGTAGATTAAATAGTATAGAGATCATTATGAATTTATGATGATCTCGGTGATCGACCAAGGCATTCTAGAGAACAAAATGAATTAGAATCGCCAACAAAAATGTATTTGAAATTTGAAAATGAATTAAACTTTACCACCAAGCAGCTAAATAGCATCTTTACCCATTGAAAACAGAGATTTAATTACCTAGTCATATACTTTAACCAGAGATTTTTAGCCCTAAAAGATTTATGTGCATTAAACAGTTGCAAATTGATCTAATGGGAAACAAGAACAAATGAGATATCTCTTCCTTTCTCACTAATTGCCAAAAAAATATTATAGAATTTTGATTTACACAAGCAACTCTCAATTGGATAAACACAGATAAAAACAACAGCTCATCCATGGTCATTGGTTGTCAGAGCCATATTTGAAATTTCTAGCACCATACTAGCAAAATCTTCACTTTCTAATTTGTACTCCCTGGCCCAACTCCAGTAAGTAAAATAACCTGAAGAGCCAACCTCCAAGATGGAAAGCAGGTTTGTAAGCAGCATTTTCCTCAATTATATGAGCAAGGAAAACCAGCAGTAGTTACAAAATTTCCTCTTTTTGAAGCCCTTTTTTTCTCCCATCAAGACTCTTAACCAGCTTCTCATAAGAGTTCTTCAGATTAGAGAGCCCTGCTTGAAACCCTCTTCCTGCCTCAAAAACCAGCAATGCCCAGTTAACAATTATCATCATCCTTGTTCAACGACGATCTGAACCCCAAAATTGATTCATTTCTTGATACTTTTCGGTTTGTTTCAAGGCTTCAAGATGATACTCACGGTTGGAGAACAAAGCAGCCCGAAAATTAAGGGACCAACTACTACCGCCAATCCCTGCAATTGCCACATCTCCACTGTTCCTCCCAATCCGTCTCAACCCACGGTGAGCAATGGTTGTGTATACAAATCCCACAAATCTCACAAACAAGATCTGGTGATGGTTCAGTATGTGAACACATCTGACAGGGCACGTTGAGAACAGCTTCCTTGGTACCTATGAATTCTTGATTTTGTATGGCATCCATCTCATATTGTTCAGGCAGGTCAGTGGAGGGCATAGTATAACCACTAGAATTGTCCCAATTACACGAAGGATCCATGTCATCTAACTTATCATCATCAGTTGCCAACAATTCAGTATAAGTAAAGTATGTCTGTGGCTCAAACTCCATGTTTTCATACTTTACCCCTTCATAGTCAAACAACTCGTCTTTAGGGCCGCCCTCAATAGGCAACCCCCAGGTTTCTTTAGTATTCCCAGCAGAGCTCATTTCCAATGGTGTCGCTTCTACATTTGTTGGATTAAAAGAGCCATCGCCGATTTCATTTTCATTCTTCATTTGTCTCCTGACTTGTAGTTTCTGTGGGCCTAGGGATGATGTTCCAACTACACCGATTTCATGCTCAATGTCTAACATGACCTCTGTGACTGGCTCAACTCTTTGAAGAGAGAAAAGAAGGGGATCGTCTTCTTCTAGGATCCCCTCCTCCCTATTTGCAATAGTTTCCCATTCTTGATATTGATTCAACATGGTCTCCCCTCCAGTGTCCATTGCCACATTTCTGCGTCTGGAAACTCTTCCACGTGACTTCTCAGTTTCTTTCTTGTATGGGCACAACGGTATGGCTTTTCTACGGCATTTGCAACACCTATACCCGACCACATCAAAGATTTGAGATTCCTCAAGTTGAATAGCATCAGCATGGTACCAATCTGCAGATGTTCAGAAACAATCCATGAGTAATGCAAACAGAAGCTATATCAACAAAAACATAATGATGAAACCTGCACACTTACATTGGCAAACTTGACAGCGGATATACATCAGATCAGAATTGTATGGCTCAGAACAGAGGACACAAATGGGTCCTCCAACTGACGGGTCTGTATCTTCAGAGCCTCTCAGAAGGATGTTGCTCAGGCGGAAACTAGTTCCAGTTTCTCCACTATTTTTCTTCTTCCATATAATACCATAGGAAGTAACCTTCCCATATTTACCTGCCTTGTCTCGGGTTGAGACAGGAGTGTCTCCCAATGCCTTCTTTCTTCTTCTCACAGACGTTGATGAATTAGGGCTATGGACTGGAGATTTCGTCACCAAATGGGTTTCTGTTTTCCCAACGGAGTCTAATTGTCGATGATAGCCATTTTGCCACACATCTTTACGTCCGGGAATTGCCATTTTAGATTCCTGACTTTGTGGGATTAATTGACTCATGTGGGGCTTGCTAACGCTCTCGGTCGGAGGGACATCGCTGGTCCAATAACACTGGTTGCATGTAACTACAAAATCTTTCATGTCTACAGTCGAAGAAATGGTACAATTTTTGTGACAATAACCTGAAAGAACAACATAAATAAACTCAACAATGCAGAACTTGTAAAAAAAACTAGAATTCTACACATAAGATAAATCAGTAGAAAAACAATGTCACAATACATTCCCCAGTCCCCCCAACCGAAAAAGAAAAAATCTTATTAGCAAATGCCTCTGCATATTATAGAAAGTTCACTTCTCAGTGAGAGAATATCATGATGAGACCAAATATATGTAGTCTTGGTTATATCAAGAACCTGGCTCAAGAAATAATGCAATTAATTAAATTTTCAAATTATACTAGGCAACTAAGGCCCTGTCTGATAGGTAAGAAAATTGTTATTTTCTCGACAAAATAAAAGATTTTCTCAGGAAAATAGAAAAGTTGTGCGTTTGATTGTCAATATTTTCTCGAGAAAAGTTTTCTCAACCCCCATATTTTCACACCGAAATCTTTTCATCTCTACAGCTGAGAAAATTTAATTTTCTCACAAGAAAATTTTTAGTATTGTTGATTATGTTCGTATTTATATTCTATGAAACTTCTCATTGTCCATTCTTTTTACATCATAAAAGTTTGAAAAAAGATTTTCTCATGTACAATCAAAGAACCATGAGAAAATTTTCTGGAAAACTTTGCTTAAGAAATTATTTATCAAGAAAACTGTATTTTCTTGAGAAAACTTTTCTTAGCTATCAAACAGGGCATAAAAGATAAAAATCTAGGGAAGAGAAGGCTAGGTAGGCTTTAGTGATAATTGATCAGTATTAAAAACATATGAATTGGATGAAGAAAATCACCCACCACAATGGCTGGATCTGCCATGAGTTCATTTAGGTGCTAACACCTAGTTTATTGTCCATCTATGAAATAAAGGACCACAGAATGACCATTCCAAATTATATACAATGAAACAAGGAATATAGAGCTCGGTAGTTTCTGTACCTTCACACTCACTGCACTTGACAGCATCCCTGAAATCACCAAAATAATACCATTAAAAAGCTGAAAGCAGGTTGTTAAACAGAATGGATGTGATGTATGAAGCAATTACCCGAGGAAAACATCCTTTTGACATGAGGCACATGAGCATTTATCTACTTTGTCCCCCTTGTACATAAGATATGAGAATATATCCCTACGTGAAACTTTTAGCTGTCTTCTTTGTAACTTGGACAAGGCATGTGACACCTTATTAGGCTGCAAGGGAGCCTTTTCTGCCTTCTCTTCAAATTCTTTTATCAAAAAGAGAGGGATATGAGTTTCAGAAAACCAAAACTTTTCTTTCCCATATTCATCCTGTTCCACTTCAATAATGTTCTTCAAGACACGGGAAGGTAGATGTTTCTGATTACCAAAATCTAGACCATATCTAATCTTCTTGTCTTCCAGAACTTTTTTATCAATGATTCTTGCATTTCTAAAAGCAGAAGCTTCAGTCTCTGCAACTTTACCATCAAGAAAATTCTGCTCTGGACGAACAAGGTCACTCCATCTGACATGAGAGTCAAGGTATCTAACCTGATGAAACCAGTTTGAGCATGAGACCAGATTACCAATATTTAGGCCACCAGGCATAAATATAGAATCAAATATTAGAAATAAATATCCAATGTAACCATAAAAACAAACACAAAGAGTAATAATATTAGGAACAACCAAGAAGCATCTGACAGCAGGCATAATTTAACTTGCCATGTTTTGCTATCAGTACTGACAAATTATTCATGCAAACTTATTGTTTCCTACTAAGATTGCCATCTTCTTCTAATTACCTTTTTGGTCAAAGAAATGTTGTTTTCGCATATTGGTTTGCTTAGAGTGATCCAAGGAAAGAACTTTTCTTGTAAAGAGTAAAATCAATAATTATCACTAAATTCATAACGAGCGAAGTATTTTCTACTTTTCTTTTTCTATTGTTATAAAACTGTGGGTTTAAAAAGACAAAAAACAAGAGTAAGAATAACTGAAAACAAGTACTACAAATTCTAGGCAGATGAAAATCTTACCTCAAGAGTGAGAATAGGAAGAAGAAAGATAAAAATAAAGAATATAAGGATAAAGACAAAAGTCGGAAGATATTAGGATAAGGACAAAAGTTGGAAGAAGGTTGAGATAGCACCCCATAGTAAGGAAGAATTATTAGTTTGTCATGATGAGTTTCTTAACTTTAATCATATTAATCTACTTTCTACATGTAAATACTACATACAGAGCAGAGAAACACACACATGCATCACAAACTCACATATCACATATAAAATCTGACAGATCGGTAGCATACAGAAGAATAGCGAGGAACAAAACAAACTCAGTAAAAAGAGGACAAGAGGGGAAAATTTAGCAAAAGAAACTGTTTCATTCTCAAGGATGAGACTTGAGAAAAAAACAAGAAAGATAAATTAAGTACGAAAAAAGCAAAGACACTAGAAAGCTGTTCCATCAATAAGGGGCAGTTCCCATTCTATGATATACATAGAAACATAAAACATTTCCATGTGTTTCTTAGATGCAATGCACATGCTAACCAACGTAGTTTTCACCCTTTTAGCTTTCTTTGATGATCATGAGCTAGCCAACATTCATAATCATACTCTCACATGTTGGACAATCAGGAATATCTGCCAGTCCACACGCTTAAAAAGGTAGCAACTAATAAAGTCAAAAAGGAAGTCAATCACATTGGTTCATATTAAAAGTTATATAAGGGAAAGAATTTACATCATAACTTTTGTAAAAGAATAGGAGCCTTGACAGGGTTAGTTGTCTCTAAATTTCATTTGTTTAACTCATTAGACCGAGTAAAAAAATTTATTTGCTTCAACCAAATATGCAAAATATTTATTTAAATAAAATATTCAAAAATAAAGTAAAGGGAGAGACTATAAACATCCTAGATATTAGAGTTTCTGGGCCAATCTGACTCCAACCAAAGTCGTCAAGTGATGCAATAGGTTGCTCACAGGAATAAAGAGAAGAGAGTGCCAGAGGAGGGGAAAAAAAGGAACCTTAAAGAGAAAGAATATATGGCTGATTACTAGTTTAGAGAGAGAGAGAGAGAGAAGCTTTAGCATAATAATATGAATAAACCTGAAGAGCAAGCTGAGGAGCATTCATGCTCATTTCTACTGCAGATCGCCAAGTGAATTTTCTGCTTCTTTTGGGAATATCAGAACCTTCAGCATAACAAATGCCAGGAATTTTCCTTGAACCACCTGACATTATACAGATTTATTTAACTTCTCGTCTGATTCATTTTTCTGAACTTAACAAAAGAACCAAGCAAATATATCCAAATTACCTTGACGAGCTGCTTTTTTTACAATTGAGTGTGGCAGAGTAGCTCTCTGATATACCAGCTTTGAGATTTTCCCTCCACGCCACCAGTTAACACGCTTCATGTCATCTTCAGAAGAGATAGCAGCAATATGATCTGATATGGCAGATTGCTTCTTACTCTTTCTCCCAGGTCGCTTTAGGGAAGGTCCAGCAGAGCATGCATTGCTTTTCAAAGCAGAAAACTCAATTGACCAATCATCTACCAGCTTAATCCAATCCCCAGAGAAAGTGATTACACGAACATGTGCTTCAAGCTGCAAATTATATTAAGATTAAAACAAAAGGAAACAGATGTACATGATGATGCATGTGTAGATATACATTAATGAACAGCAGAATGCTAGCTTCAAAAACTAGCTATGAATCTTAAATGACGCTTTCATCAAAAAAGAATACAATGGAAGAGCTCATATGGCTAGAAATATTAACATGGATGGTACTGCAGGTCAATATAACTACTAAAATTGGCTATATCTACATGTTGCTCAGTTTTCCAAAACAACAAATGTTACCATGTTTTTTATGCTATCTGGCATCAAACAAGATATCCTAAAAAAAATTGATTTCAAAGAGACTTGGAGAAGCACTAGGGAGAAGGAATGAGACAAGGCAAATTAAATAAACTTAAAAGACACAAGGAAGATCAAAGTTGGCTTTGTTAGAAATAGTAATAAAAGAGTTACTATCAACAAAGAAAGCTTGACTTTAAACAGTTTAATGGTAGAAAAAGTGAAAGCCAATCCTACAGAGCTGGGAATAAAATTTTGTATTTCTGTTGATACTACAAGGTGCATCTGTCAGATCAATTTACGTATGTGTTGGACGTTCTACCCACTCACTTGCGTCCCTTCCGTGTACCAACTAAGGCGGCTGGCCTAATGGAAAAAAATGTTTCGGATTTCCTCTAGAAGTGTAAAGAAGGATAGAGGGAACCATTTGGTGGCATGGACCACTGTGTACAGGAGGGTGGATCAAGAGGATCTTGCTATTGGCAACATCAACAAGAGGAATAGGGCGTTGGTGGAAAAATGGCTGTGGAGATTTCCCAAGGAGCAGGATTCCCTTTGGGCTAGTTTGTAAGAAGCAGAAGTGGGATACAATGCAACCTCAGGGACGCTAGCCTTGCCCTGAGATTTACCTTTAGGACCTCTTGGAAGTTCATCCTCTCATCTCAGCCTTTCTTTAAACCTTTGGTTAGGTTCAAATTGGGTTAGGGGATAGGATTCATTTTGGGGAGGATACCTAGTGCGGTAATGCTAGCTTTGCGCATTTATATCCCAATCTGCACTGGTTGTCAACCCTTCATGACAAACCAATTTAATCTTTTTTCTTTGCTTCGTTTAGTGGGAGTAGGGGAGGTCTTTCCTGAGATCTCCATTTGGGAAGAAACTTCATAGAGAGAAGCTTTTCTTTTGAATCCCTCTCTCATGTTCAGCCTTATGGTGAGATTGAAAATATTTGCCAGCCTAGAGATTCTTCTGGTAGGTTCACAATTAAATCATTTTATTTCATTCTTGTTGACAACCCTACCGCCTCCCATTTTCCCCTTCATGACTTGTTTTGGAAAGCACGTGTCTTCTAAAGTCAAGTTCTTGGATTGAGTAATTTTCCACGGTAAGTTAAACACTAATAATGATATGCAAAGGAGATTCCCAAATTTGTGCATTTCTCCTTAGGGCCGCTGCCTTTGCAAGGAAAATAGTGATAACCTCTCCGTTTGCCCATTTTCCCAGGAAGTTTGGAGCAGATGGAGCATTCATTTCCTAGTGACTACTCTACAAGGTGGTGAAGGCCCCCAAGGGGGAAACGTTTATCATCAATTGGATCACATCCTACCCAAGTGAAAGAAACATTGGTGTGTGGTTTGCTTGATTGTAGTGTGGTGTATTTGGGTAGAAAGGAATAGGAGAGTTTTTGGACATGGGTAGTGTGGGCTAAATCCCACTTTTTGGCATCTTCAAAATGATGAAATAAAATCCAACTCTCAAATAAATCAAATCAGCTACTTATTAATCCTCCCTTCCAAAATAGATAATTTCCGTTTAATGTTTAGAACATAAATCATAAAAAGAGAATCAGGGTAAGATTCAATTCTCCGTACAGCTAAGAGTGACTATCGAATTGAGGCAAAGTAGAACATGCGAATTGAGGCAAAGTAGAACATGACGTTCAGCCATTGGTGGTCTATTGAAAGACAAAGTTTGCACTTGCTGCCTCGTAATATATCTGATATACTCTCTCCCCCGACCTAGATGGTAAAGGAGCAAAAGGTACTGAAAAGAAGTCCTAATGATGAACAAGTGTGAAACATTCAAAATTAACCTAGAAAATAACAGAATTCAAGTCTACTACTTGAAATTTAAATGCCAGTTGGAATTCAAAGGAATATAAACCAAAAAACTTAAAGAAAAAAATGTTCACCTCAAGCAACAGAAACTTTAATGTTTTGCAGGTTGAAGCTTGTTCGACTTGTTTACACCATTTTTGTCTATAACTTGAGCTCAGAAAGGGCCAAACTGTAAGACCACGAAAACTCTCCTCCAAGTATAAAATATACATTGCAATACCAGGAATACTTCCTTCCCCATTCCTAGTGGAGCGAAGGCCAGTTGGGATTCTTGCAGATCCCTTGATGGCATTTGACGCAGCAAAGTTTAACAAACATCCTTTCTTGCATGTGACGGATGCCTTGCATGAAGAACACCATCCACATCTTTCTCTTCGGACATCCATAAACTTCTTTTCTGAACTGGGCCAGAAGAAGTGGCTACATGCTGATGAGAATGCTTTTATTTGCAATGCAACATTTGCTGAGTCAGTTTTTCTGGTGTTCGATGAAGCATGAGTACCAGAAGCTTGATTCTCTTCAGAACTAAGAACAGCCAGATTAGCTGCTGCAGTCGCCGCAATGTCCCCCAGAAAATACTGATTGACGTAAGCCTGAGGTTTAAATAGCACCCCCATGTATAAAAAATCATCGTCCCCTTTACTTGTATCGTCAATACCGTGTATACCTCCAGTTCTTTTACAAGACATGCTTGAAGTAACAATTTTTGTTGGCAAAAGAATACCATTTTCACCTGTACCCCTGGCAATAGATTTATCAGCCAAGCTTTGGTTGGTTAAATCAGAATGATCAGCACAATTGTTGATTGATCCAGATGACATCATAGACTCTGCTCCAAACTGCTCACAAAGCCTCATACTTGTGACCTGAGAACTCTGTTGTGCAGTAACATCACCGTTTTTTTGCAGACATGGAACTTTGGCTTGGTTCATGGTATTCAAGGAAGTACCATTCAGTCTAGCATCCTGGTAATTATTTTCCATATAGGATGGCACTCTGTTCTCTACATTACATTCAGTCACACAGCTTGCTAAGTTATCTCCTTCAACTGCATCTAGAACATTAGAGGTTTCCTTGCTAGAAGGGGTGGACACTAGAGTTGGAACCATCACATCTTCCTTTCCATCTGTAGGATCTCTTCCAGCTTCAGTTCTTTCAGTAAGAGAGTAGATCAAACTTTCAGGTATCTCCCAGTACTGCATAATTTCTTTGCATATCCCTGAATACAAATTTAAATACTGCACAGAAGAATTAAGTACTTGGAGGACTTTTGGAATGTCATTCTGATTATAGTATCTTGAACAAGTTTCGCCACTGAGTGGACCCTTGAGCCTGTAATCATGCATTATATTGTCAAAAAAAAGCAGCCTACAAGTTGAAAAACAAGTGCATGGACAATTAAACAACAAATGTATGACTTTGCAATTCTATTGTGGCAAGTGGTTCACACCAAACCCAAAAATAAACTGTTCATGCTTATAATAAAAACTTCTGTAATGTAGTCCAGCAAAATAATAAAGGTGAAATAACGCAAACTAAAAAAAAGACCATTTCCTTTTAAAAATGATTAAAAAGACAATGAAATGAAGAAAGTGGATTAAACACTTACACAAGTAAGTGGTTACAAACACCCAAAAAAGTATGGCCATATGGATCGGTACCAAACATATCTGCTCCTCTTAAACCTGTTCCAATTCTCAGTGTCTTCTCAGTCATTTTAGTTTTACACTCCAGACAAAACCATGACCCATCTGGTATGAGCACTTTGCTTAGACCAATACATCTGGGATGGTAAACAGACGGACACCCATCACAGCAAAGCAAACTCCCATCCATGCCACAAAGCCGACATTCATCACTGTTCCCATCTTGATCAGCATTAGTGACATCTACATCCAGTTTAGGAATTTTTGAGACATGAGGCTCTGAAATCACGTTCTCAACTTCCAGATCACTTGAGACTAACGTCTTAGTATGCCTAGCATGCACCCTTCTTGGCACATATTCAAGCAGAGGGCTTATATTAGAATCTGTTCCCTCTTCGAAGCCTTCCCGTGTGTCTATTTCTGCTCTTATCTCAGCAGATTCCATTACATCATCACACAAGACTTGTAAGATCATAAGCTTCCAATTTACAGATAAGCTGTAATATTCTCTGTCTAAGGCATCATTGTAGAATCCCTTCCAGGCTGGGTCTTTAGTGTATCCCATTGCCAAAAGATACTCAAGAACATAAACTGGCCAAGTCAATGTGTCAAGCAAGCTCCAGTCAAGGCGCCTGCAGATAGAATCATGATGAAATTCCTAAATTTTAGCTCATTATGAAATCAAGATCGTCACACAATTAAAATATAGACCAAAAAAAAAACAGCTTGGTTGTGTTGTTCTATTAGTTGTGTGTTTTTTTTGGTTCATTCAGTTTTCATATATCAGGCGCAGAAGATCTTGGCATGAAAGAGTTGTAATATTTTAAATGAACATATGTTCATTTTTTTTGTTTTCTTTATTTGGCTTAGGACATCTCGTTCACGAAATATCTTTCGTGACAAAGATGATTAATGTTTCCGAGTTTGTACAGTAAATGAGGCAGAGGGATGAGAGGCATACCTCAGACGCTTCAAAGCGAGCTCAGCACTATCAGAAGAAACCATCTCAAGATGACGTCTCAATGCGCGCATGAGAGCAAAATGAATGCCATCCGTTAGTGTATTTGGGACAGTACAATTGAGAGAACCCACTAAATCATCCAGCCGAAAAGGACTTATGAAGAGCTGAATACTGAAAGATCTCAAGAAAGTGTATACAGAGAAGAGATGTTGAACAACTTCCTCAGGTACGCCTATATTACCAGAGGACTCTGGAAATGCAGGAGCCGGAACAATAGGAGCCTGATTGTCTGAACAGGAATCCCGAACTTGGACAAATTCACTCGAATCACTAGAAGAGTCGGCATCTCCATCCAGAAAATCCTTTTGAACCCCATCCACATCAGGATCTCTAGCAGAACCACAATCAAATTCTGAACTCAACTTAGTGGCAGAAGACGCTTCAGTTCCATCCGAAGCTTTCACACATTTGCCCGCCTGACTCTCCGGTCTCTTACCCAGAATCTCCGAATCACCCTGCAAAATCATGTCATCTAATTTCTTTTTCCTGCTAGCAAACTCTGCATCAAAATCGCCCTCATCCACGATAATACCAGATACTTCATCGTGCTCGAGATCCTCAAAATCTCCATCCTCGTAATCAACTCTATACAACCCACCACTACAAGAAACAACTTTCCCCAGAAACACTCCAAACCCTTCAAATTCCTTCTTCACATACTTCCCCACAAAATCCCTGGACCTAGTCTCAACCCCCCTTGCTCTCATCTTCCACCGCCCTTTCCGTGGCCCAACGTTCTCCTCATTACCATTACCACCATCCCTCCTCCTCTTCCTCGTTCCATGTCCCGTTTCCACTTTCTCAGACTCCATACCACACCACACAACCCACGAAACAAAAAACCTATTCTTCTCGCAAAAAAACTAGGTATCTTCCGATCAACAACAATCCTCCTATAGCCCCAATTTCTTCCACATCCATAAAACACCAAAAAAAAATAAATAAATAAAAACCCAGAGCCACAAATCCCCCCCGGTAAATCCAAACCTTCCAGAAACAAAAATATATATATTATAAAATAAATAAGAATTATACCAATAAACCTCGTTTTCAGCAAATCGGATTAGTAGTATTATAGATGAAAATCAGTTGGTGCGGAATCAGAGATTCTGATACATGAAACGGGTGATTAGGGTTTTCTTTTGGTTGGGGGGGGAAGAACGAAGATGAGTACCTGATTAGGGTTTAATAATGACCGCCGTTGATGAGAGAAATATAAGCGAACCCTAGAGAGAGAGAGAGAGATCGAGAGAGAGGAAGAGAGAAAATAGAAGGAGAGGGAGATAGGACTCCCTGCCCTAATTGAAGAACAAAAACCAACAACAATGCCAACGCAACGGCTTTCCACACTCTTCCTTCCACACCCCAGTTTGAGCATACCGTTAACGTGGTCTTTCACGAGTCCGACTCACCGATCCCGTTTTCACTCGGTTCTGTTTCTATTCTCAGGTAAATCATAATTTTTTCCTGGCCCATCAAATTTATTGTAACACATGAAAAGAATATAACTAAATAAAATATCATCTCAACTCAACTGGGTTGACTCGGGACTTGGACGAGTCGGACTCTGAATGTGTTCGACCGGGTTATTGTTATATTGGAACCTTTTTTGTGTTTATTATAACATCTTTCTATTTTACATGTATTAAGGAGTGGGAGTATCGTTGTGGGGTGGCGGGAAAGGTTTCTATTGCTTGGGATTACCCGCTCATTTTTCAAGTTCGAAATAAGGCCTGGAAATAAATACACGATTTAGAAAGTTAACGTTAAAACCTTTTAGGTCTCCGTAGATAGGATAAAAATGAGCACCGTGATATACAGTCACAATTATTTTAGGTCTCATGTGACCATCAATCTTGTGATTGGAGTTTTAAAATTAATGTTGTGACTGAAGTTAATTGTAATAGTAGCACCATTTATTTATATATATATATATATATATATATATATATATATATATATATATATGGTGTTAGACAGGCTAGTTATCTAATTTACATAAACAGTGCTAGCTTTTGTAATTGCAATTGATACCTGAATGGGTGCAACATTTTTTATTTAAAAGGTGCAACATAGTATTTGAAAGTACGAGCTTTTGTAAATGCAACTAATAGATGGGTGAGTGCAACATGGTATTTGAAAGCATGAGCTTTCGTAAGTACAACTAATGGTCATAGATGAGTGTGTGCAACATAGTATTTGAAAGTACTAGTAATTAAGTATGAGTTTCCAGTGCAACTCACATCAGTTGTGCATAGGGCTTTTTTATTTTAATTAATTTAAATATACTTATTTTTAATTAGACAACGGATGAACTTTTGATTAATTGACATGAATTACTTATCATTTTATCAAATAATAATTGAAGTTTAAATAAATGAAGTAATATGTACGTTCATTTTATATATCTTAAAATGGGATCAATGGAGAAATGTAGGGCACTAAGATAATAATAGTAAAAGAAAAATATTTGATATACATTGAATGTCAGCGTTATTTTTTTATGTTCACATCTAAATATTTAAATACACACGCATTCTTAAAACATCAAAAAAAAATTAGGTGCTACCGTTAAAAAATAACGTTGATATCTTACTACATGCCTTGGACTTAAATTTGCTTCAAAATGTATTCCAACTCAACGTAGATCGAGTCTGATTTTCTTAAAGATAGCTTGCTCCTAATTTCTCAGAAAATAACTTATGCCTTGATATCATTATATCACATCTCAATATTATAAAGTTGCCTTATTAAGAAGATATAGAAATAGTGAGTAGCCGGTGCACATTAAAGTGGTGTTTAGTAACTCTACCCACCACAAATAAAAATGTTGATATTACTAAAATTTCCACTTTTTGGCAAGTGTAGATGTATTGAACCTCGACACCTAATTAGAAGAAGAAATATGACCTCTTAAAGAATAAGTCAGTTCTTTGGTTTGTTACTTTAGAGTTTTAACCTTTACTCCGAATATGAATAGACATTCATTATAGAGTAGAAGTAAAGGATAAGTAAAGTTACCAAATAAACCTGTCCATCATCATCATCATCTCTCTCTTTTGAGCTATAGTCTATTCGATCTATTCATTGGGTGAAGGATTTCTCTCCCCTACACAACATCCATCTATCTCTGAAATCAACTATTTCCAGTAAACCAAACACATTAACACCAACTCCCCTTCCCAACAAAAAAAGAAAAAGAAAAAAAGAAAAACAGAGAGAATGGCCATCACTGTAACTGCCACCTCTATCACCACCCTTGTATCTTCCCCTCATCTCTATTAAGCAATAACCACCCTTCCACACCATTATTTGATTGAATATAAACATGAGAATTAAAAAATAAATAAATAAAAGGAAACAGCAAAAGAAAAAGGCGAGGAAAAAGAATAAAAGACACAAACTACCTCATTAGCAAACTATATACGTTAATATGTTTTACCAATGATATCATCACAAAGAGACTTGCTATGCTTGTGCTTAAGAAACAAGCACTAGCACTGCTTTCGTCAATGCAGTTAAAAACACTTATATCCTGAAAGAAGTATGAGAAAAGAATTATTCCACAACTTTACCATATATCAAGAATTCCATGCCATACCCCTTTGGAAAAACCATCATTAGAACTTAATGCAAAATATGCTTTATGAAGAAGTGGCTGCTGGACCCCATTCCAGCTGAGAAAGAACCAATATTTGCAGCTCAACTTTGAATAAAGAAGGCCAGAGGGATGCTCAAGCTATATCTTTACTTCTGTTCTGTATAAATGCATCTTTGGAGCAAAGAATCCAAAAATAGGAAATTCCCAAAATGGGACGGAATAGGGCACTATATGCTCAGACAAGAAGGCATCATCGTGTCACTTGCTGAATCTTAAACACTGAAAACCCTCACAGACTTCAATTTGAGCTAAGTATCATGAATAATTTACCAGAATACAGCTCATCTCATGAATGCAGTTGCTTGAGACTTCACGAGATTAGTGTAGAATAAATATGAGAACAACCACAAGCTGAAAACAGTGTCAGCCATTGGAATCCAAATAATCATCAAATTCTCGGCTGCTAGCACACTCCATTAAAGCCTTTGCATTAAGCTCTCTCCCAAATCTCCAGATGTAATTTAAACCCACAAGAAGCTCTGAAATTGCAGCTTCTGTCTTAGCCTGATTTGCAAAGAAAAGTGTCTGTATCAGAAGCACACTTGTCCTGGAAACCAAGTTCTGCTGCAGGAAGCTCCGTTCAGACTGCCACCTTATCATGTTATGAGCAAGTGGAGCTAACCACTCCAATATCCTTCCCAATGCTTCACTCCATTCTGCTGCAAGATCAGTGTCACAAAACGATGAAGCCATGTCTTTTGCATATGATTTTAGCCTTGCCCTCAGGGACGCTCTTATACTTGCGGGCAGCATGTTGTATAGATCATCCCTGGCATCAGGACCAATCAAGTGAGGAGTCTCCACTAATTTCTCAATTAAAATAATAATGTTTGCATAGTGAAGTGCTAAAGCAGCAGCACCAAGTGTTGATGGAGTAGGAGCCAATAACTTGGACTTGGAACTTAAACTAAATACATTAAGACGACCTATGGTATTTTGAATGTGTGGCTCTGAACATGGATTTTTGGTTCCATTGAGGATTCCTGAACAAACACCATTTGACCTCAGATAACCACTGGTTACAGGGGCCCAGTTTTCCGACGATGGAGATTTGTTTCCACCCATCATGCATCCTTTGAATGGTAACACAGGAACCAAACGTTTAGTTTTTGAATGTGAATGCTTTCCATGAAGGCCAGACGAGTGATTAACAACAGATTGCTGTTGCCTGTTGCTCATTTCATGTGCACTGTAAATTGGTCCAGACTTTGTGGTTGACCCCTCTAGAGGCCCTGATTTTGTGGCTGACCACCCACGAGAAACTGAAGAGAGATTACCCACGTTATACTCGGATGGATAAACAGTAGATTGCATCAGTGCAGAGATGGAGTAGCTGCGACTAAGACTATCAGAATCCATAGTTCTTGACAGACTGATGCCACCTGCAAATGATGTTTGACGAATCCCAAATATGTATTTAATTCTCCCAAATATTGTGAAGAGAGATCTTGCCAAAAGGAGAACAACAAAGTCATAAGTCTTGTTCCACAGAGAAACCTCTCTCAGACTCTTAACTTCTTGCAGCTGCCAGGCGACCTTCTTCTGGATCTCAAGCCTGTTTCCCGAATTCAGGTCATTGCTGCCCTGCATTCTCTTCAACGCCTGTTCAAGCTCGGTGAGAATTTCCAGCTCCTGATACAAATTCGCACTCATGATAATAAATTTCTCCATTTTCTTCACTTTTCTATCCATCTTCTTCACTGTGAATTCCCATTTGAACAAATCTGCATCATCATTGATCAAGTCGTCAAATACATTTTCGAATCGCTGCAATATCGAATCTGTGCACTTCTTCCCGATCCTGGCTACAGATCTTGCCAAAAATCTCAGGTTCTCCATTATCTCGGCACACACCAAACCTGCCAGATAATCATCATCTTCTGATACAAGCTTCTTAATGCCCACTGAATTCATGATCTCCTCTCTTAATTTCACAACATGATCATCACTTTGAGACTGCCATAGATGGACTACCTTCGACATCAAGCTCGCAATTTCAAAAGTTAACACACCGATCACCGACTTATCTGGTTCGGTGCCATTCTTCCGAGAAACCCTCCATAGACTACTAAACCATGACTCTCTAACCATCTCTGCGACCAGATAGTCAGAAACCTAACCAACAAAATGCACAACAGATCTTTAATTAACTCCTACCGTGATCAAAATATAACAAACACTACCAATTAAACACGCACACACACACATAAAGAAGAAATGAAAGAATGATTCTACGTGCAATTGAAGATAAAAAAAAAAAAATACTATTCCCAACTAAATTCATTTCAACCAATTCAAGCAGAATCCAACCCAGGAAATAACCGAAACCGATATTCAACTGAAATGAAAACTAAAATGAGATTTGCCCTAAATTTCCGCTGAAATCATGCGATTCCGTGCCAATTTTTTTTTTTTTTTTTTAAATCAACCTAAAACTTTACAACTTTCCCAACCAAGCATTAACCTAAAGAAACTCACATAAAACCCTAATCCGAAAAACCAACCGCGAAATCTCCAATTGATCTTGATTCAACACAATTACAAAATTCCCCAATCGAACATCAAGCAAACTCACCGATTCTCAAAACCACTAAATCGTCATCACCACCATCATCATCATCACGAACACGATCGGCTCTTTTGAAACCAAACGCTTCGGATACAAAAAGAAGCTCCAACTGAAGAAGACGAAGAAGAAGAAGAAGATGAAAAGATGAGAGTCGGTAGAGCGAAAAGGGTCATCGCGGAAGCAGCTTGGAAGCTGCACGCATTGCTGCTGACCCAGCCATACACCGAGCCGAAATCTCTCGAGAGTGGGGGCAGGCACTTAAATTAAATGAATAAAGCTTAAGTAAGTAAGTTCTGTAGTTATTACTAATTACGATTTACTGCAGCTAACCTAATGAAGACGAACGAACGAGCTGAGGAGGATGATACAGCGAAATTTGGTGTCGGACGAGCGTGACATATGGCGCAACAATCTCTGCCGTCCAAGGAATTAATCAGGAATTCCTTGGGACAGCAGAATCTGGGACGAAAAAGGGGTTAATAACTTAAAGAGCTTTGCTTGGTCTTAACGGGATTGTGATCAATGCGTTTCCCGCGGATTGTGGGTTTGGTGTGATGATGAAGACAAGTAAAATTAAAAAACGTAATGATTGAGGGATTTACAACTTTGGGGCTCGAGGGGTACGTGGCGAGCAGAGATTCGTTTTGAGAAACTAATGCTCTAGCATGGCAGATCACTTGATCGAGATTCTCCCTACGTGTGTTGCATACGCACGAGTGAAAATAAAGAATCTGCTTTAATTTTTAATTTGAATACAGTTTTCTTTCCTTTTTTTTATCTGACATATTTTTTTGTTTATTTATTTTATGTTACATGAAGATTACCCGAACCACGGCCTAAAATTCATATTTTTCTGTTATTAAATTTTAATAGAATAATATTGCTTCTTAACATGCAATGATATTCACCACAAGTAAGATTTTTTTTAATAAAATTATTTATTATTTTCTTATACATTTTTTTTTTTCTAATTCATGTTACGTATTATCTTTATCTTTATCTTTTTTTGTTTTTTTTTTGAATTAATTTTTTTTTACGCAATAATGGATTGAGGCTGTGATAATTGAACCCCATCGGTGGCCTTTCCGTGTCTGTCTTTTACTTTAGCAAATGGCGATCAAGTGGGCCCAATCTACATCATGAATTCATCATGCACTCATGCTCTGATGTATCATTAAGGCTTTAAACAAGCTTTGCTATATCAATGGTACAGCAAAATCCGAGTAACTAAAAAGTGGAGCCCAAGCAGGTTTAGGTAAGATGTTAGTGATACGATCGCAACGTGCCATCACGGTTGCACCACGGAGTAGGAAATTGTTGTGGTTTATAGTCTGGCGTTGACGTTGACCACACTACCTGGCGTAATCAAGTGAGATCAGAGTTGAAAATAACACGAGGTCGAGCACGAGCCAACACACGTGGAGCGCTGGAGAATTGACCTTCTGTGGGACTCATGATGACGTGTCAGTAGCAAAACCTTGATACGGTAGGGTCGGTCTTTTGGACAGTGTCAATACGACACAGTCAAACTAGCCGGATCTCTTGCCAAGTCATGCATTACTGCCATGCGCGTGTACGGAAGCAAATTCAAATAATTAAAAAAAAAAACAAATTTAATATTGGCGAGGTATACATGAATTTTTTTTTATTAATTCTGTTTAAGTATAAAAAATGTTGATAATTTATTTTAATTTACACCTTCTCTCTTATTGTTTTTGTATATACTTTTAAAAAAAAATTAAAATGATAAATGGCTAATGGATATACATGTTTGAGGTATATATTAATTTCTTCTTTTGTCTAGGAATTTGATAACTTGACTCGAATAAGAAATTATAATAAGATGGTAATATTATAAATTAAACTAAGATAAATTTTAATTTATGGAAAACTGCGAACGGTGGACTTGGCCATTAACTTGCAACTGCCCATGTTTTTTAAAAATAATAAGTATCAAAATGTATAAAACAAACTATATTATAGTACTTAATAAGATAAAATCTAATTTTGAAACGACTTTGCAATGAGTTTTGAACGTTTCTCGCATATTTCCACGGGCACTAAACATGATTCATTTAGTTTATTTCTTTGTGCTAAGTTTAAATTTTTATAGTTAGTCAAATGTATTGTTAATTAATTATACTTAAAACAATTAAAATTGTTGGTGCTAAAATAGATAATGAGGTTGAGATAACGTGTTTGACTGAAACCAGTCTGAGTGCTGACTCATCTGTTCTAAATCTCGGACCTGAGAAATAAAGAATGATAATGATAGGCTATCGTGAGGAGTATTGGTGTAGTGTCGACTAAAGATATTTTAATGTTTAAGTTAATTTTGAATTTTTTTTAGTATTAATCACATACTAAAGTAATTAATTATTTATTTCATTAATAAGAGAGTAAAGATATTTATAGTAATTAAAATCTTTGACTAGACTGACATGTCACTATAATTGTTGCATAAAATCTTAGATTTGGCACAACGGATCCCATACCGTCTTTATCCGTCTTCGGAGGTCGAGCGAGGTCAACTCAATATGTCGAGTTAACAGTGTGTCGACACATCAGAATTTGTCTAGCTAGGCTATCATCAGGTTAGTGCTCAAGTTGATATTAGGTTGATATTAAGTTCCTCCGGGCTTATGTCATACCCGATGGCTAATTCGTCAAGGTAGTTGATGACTTAGCATCCAGCTTAGTATGTCGCGAAATTGGTCCAACAAAGGTTATTGTATTTGATGTATATTTTCAGCTCCTAAAAGTGCATTTGACTCAAATTCTTTGTACTAAATCTTTGACCGATGAAAAATATAAAAGGTCAACATTGACGGCAATGAATGAATGGTTTGGTTCTTTGAAACAAATAATAACACATGCAAAACCCAAATATAAAACAAAGCTGGCTCAACTTTATCTTCACTTGTGTTCACTCTCTTGTTCACATTTATCTTTTAGCAATAGCACTAGTTATATTTTATCTTGCAATTAAGAATTATATACGTACGTCTAATGTGTATCTACAAGTTTATTTAGACAGCAAGTCATCGAATGTTGCGCGTCCACACACGATAGTTTCTAGACTCAGCATGTCACGGGTGTGAACCGAACTATACTTTATAGTATCCGAGAGAATAATTAAGTTGATCACAAGACAGGTTCAATTAATAAATATAATCTGCGTTGACACGTTACTTTGGCGACTCGCCATTTGATTGGTAGCTTCTTACGGTGGTCAAGTCAATCTATGGCCGTGTAGTTTTAAAAAACAGATAAACAATTACCAGTTGCGTCATCAATTGTAGAAAATAAATGTTTTGGTTCGTAATGTTAATGCCACGGGTGCGTACATGGATGCCAATGGGATGGTTAGTTTAGAAATTTGAATTTATGATGCCGACGAGTGATCATACGCACCAACTTTTTGTCATTTCCTATTGCAATTGGTCTTTATTTTATATATATTTTTAAAAGAAATTACCAACATCAAATGTTGGGTGTGACTATTGGTGAGCTCTTTTTTTTTTTTTTTTTTTGGTTTATGATGGTCTGATTGACCTTGTCAATTATTTTTCAACTACTTTCAACTACGACTTTGTTCCTCGTCCAACGAGGCTACTAGACTTTGAGTTGTTGAGCTCACTTTTGTATTAGCCTAATCTTATTCAATAACCAAAGTTGAGCTCACAATAAAAGTTATTACGATAAGTTACGTTCTTTGAGTAATTTGGAGAATATTTAATGTTAGGTGGATCTTGTTATTTTTTATTATTATAAAAAAATAGCAATTACTTTACTACCTTTTTATATTAATTGTTGTAAATATAATATATTAATATTAGTAATAAGGGAGTGTAATGGGTTGGATTGATAGGATTAAAGTTAAAATTCAAATCAACTCAAATAATTTAGGTTAAAAAAATTAAAGCCCAACTTGAACTAAACTGGCTCGTTACCCTAATTCAATCTAAATCGAACTAGTTCAGATTAAGTTGGGTTACGTTAATCGTTCAGGATGAGATAGTTTAAACATTACCTATAAATTTTAGTACTTTACGTGTAAATTTTATAATTATAAACATTAAGTATGTTATGTTTTAAATACACTCAAATCAACTTGTAAATTCAATAACAACAAACATCAGATGTTCCTGATATGACCAATGTAAACTAATCAACCAACCAAACATTGATTGTAAATAGTTCGTTATTTAAATTCATTTATCATATCATAAAATATCAAATACATGTTTGAGGGAGTTGCATCAAAATATTTGGATTATGCTTAGGTCTAGTTTAGATTGGATTAAGTTGAGTTTCAAGAGTGTTAACTCGAGCATTTGGTACTAATTTCTCCATCCGTTTTTTAGTAACAAAGTGGAACTAATAGTTAGCAACATAAAAAGAGATGAAACGTGAATGAAAAAAAAGAAGCTAACCAACTTGTTGATCAATTGTTTTTGCTTGGCATCCAAACTCCCATATAACTGAGAATTTCTTAGTAAGTGGAAGCCACTTTCAATGACGAGGCAATCTTCAAGCTACAAGCGAAACGTCACACTGGGGAGGGGGAGTGTTAAACTCTACCCTCAAACTCCCCCCTTTCATTCACAACAATGAAATATATATATATATATATTACAAAACCTAAAGTAAGGGTAAAATCGTAATATTGTAATACTCCCCTCAAGTTGGAGCGTGAAGATCTCGAACGAACGCCCAACTTGCAGAGTAAAAACTCAAATTTCGCTTTCCCCAATGCTTTTGTAAAGATGTCGGCCAATTGAACACTAGTGGAAACATATGACGGACAAATCATCCCTTCAGTCACCGCATCTCGAACAAAATGGCAGTCAACCTCTATATGTTTTGTTCTTTCGTGAAACACCGGATTTTGAGCAATGTACAATGCCGACTGACTATCACAAAACAACTTCATACCCTTCGGATGTCACACACCCAAGTCGCTTAAAAGTTGATGAAGGCACTTCAACTCACACATTGTTGCCGCCATTGATCTATACTCAGCCTCCACAGACGATCTAGACACTGTTTGTTGTTTCTTGGTATTCCAAGGCACAGGAGAACAACTAAGTAACACGAACCAACCTATCAAGGAATGCCGCGTAAGTGGACAACTAGCCCAATCCGAATCACACCACCCTTCGAGACATAGGTCACTATCAGCACGAAGCAAAATCCCTTGCTCCGGACTCTTCTTCAAATATCGCACAACCCTGAGAGCTGCCTCCCAATGATCCTCACGAGGTTGTTGCATAAATTGGGACAAAATATGAACCGAATATGCAAGATCAAGTCTCGTCACAGACAAGTAAATTAATTTCCCTATAAGTCGCCTATGCAGGGCCGGATCCGCAAGGAATTCGCCCTTAGCAAGGGGCAAATTGTGATTTTGTTCCATAGAAAATGCCGCAAGCTTTGCTTCCAATAAACCAGTTTTAGAAATTATCTCGAGTGTGTATTTTCTTTGGCAAAGAAAAACTCCTTCTGGATTACGGGCTACCTCTAGCCCTAAGAAATACTTCAAAACTCCCAAATCCTTCATGTGAAAGCATCTGCCAAGGTAATCTTTAAAAGTTGTCAACGCAACCTTATCATTCCCTGCAATAATCAAGTCATCAATATAAACTAACACGTTAATCTGAGTTCTTCCCCTGCACAACCCAAATAAGGAATAATCTGAATAGGATTGCACAAAACCATAATTCTTCAATGTTGTTGACAGTTTTGCAAACCAACATCAGGGAGCTTGTTTCAGACCATACAACGACTTTTTCAACCTGCAAACCATGTTAGGATTTGTATTTTTGAAACCTGGAGGAACCTTCATATAGACCTCCTCACTTAAGTCACCGTGAAGGAAAACATTATGCACATCCATTTGACGTACCTCCCAATTTTTAACAGCAGCAATTGCTAGAAAAATACAAACCGTCACCATTTTTGCCACAGGAGCAAATGTCTCGTTTTAGTCAATTCCTTCCACTTGATGATTGTCATAGATCACAAGTCTTGCTTTGAGTCACTCTATGCTGCCATCAGACTTATACTTAATTTTATATATCCACTGGCTTCCTAGTGTTTTCTTGCCGGGTGGAAGAGTCCCCATTACCCAAGTCTCATTGTCTTCAAGGGCTCGTATTTCCTTACCCATCGCATCTCGCCATCCCGAGTCTTTCATCGCTTCTTTAAAATGTTTTGGCTCATGTCCCGCTGTCACAGCTGCAAGAAAATTTCTATGTCTCACAGAAAAACATTCACAATTCACAAAATGTGTTAAAGGATAGGGCGTACCTGAGGAAGAGGAAGGAGCTGATGAATTCTCATATGGACTTATTTTCCGTATAGTATGAGTAACAAAATCACGATACCGTGTTGAAGGAGTTTTGGTTCGTTTTCCTCGCCCTAGCTCATCGTCAACTTCCACACCTTGCTCCCCCACCGTATTCTCCAGCCCCTTATCACGCACATCCTCATGTGCGGGTTGTTGCTCGGGCTGCACCGTAGCACCAGACCTCCTCGAGGGTGGACGCTGATTCCAACCCCCCCTCAACGAATGCAGCACACTCATCGGCACCCTCATCCTCACTCCATGCTCCATTCTCATTGTTCGCCAGCACAGGAGTCAGCACAGGAGAAGGGAAATTCTTTCTCAAAGAACTTCACATTCCTCGATACAAAGTACTCATGTGTTTCTAAATCATACAATTTCCAACCTTTCTTCCCAAAATGATAGCCAACAAAGATACATTTACGGCTCCTACTTGCAAATTTATCTCATTTGTGTCGTTGATTATGAGCATAGCAAAGACAACCAAATACACGAATAGCATCATAAGAAGGTACTTTCCCAAACAACATTTCATATGGCGATTTAGTCTTAAGTAAAGTAGAGGGTGTCCTATTAATCAAGTGACACGCTGCCAACACACATTCACCCCAAAATTTGATTGGTAAGTTCCCTTGAAATCTTAGGGCTCTAGCCACATTTAAAATGTGTTGATACTTTCTCTCAACTCTCCCATTTGTTGAGGAGTCCCAACACAAGAAGTCTCAAAAATAATCCCATTATTTTAAAAATAATCATGCAAACAATTAAATTCGGTCTCATTGTCACTTCTCACACATTTTATCACTTGGTCAAATTGACGTTCAACCATAGCAACAAAATTAAGAAACATAGATTCAACTTCCATTTTATTGCAAAGTAAATAGATCCAAACTCCTCTTGAAAAATCATCTACGATTGTTAAAAAAAAAGTAGCCCCACACGAAGAACGAGCCTTGTAAGGCCCCCACAAATCCAAATAAACAAGTTCAAAAATCCTACCAGCTTTATTCGTACTAATTGGAAAACTAGATTTAGGATGCTTTGCACGCGGACACACATCACAAGCTTTATTATTTGTCCTACAAGAATGACTTACAGCCGGAATCATCTTCAATATTTTCTCCGATGGATGCCCCATTCGTTGATGCCATAATTCGAACGACGAATCACCATCCACTGTCAAGACCTTCACTTGAAGAACACCACGGAAAAATAAAGTCCATCCAATCTTTCACCCGCTCCAATCACCTTCCTCGTCGGTTGGTCCTGTATAACACAAATATTATTAGTGAATTGTACAACACAATTTGATTCATCGATTAATTGAGTAACAGAAATTAAATTGCATGTCAATTGTGGGACATAAAGCACATTGTCAAGCTTCAATCCTCCTGGCAGCACGACACTCCCCTCTTGGTTTGCTTCTGTCGTGTTTCCATCCGGCAAACCCACCGGGCAGTATTGCACCTTTCTCACATTCTTCAAAATAGACAAGTCGCGCGTCACATGGTTCGACGCTCCTGTATCGATAATCCAACTAAAATGACTGTTCTTACCACGTAATCGATCTTTTGTTTTGTCGAAGTTCAAAAATGGAAGAAGTTGCTGCAGTTGCGTTGCAGAAACACCTGCAAGAGCCGCAGCGTCGGTTGCACTCGCCAGCCCCTGCGAGTTCCATGCGCACTGCCCAGATGAAGTTCCAGCTCCGCTAGTTTTATGTGCGCAGACAGGCGGTGCACCACGCCCTCTGCCACGGCCAGAACCTGCACGCCCACCTCTTCTTCCTGTCCGTCCTCCACCACTACCCGGTCCCTTTCCTCCGCGAGATCAGTCCCCCCACCATTCGGGGAACCCGTGTAATTGAAAGCAAGAGGATTCGGCGTGGCCGTCTTTATTACAATGATTGCAAAACTTGTCAGTAGTATCCACAAAACGAGACTTACCACGCGTATCAGGCTGAATTGCGAATGCCGTGATACTATCTCGTCCATCCTTGGATAACTCTCTGCCACTCAGTCGTTCCGCTTGAATCACTTGTTGATATGCTCGATCAAGCGTTGGCAATGGCTCTTGTCCAAGCAGATTTGCTCGAATTGAAGCATATGCTCCATCGAGGCCGATAAGAAAGTGATGTGGATAGTCCTCTTCTCTCAGTTTTTCTACCTGCGTGACTATGCTACACGTGCAACCTCCACACTTACAAACCGACACTTTCACATATGTGATCAGTTCGTCCCAGATTTTTGACAAACGACCAAAATAAATTGCCACAGTCTCGGCTTTTCCTTGCTTGCACTCTCCCAATGACGTTTTTAATTGACATATACGAGTACCGCTTACCACACAAAATTTGTTTTTGAGATTGTTCCACAGGAGTTGTGCATCATCATATTCTCCAAGGGTTGATCGAACGGACGGCTCAATGGTATTGGTCAGCCATGACACCAACATCGAATGCACAGCTATCCAATCCTCAAGTTTATCCTATGTTGTTGGCTTCGGAACCTTCTCGTCCACAAAGCCAAATTTCCTCTTTGCCTTAAGCGAGGTTGGAATTGCCCTCGCCCATTCATCGTAGTTCTCACCACGTAATTGAATCGGGGTAATGATGTTTCTCGGACAGTCACTCGATCCAAGATGATACGTCATATCCACCCTTTTGTCACCCTCTCCGCCAGCCATGATCTCACGTGGAGGTTAAAGTACTAATCCAAGTAGCTTGCGAACCGAACAGAATCGCGATGGTGACGATAAACTAACCGAAATCACTGTTCACACGCATTGTTCAAAGCGTATTGTTCAAAGCGCACTGTTCAAAGCTCATCGTCCAACGCTGCACAAGCACCAACGCTGCACACTGCCCAACACGCACACTGCCCAACGCTGCACATGCACTGTTCACGCACACACTGCCCAAAGCTGCACGCGCACTGTTCATGCGCACACTGCCCAACGCGTACTGTCCAACGCTACACGCGTACCAACGCTGCACGCGAACCAATGATGAACGCGCACCAACGCCTGTCGCCGGTCGCCGTTCACCGTTCACCGACGCTCCAGATCTGGAGCAGAAAATAGAGGAAGAAGCCGGAGAAACCGTCGCCACCGACGAAGAAGAAGATACCGGAGCGTAGATTGCTCCGATCATCAAGCTCGAGAAGATCGCCGTTACTACCGGAGAGGAAGATGAAGACGCTCTTCTCGATCTAAAAGCGAAGCTCAGAGATCTTCTCGATCTAAAAGCGAAGCCGAGAAGTGAAGATCAGAGATCTTCGTCGCCGGTTGGTTTTTCTCCGTCGCGGCAGAGATCAGAGATCCAGGAAAGAAGAGCCGAGATCCTGATTTGCAGGCAGAGGCGGAAGCTTAATGAACGGGATGGGCGTTCTGCTACTCCCATGGCGGCGGATCAAGGAAGATGTCTCTGATACCATGTTAAACTCTACCCTCAAACTCCCCCCCTTTCATTCACAACAATGAAATATATATATATTACAAAACCTAAAGTAAGGGTAAAATCGTAATATCATAATAGGGAGACTTTGGAGGCACTTCAACTCCACCCATGTATTCCGAGCTGCCTAGGCTTGAATCGAGGTTTTTTATAGTCATTAAAAAGGCTCCGTGGGTCTCTGACTCATCTAGCTCGGACGAATAACTATGTAACCAAATCTTATTGTTGAAGGGAGGATCTCTTTCCCCCATACATCCAACTTCGACTACCAAGTCCTGCCTCGAGAACATGTGATGAAGATCAAATAACATATATTATTATTTATATTTCAGTTATTTAAATGTAGTAGGAATTTAATTATTTATTCTAAAAAAAATATATTATTTTATTTAAGTAGGATTTAGTTATTTATTTCAGTAGATTTCTAATTGTTTTATTTTGGTAGGATTTTAGTTTTTAAATTGTAGTAGGATATAGATTAGTTATTTTAGATTTATATAAATAATAGGTTTATAATTGAAATTGATAAATTGATTAAATAAAAATATATTGATTATTAATTTGTCCTTCTTCCTCCTCTTCTTCTTCTTCTTCCCTTTCTTTCACTGTTTCTCTTGCATCTTTATTTCTTTTCTCTTCTAGTTTATTCTATTTCTTCATCTCCTCCTCACGGTAGTGCATCAACATGGCTCCGCCAATAGAAGACTCTTGATAGTAGGAAACATCACCCCTACTTTTACAATTACACTTGGTTATTTACGTTATAGTTTGTGTTGAAATTTTTGAACCTAACCAACCCTAACAACTAGATCAACCTAACCAACCTATCGGGTTTTGTTCAGTTTAATCGAGTTGACTTATACCTCTAATTAGGGGTGCCTTGAAAGAACGCCAGATTAGCTTGAATTTGAGCTCAAAAATATTTAGTATATGATTCAAAAATAAATTATAGAAAGCTATTATTAAGTAACCGAAGAATTAGATTTTTAATGTCTTGTAATGAGTTTACCTAAAAAATATAAATTTTCTCATGAAAATAAAGAAGTTTAGTATTTGTTTGTCAACATTTTGTCAACCCCTTTCTCACCCACATTTTCCCAATTTCAAAGACACAGAAATTTAATTTTCTTGCATTACATGAGTGCGAAAAGTTATTTTTTTCATTTGTAATCAAACAACCATTAGAAAATCCGTTTAAAAAATTTGCTCTAGATTATTTTTTAAGAAAACTATATTTTCTCAAGAAATTTTATTTTAGTTATCAAATACACCCTTAGTAAAAAGATTTACAAGATGATCAGCATTGGTTACAATTTATACAATATAGTTTATGAGGGAAAGAGCAAACACTCTCAAAATACAGAAACAATCTTTCGAGGATCTATTAATCCTCACACCAACGGTGTTATATATGACAATTGATTACGACACGAACTCTACACAAATCGAGTTTGAGAATCTGACGTGGGAGTTTGAGTGCGATACTTCCTTCTTAAGGGTATTTACGCCATAAAAGCTTTTAACTCAATTTAGACTTAGAGTACTCTACAAACATATTTATTAATCTTCTTGCCCTGTTGGGACTTGAACTCCCAATCCCTCGGTAATTCCTTCCACTCTCGACTACCGTGCGAACTTCCCATTGGGATGCACTCTCAAATTTTAACTATATGTTTTTATTTTTTAAAAATTACACTATTTATGTCACCCAAGCAATCCTGCAAATTTGCAATCCCAGTACAAAGCTCAAGCCCACGGGCACCTCTTGAAACATCAGGACCAGTGCTCAAATAAAAAGCCCAATAACTGAAACCCAATTACTTTACAACGCCGGTCATCACATCAGATCAGGCATTATAAATGGCGGGAAACATTTTGTTGGTGTCTTTTGCTTTTCGTCAAAAGATCCTTTCGTTTCCTTCCTTACCAAGATTAAAGAACACAGGAGAAAGTTGGGCGCGCGCTTCTCCCAACCGTTCTTCTTCAAACCCTTCAAATCTCCGCTTTACACCGATCCTCAATTCGATTTCTTCTCGAACCTATGCGTTCTAAATTTCGTTACACACCACTGCGAATGGCAACCTCAATTCCCCGCATTTAGGGTTTCTGAAAGTCCCTTTCAGATGTTTCATGGTCCACAAGTTTTCTGATTTCAAGTTCAGTTTAGGTTTAGGGTTAGGTTTTTTTCATTTTTTATTCTTTAAAAATTTTCTGGCGCTGGTTGAATGGGGAGCAAGGTGACAGACGAGCTGATAACTACAGTTCGAGCAGTCGTTGGTCAAGAGTACTCGAAAATGGATATAATCCGAGCGCTTTACATGGCAAAAAACGACGCCGATGCCGCCATTAACATAATCTACGATACGCCCAATTTTTGCAACAGAGCGGAAGTTCGGCGAAATCCAGAACCGAGTCCTCGCTCGAATTCGAAGTCAGAAAGTAGGAGTGTTGATGACGGTGGGGTTATTGAATCTACTAAGGAGGGTTTGCCACGGTTTTCGGGTTCGGTTGATGGTGAATGGTGGTTAATTGGTACCTCGGAGCTTCCTGGATTGTCAACCTGCAAAGGAAGGAGGCTCAAGGTTGGTGATGAGGTGGAATTTTCATTTCCGGTCAATAAATCTAATTCCCTTTTGCCATCAAAATTGCCTGGTAGAGGGCGATCCCCTGCTGCCGCTTGTTCAGAGATTGTAAGGTTCTCCACAAAAGATACAGGAGAGGTTAGTTTCATGATCATGGCTACACATAATTATTATCATTGTTCTTGTTATTAATTTCCCACCATGCCCTGTTTTAAGTTATTCTCCATGTACATTGTCTTTTTAATGTTTATCTGGTTCTGGGTAATTTATGTTGTAGATTGGACGCATTCCGAATGAGTGGGCACGCTGCCTTTTGCAGCTCGTGAAGGATAAGAAGATTCGCATTGAGGGATGCTGTAAATTTGCTCCAGAAGTACTGAGTATTATGGATACCATTACTTTGTCAGTAAGGTGTGGTAGCTTGTGTTAACATGAAGAAGATGAAAGAAGCACATTTGAACTTTGAAGTGAATTGTTTTAAATGGTTAGGATTTACATTTTATCATTTTGTTATTATGTAGTGTATACATCAACAGTTCTATGTTCCGGAACCATGTATCAACTTCACTGAAGTCAGCTCTAAGTTTTTCTGAGGAATCGGTTGTTCATCCTCTGCCGAACTTGTTCAGGTTACTGGGGTTAATTCCTTTTAAGAAGGTAAAACTTCTCCTATTTCATTTTTCTCCGAATAATTTGTTGAAATGATCCTGAAACGTGCAATGAAGAACTTATCATCTTGCCTGAATGAGTTTGAGAAACATCTATTTTTAAAATTTCAAAGTATTTCTATTGTTGCTTCATATCTTTTTTTTTTTTCCTGCTTAATATCTTTACTTGGTCATTATAGGCAGAATTCACGCCAGAGGATCTTTACACAAGGAAAAGACATTTAGATGCAAAGGTATAATTATCATAACATTTAATATTGTTAGATTACAGTTATATTGTAAGTTGTGACGCTGATGGTAGTATTGTCTGAACAGGGGACATCTAGAATTCATGCAGCATTCTTACATGGGAGCTCTAAGAAGTTGAAAATTGATGCCCAAGGAAGTAATGTTGAAAGTGAGCAAGAACCTGTTTCAGAATGTGAATTGGATAATATTGTTGGTGTTGGGGACAACTCTGAGCTAGAGGTATTCACTACTTCATTGAGCAATTGAATATTATAATCACAAGAATTGGAGTGTTCATAGCTTAATGAAGACAACCAATCCAACTTTTCTCATAATGTAGGAAGCGAATCCTCCCAGTACCCTGCAATGTGAATTATGGCCCTACCAAAAGCAGGCTCTTTATTGGATGTTTCGATTGGAGAAGGGGAGATGCCTGGAGGATGCAGCGGCTACTCTTCACCCATGTTGGGATTCATATCGCCTTGCAGACAAGTATTCAGGAACACTGGATTTGCTCTTTTCTTGTTAAGTACTCGTAGGCTAGAGTATGACATTGACTTCTGTTTTGATGTTGTAGGAGGCAGCTTGTTATTTATTTGAATGCATTTTCAGGGGATGCCACAACAGAATTTCCAAGTACTCTTCAAATGTCAAGGGGCGGTGTATGTCACTTGTCTTTCATTTTCCAAGTAGGCTTAGGAATGTGAACTTTCCATGCCTAAATTCTTCTTCTCTTATCATTGAGGCAACATTTTGGTCATGACCATCATCACATCACTTTGAACATGGCACCATCCATGCTGCTACCAAAACCATTGCACTTATTTGTTAACAGTGGCGACCATAATCACTATCACTTGTGTGCTGCTGATTTCACCGAGGATAATGATTGTACCACAAAGCCAGCATTCTGCACCATAATCATTGCGTGCACTAGCCACAATAGTGCACTGCAAAATGGCCAATGTTGTAGTACTAAACCACCAATATCTGCACCCACCTCAATCTCACCACTCTCAGGCCAAGTATTTTGGGAAATATTAGTGTGTGACGGTGTGCATGTGAATGTATATAGGTTGTTTTTCTTTATGATTCCCTTATGAACAATTTTTGTTCTAATTCCCGCTTAACGAATAATAATATTTTTCTTCTGGTAAATTTTATTCTTTGCCGCAACCAAGCAGCCAGAACAAAACCAGAGAAACTATATTCTATTACAATTTTGTACTGGAGCCTTGCTGAATTTGACTTGTCAGAGTTTTAATAATCATTTTGCAACAATTTGATTTGATGATGCATGTGAAGATTCTGGCTGATACAATGGGGCTTGGGAAGACAATTATGGCAATTGCTCTTCTTCTTGCTCATTCTGAAAAGGGTTCATGTGGTAGTAAGCTCATGATTCAGGCCTCGGATGAAACTAGTGAATCCAGCAGTATTTCAGACCAATCTCAAACTCCCAAAACAATAATAAAGTTTTCCTCACTTATTGGTGGTGGAACTCTGATTGTCTGCCCTATGACACTGCTGGGTCAATGGAAGGTGAATTCTCTATTTTTTATGCTGTTCAATGCTTGCTACTGTTTTTTTTTCCATATTGTACTTTTTTTTAAAGAAATTCTCTCCATATATTCACTGTTTAAAACTGGAGTTTTGTCTTACATTTCTTGTATGCATTTATCTAATGACAGGCAGAGATTGAATCTCATTGTCAACCTGGAAGTTTGTCTCTTTATGTTCATTATGGGCAAAGCAGATCAAAAGAAGCAACCATTTTGGCACAAAATGATGTTGTTCTTACTACGTATGGTGTACTGGCATCAGAATTTACAAATGAGGTATCCTCAAGTGCATAATGGTGCATGTTGTCATATTGTAAAAACAATTACTTGCCTTAAATAGATTAATGGAGATCATTGCATTTATCTGCTTCTCTTCTGTAGAATGCTGAAGAAACTGGAGGACTTTATTCTGTTTGGTGGTTTAGAGTGGTGCTTGATGAGGCACATACTATAAAATCTTTAAAAAGCCAAATTTCTTTGGCTGCAGCTGCTCTAACCGCTGATCTTAGGTGGTGTCTTACTGGTACCCCTATTCAGGTAAAACTTATTTGAGTTACAGAGTTTGCCGCATTTCTTCTTGTTAGATATTACTAATTTGCACCTTGGATTGCCTCTTGGCCATGTCATGTCATTTTACTAACTTTCTCCTAATGTCCTTATTGATGCTTTCAATGTGCTTAACAAATGGCCATCTATTCCACATGATTGGGCAGACATATGTTCCCTGAATTGATCAACATGTCGGTATTATTGAGTATAAAAATTAAATTCTTGTGTGATATTTTAATTGCAGAATGTCAGCTGATGTCTTGATTGTGTTGAAATAAACATGTGGACATAATACTAGTCAGTTATAAAATGACTTCATTTCTACATTTCCACAAAAGAAAGAGTAAAATGAAAAAACCCACAAAATATATCATTTTGATTTTTAACTTAACAATTATTGTTTGACGTGATGGCAAATGTTGGCATGATACTGGTCAACATGTTAACTGATAGGAAATTAGAGGGTGTAAAGTAGAGAGGAGGCATCCCCTAAAGCATATATGTTTTAACCATTGAGTACTCACTACTCAGAGTCAAAGCATAGGCGTCCATTGTCTTTCAAGTATTTGTTTACAAATTTTTATGACCCAAAGAAAATCTTGGCTATACTGCATTGCATCTCTAATGTTGCACTATTTTTTGTTCTGTAAATCTGATGTTGCAAGTTATTGGTGACAGAACAGTCTTGAAGATATTTACAGTCTTTTGCGATTCCTCAGGGTGGAACCTTGGGGCAGCTGGGCATGGTAAGTTTTGCTACTCTTGATGGAATGAATGTTTGCATTCTAATAATTGTTGCTGTTAAACATGAGTTACATTGCTCTTTCTCTTAGGCTCCTTTTGTTGACTTCTGAATTTATGTTGGTTTTATATCTGTGTGCACGGGTGTGTGTTTTATGAGAAAAATAATCTAGTTTCTTCCTGAGAAATGGTAAAACATAGACATTGTGGTCCTTTGAAAAGCCAAACATTGCAGGTTTATGCTCATGTTGTAGGGTAATCTAACAAGTCATGCTTCTGCCTTCAGTGAAGTATTGTTTTTCCTGTAAAAATGGGAAAAAAAAGGCCATTATATTATTATTGTTGCTATTACGAGTTTGGAAGTTGTAGGATGTTATGATTACTCTTCTTATAATTAGTTGGCTTTTTATAGGGTTTCATAACACCCATCTGAAAACTCTAGAATGACCATCCTGATTTGCTCCACCATACTGCTTAACTCTTAGAAGACATAGGCCAGCAACCCACCAAAGATAAGGTTCTCATTGATTAGTGATTAAATATTTAAGGGAGTAGGGAGCTGAATCTGTTAAACTAGGAAATTGAGGTTCTAAAAGCTGTTTAAAGATCTAATAAAAATTTTTAGGGTCTTTTGTCAAAAGTATATGAGATGATGTTTGACGAGTATTAATTTTGTGGAATAGAATTTTCATTATATTATTTTTTTTCATGCGTTAGAAGATATTGTAAATCATCAAATAAAAATGAATCAACCATGATCTGTAGGTCTTTTGATGGAATGATATTCGAAATTGATTTTCTGTTTTCCTTTGTTAGTCAAGATCTTTGAAGCACTACACTTATTGTAGCCGATGGTTTGCTAGTTTTCTCTAGATTTTCTTAATGCAGAACACCATACCTCACTTGGGACCTTAAGTTGTTTTTACAGAAATTCTCCCTTTTGTCTTCACATTGGTCTTCCCATCAAAGACCTATTTAAATGCATGACACTCCTTATGGAGACATTGCCTTACCTAATTTCATGTACTTTATTCTTAAATATCTATTAGGTGGCATAAACTCATTCAAAAACCTTTTGAAGAGGGCGATGAACGGGGCTTAAAGTTGGTCCAATCCATCTTAAGGCCAATCATGTTGAGAAGAACGAAGGCCAGCACAGACAAACAGGGCAGGTGAAGAACTAGGATGCAGCTCCTTATTTTTGGTCTTTATTTTTCTTTTTTTCCTACTTGTTTTCTTATTTTATTTTGTTTTTTCTACTTTTTAGGTCGATTATTGTTCTTCCACCAGTTGATGTACGGGTAGTCTACTGTGAGCTGTCAGCAGCTGAGAAGGACTTCTATGACGCTCTATTTAAGAAATCCAAGGTACTAAAAATGATCAGTGTGTTTGAATAGCAGTCAATTTCCCTCTTGGTTCCGTAGTTGCTTGTTTGCTCAAAATGATGAATGGTTCTCGTCCAGGTAAAATTTGATCAATTTGTTGAACAAGGGAGGGTTCTTCACAATTATGCTTCCATACTGGAGTTGCTTTTACGTCTTCGCCAATGTTGTGATCATCCATTTCTTGTGATGAGGTTTGTTTGGACCTGATCATGTGCTTTTGGTGACTATGTTCTCTCATGTTCTTCTTTCTTTGTCAAATATTCCCCTGCTCGCAAGCCTTAGAATGTTGACGAATGTAGTGTTTTCTCAGAAGGGGAAGTAGATACCATTTGTTCCATCCCCTCTTTTGCCGGGTTATTCTATCAATTCATTGTTCAAGTGATTGGTTAACATGGATGGTGTCTGTTTAATTACATTTCGTTCTAATGAAGGTATGATTCGGTCTGGAAAGATCAAGACGCATGGCTTAGTGCTTAGGTTGTGATTGGCCCAATGACAGATCTCAGTAAAGTTTTTGGGCCTGCGAGAAACTGACCAGATCATCACATTCATTCAATTAATTGGTGACCGATTTTCTCCTGGATCATTATCAAATTAACTTCTGGTGTACACTTTAGAGACATTCAACTGATACAATAATCCTCCATCTGCTTTTCGAAGACAACTGTTTCATCTTGTTTTATCTATGTATTAGTGCTTAGTATTGAATGGCTTCATGTTTGCAGTCGGGGAGACACACAAGAATTCTCAGATTTGGAAAAGCTTGGAAAACACTTCCTTAAAGGTGGTAAAGATGCTATTCAGAGGGATCCCAATGATATTCCATCAAGAGCTTTTATTCAAGAGGTTGTGGAAGAGCTGCGGAAAGGAGAAAAGGGAGAATGTCCTATTTGCCTCGAATCTTTTGAAGATGCTGTATTGACGCCTTGTGCTCATCGTTTGTGTCGAGAATGTCTTTTGGCAAGTTGGCAAAACCATACTTCTGGTCTATGTCCTGTTTGTAGGTATCTTCAAGATCTCTTGTGCTGTTATGCATAATCTGTACTAGATAGGAGCATATGACACTTATTATTGTTGTTCTGTGGACTTCTGATGATATCACGGTTCATTTTATTTTGTGGTACAGGAAAACCATCAATAAGCAAGATCTGATTACTGCCCCAACTGAAAGTCGATTCCGTGTTGATATTGAGAAGAACTGGGTGGAATCCGCTAAAGTAGCAGTTCTTCTGCACGAGCTTGAAACTCTTCGCTCTTCAGGCACCAAAAGTATTGTTTTTAGCCAGTGGACTGCATTTCTGGACCTTCTGCAGGTTCCTCTTTCTCGGTAATGTTTCTTTGGTGATTGAAGATATTCAGGGAGGCCATTTCCTGGGGCTTTTGTTTTAGTTAATGTGAAATAGTATAAACATTTATGCTCTCTTGATGGGTATATGCAAGCATGCTGGTGGTCAATCACATTTCAAGAGTACTTCTCTGGCTGAAATTTTATTGGAGTAGTAGGTAGCCTGCTTGTTAGTCCAGTAACATCCGAGTGCTCTCTATCTTGGTGTATGTGTGTGCATGTGCCTCTGCGTTGCTGCACCTTGCAATTTTCAATCGTTAGGATTGCATGATATGTCAGTTTGTTTTCTTACGGGAAGTTTAATTGTTTTCTGTGTGCATAGTGCTGTACTGCTGTGCCCTTGGATTAACTTCTTGATTCCTACATTTTTCTTATGGGCTGAGAATACACTGTGACACATGCAGAATAAGTTGAAAAGTATTCTTAATGTATAAGCTATAAATAATGTTATTTTAGGCTTCTCTTTTTGCAAAATATTATTCTTGAGGTTCTCACTATTTTGGATCTGCAACATTTGTCTCCAGGAGTAATCTTCCATATGTTCGGCTAGATGGGACTTTGAGTCAGCAACAGAGAGAAAAAGTGATTAAGCAATTTTCTGAAGAAAATGACGTCTTGGTATGCCATGGAAACTAGGAATTCATGGTCTTTGGAAGACATACATACATATATAATATTTGTTTTAAATAAAGAGATGATAATAACAGTAGTTGACATTTTATCTTGTTTGTGGTCAACGAAGGTGTTGTTGATGTCATTGAAGGCTGGTGGAGTTGGAATAAACCTGACAGTGGCATCCAATGCGTTTGTTTTGGTATGCTTGAAAGTAAAAGGAATTCCTTAACAATTTTCACGTGATTACCAATATTGAGCACATGATCCTAGCATCTTCTTCACATGTTATAGAACTGCAGATATGATTTGCTATCTATTATTAGATGTAACTGATTTAGGATGTATACTTAGTAGTCATATTGTTCATTTCTCTTGTAGGATCCATGGTGGAATCCTGCTGTTGAGGAACAGGCAGTCATGCGGATTCATCGTATTGGGCAAACTAAAAGTGTAACTATCAAACGGTTCATTGTGAAGGTATGGTCATCTCAAACTGGTGATTATCTTCTCGGTATGTGGTTGCAAGGAGTGTGCATTGGAATATCCAAAAAATAGAAGAAAAAGATTTCTTTGGGAAGAAGGCATTTTTTTGATATTTCAATGTTGAACACACTTCTGGCAAGCTTTTAGGATCCAGAAGTGTTCCAAAACAGTAATGCGTGAACCCTTTCTAGGAAACAATAATGTAAAGAAACAAAAGAAAAATGGGATTATGTTACTTTTCTTTTGTACATTTTATGCCTGTACCATAGAAGTGTTTCTGGCTCACAAGAAGTCCTTAGCATACAAATATTTCGAAATGTATCCTAGCTTGCAGAAAGCAAGTTGCCATTTTCACTGGAACTTCATAACTGCTTGTAATATCTGTTCTTAAGCTTTACATTGGCCTTACAACACTAGGCTGAATCTTGATCTTTGATTTTTGATGAGCCGTTCCATAATGTGTTTGATCTGAATGATTCAACCGGGGACTATTTCCTTGATAATTTTAACCTATAATTTGCCTAATCTTCATACCACCTTTCAGAAAATGGGAGTTCAAACCTTGGTGGTTGATTGTGGTTTTGATATTTTTTGGCCACAGGGAACAGTTGAGGAAAGAATGGAGGCAGTGAAGGCCCGTAAACAACGAATGATATGTGGTGCTCTAACTGACCGGGAAGTCCGTAGTGCGCGCATAGAGGAATTGAAAATGCTCTTCACTTAAACAAATGAGTAAACACATTTGGTGAATTTATTGATTTGACTTGGATTCTTGGCTCCTCTGATTGTCTATCTGCCCCTTGATCAGAAAAGCGTGTTTTCTTCCTGAACTTGGAACATCATCTGAATCTTCTCTTAATGCTACATGCCCTGTTGAGCCGGGATGTCTATTCTGTGGCATTGGTGCGGGGCTGTTTCTATTTTGTTACTTTCGGAGGGACATTGCAGCATGATGAAGGAGAGTTTCGCTTGCAACTCGCAAGGTTAACTGAAGCAGTTATCAAGCATGCCAGAATCAAGGGTATTTAATCATTAATGCAAGATTTGAGTATTTAACTGTAAGAACCTGCAACTAAGTTGCGGTTATTTGTAAGTATATCCAGTTGTATTGTTTAAGCTTCCTTTTCCTACGCTGTGATGGGGGAATTCAGTTTGATCAAGAATCAACTAACTCTGTCAATTGCAGATGGTCTATGAAAGGGTTTCAGTTCAGGTAGCTCCACTAGAAATACTTGATTATTTGTAGAAAAATAGTGTTGTATTAAAAGATCTTTTAATTGTTTTCCGAAATATTTGTAGCGTGGGTATACAAATTATTTATTTTACCTACAACACACGCACTAACAATGGTGCTTGGATGCAAGAGGGTTTTTATTTATTTATTTATTTTAGTAATGGAAAGACGACCCAAAAATTAACTTAATTCTTTTTAAAAAAATTTATAACAAAATATAATTTTTTATGCAAAAAATTATCATTAAGGTTTTCTTTTCTGTAATAAGACCAATCTCAGTTTTTATTTTCTCTCTTATAAATTTGATTATTTTTAATTATGTGATTTATTTAATACAACAAACACTTTTTTTTCTTTAATAATTTCTTCATTAAACTCCCGCAGTTCTAAAAACTTGTCAAAGCTATTAGCTTATTAGTTCATAAACCTCCCCTCTTCTGCAGCTATCTTTCTTCTTCTTCTTCGGGCGCTTTGAATGCTGGAGTGGACGCCAACTTCCGCAGCCCGGAGGTAATCCTTCGTTTCCTCTTCTTTTTCTTCTTCGCGAAACAGTTTTCTACTTATGGTGAAAATCTGATCGAGATTTCAAGTTTTAGGGTTGGAAAGACTAGGGAGAAGATGCTTAGTAACCAGGAATTCTAGATTTCTATTTTAATTGATTTTATTATTCAGAACGAAGGTACATGCATTTTGGTTTCATTTAGTTAGTTTAAGTTGGCGAGATTTCGGGATCAAGGAAACGAAGCTGAGTGTGGAGAAAAATGTATGCTTCTCAGCTATTGAATTGGTTCAATTCCGAGTCATGTTTGACGTCTGAATATCTGATTGAGTTTTGAAGTTATTTTCTATGTAAATCTGTGAATTCTTGACTTTTTTTATTTTTATTTTGAGCAGAAACAAGAACGTATGTATTAATAATGAAGTAAACAAATGTACAAAAGATGTAACTGTGTACCAGCAGTACACTCAAAAACAACAACATCCACACCCCCAAGCCACAAGGCTATTCCACCACTTGCCCCAGGCCCCCAGAAAGTGTTCAGAACCTATAATGATGCAAGACAAGCATTCCAATTCAACAGCCACGCAGAGAGTGGGATGCCCGATCCGTAAGAGGACGCATACACCCTAGAACAAGCAAGAAGCTTAACTTTGTCCCAAAACCTATCGCAATCCAATGAGGATCAGTGAAAACTCTAGCATTGCGCTCCAACCACAAAGACCACAAGGTAGTGTAAAATGCAATTGACCCAACACCCCTCTCGGCTTGAGAAAGATGTGGTAAATGTGAAAGGGACAAGCCGTCTGAGACATTCCTTGGCGCAAGATACCTATAACCAGAGAAAATAAACCACCTGTGCCAGATCTGTTTGGCAAAACAACATGAGAAAAAGATGTGGTCCAAACTCTCAGCATTCTGAAGGCAAAATGAGCAGCAATGTGGAGATAAGCATCTATTAGGAGCCCGCCTCTGCAGCATATCAAATGTATTAAGCCTTTTATGGGCCAATACCCATCCGAAAACCCTAACCTTAGTAGGTGCATGAACATGCCAAATATATCTAGCTAAGGGAAAAGGAGGGATAGAAGGAGAATCACATAAGAACTCAAAGAAGGATTTACATGAAAATGAGCCATTAGAGTTAAGGGACCACCCAAGACTATCCGGAGTGTTGGAAAGCCTAACATTAGACAAACTCTCCAGAAGTGGTGAAATCTCACAAATTCCCTTATAAATAAATTCCTAAAGTGAAGGTCCCACGCAGGGATGAGTGTGGAGTTATTATGATCATGATCATCTGAGCGATTGGATGGTTATGGGATGAGGATAATCGAAACAAGTGGGGGTACGTCTTAGCCAATGGGGAGTCACCCAACCAACTATCTTCCCAAAATCTAAATAAAAGACCACAGTCCACCTGCACCCGTGTGTGCATAAAGAACTTGGGGGCCAAAGATGAGATAAAATTTCCATGGGCTCCTGAGCGTTGACCTACCCTTGAGTCAGACCGTCTGCTGAGGAGCCAATCTTCCATACCTACTTGTGACCACCTGAACCCTGAATGCCTCTAGTTCCTTGAAGAATCGCCATAACCACTTGTCACACAAAGCGATATTTCGCTTTCTTATGTTACCAATTCCCAAACCACCTTTATTCACTTGTGAATTCTTGACTTGAATAATGGTAGACTGATTTAATGATGGCATCTTCCTTTTGCATACTGCCTCAGGTTTCATTTTATTTATCTCTTTTGAAATGAGAATTCACGTATTCAATATGTTTATTATCTTGTTTCAATCAATGGATATCGTATTCAGTACCTCAATGCCCATGCTTGAAAAGTCTTTGATCTTTGAACTTTAAAAGAACAAGAAATGAGAAACTTAAAGAGTAATTGGGTTTTAGAAGGAAAGCACTTTGGTTATGTGACCTACATTAAATTCATTAGTAGTTTATGACAATGGTTGTCCAAACAATCACATTATGATATGGTGACCACATGTGGTTTTATTAATATTTATATATTTGAATTATTAGATTGGATTGGAGAGATTCAAATTTATAAACAATTGATAAGACTGGATTGAATGCTATCCTCTAGTAGGTTTGCATTGGAATATTGAATTTTGTTTGTGAATTCTCTTATGTTGCATTTGATTGGGTACTTAGGTTTTGCATTGATTTGGAATTGATGGAAAATTTTGCTCGTCACTGAGGTTTATCTAAAAAGATTGAGTCCTTGCAGTTAGAAAGAGAGGAGAGAAAAGTGTTTTCTGCAATTGGACAAAGAGGATAGATGAGTCAAAAGAAGGAAGAAGCTTTTGATTCTAGCAAGCGATTATCCTGCACAAAGTACTTCGACCTTCTTGGGTTTTGCTACTGTAATTCCCCTTGCCTTCCTCTTTATAAAATTCCAATCAAAACTTTGGTTGTCTTATTATTCTTGCTCTGTTACTTAATTGGTATAACGTTTATGTTGGAAATAACAATGCTAATTTGATACTTGATAATTGATTTTTGCAGTTTTTGTATCCACAGATTGATTGTCTCAAATGAGTCAAGTTCTATATATATATATATTTTTTCCGATCCTGTGAATTTGGTGAATTGATACAAAGTGACTATGATGTGAACCCCATCAATAAGAAATTAGTGAGCTTCCTATAAACACAGGCTTGAATTGAACCCAAATAAAATCAAGTTTTGTGATAGTCTGCAGGCATCCTATTTCTTTTCTAGAATGACTTGTTTTTATTTCTTTCTATCTTCATCTGGAAGGAGTAAGTTCTAGGTTGTATTGTTTCGTTTATTTGGTGAATCAGTGAACTAGCTACAAGGAGAGCCCAATTAATGAGGAATCGGTGGAGATGAGAGAGTTCAATTCTTAATGCTACTTTGGTATTCACAAGGAGTGTTTCATGCCCAAGTTTTTTGCTGTCGTTACCTATTGTTTTCTAGCATATAAAATTTCTTCTTTAAGCTTTCATTTTCCCATTTCCTATCATGTGTAACTTTTTGATTGTTGAACCATTTTTTTATTTTTTTTTATTTTTGTGATTTTATCTTGATGCACGGTTCTTCTCTCTTTCAAATTGATCCAACTTTGATCTGGTAGTGGCTTAAAAAAGTGTAGATTAAAAGTTAACTTGGGTGTGGCTTTGATTGCGTAGAGTTAACTGGCAAAACAGAGTTGAGCTATTGGTAATGATAATATCTTCTGCTGTTGAGTTTGTTCACATTTAGTGTCCTTTTATCTCACTGATTAGAGTTTACAATTAAGCAGCTCCAGTTCACCAGATGCAGCAATATTACAGGCTTGGAAGTTTTGACAACTGTTCTGATAAGTGGAATGCTCTTTTTGATTGTTTCAATTTGAAAACAAAGCGATCTTCTGAAGCGCAGGTCAGTCTTAACCGAGGTTACTTGTATACTATGCATTTTGAAATGTGTGCTTATGTCCTCTGGAATAATAGAAACTGCGAAGTCTGAAGTGACGATATTTCCACTAAGCCCATCCCACGTATCCATATTCCATGCTTTATCTTCACATCTGGGATGTGTCATGGTTACAATTCGAAATTTCCCTATTGTGAGGTTATTCATAGTAACCTGGGAGCACTCCCGCCGTTCTTCATTTCCTCGTGGGATGCAATTTAGTTCCCAACAGTCTTCATTTGTGTTTGACCATTGTTCTAAACATATTTAAGCTAACCAGATGTGATGGGAATTGTGGGGTGCTGGAAGTGTCCTTGAGGATTTGCTCAATGAGCTACTGATAAAATCATCTGGTGAAGCATCCAGAAGCTTTGTGCGGTCACAAACTTTTCCTTGCTTTGGTATTACAGATTTATGATACAGTAACTATCTTTTTTTTTTTTTGAGTAGATACAGTAACCATCATCTCTCCATATCTTATAAAACATTAGGATCACAATTTTTAGAACAAGATTTAATTTTGCTTTACCATGAGTATCCTAGTATTTATGCGCAGCATCTCATTAAGCTCACGATATCTTTAGAGTTACAATAATGTTTTCACAGAAGATTGACTCCTTCAAAGTAGTTCTCTATTTTATTTTATTTTTTTAATTAATTGTCAATGCAGTTGGGTCTTCATCTAGCATTTTTCTTAAGGTGATTGTATTATAGGCCTTCGTCATGGTTCCCACCCTGAAAGTTGCAAATCACTATGAAATTGTAATTTGATGGTTTTAGTCAATCTTATATTGGGAAGATTGTTGTTTACATATTGAATGCATGTTGGGCTTATAAAAAAAATGTTAGAGTGAAACATGAACACCCTGCATCCCTTGGAGCAACACAGATCCTAGCAATGCATGGGCATTCATGTTGATACAAGGGATGTGGGATGTTCCCTATTTTCTCTACATTTCACCCCGTGTACCATAGCACTACCCTTTCTCAAAAAACAATATTACAAACACAAAAGGTGCTGCTTTGCTACTACGTAATAATGGTCTGGAATGGATTTGGAACACGTTGATAGTGAAGACTTTTCTCATCGTGAAATCATGATTTGATCTGTGTTGTTGCTGTTCCCACCCAAAATAGAAGAATTGGCATCCATTATTTCTTGCTGGAAGTGTGTTAGCCGATTAGACCTCTGTTAGTCATCTATATCTCTGTCTGCAGACTCTTCTACCAGTTGATTGATAATACCAGCTGTTCACTTTTGGAGTATTGAAATTCTCTTCATAATTGGTGTGTTGTTTGCATGGTGTGTGTCTTTTTGATCGTGAATGGTTAGGATCTAAGGGAAGAGCAGAGGCTTCTGTTTTCCTTTTCTAGTTTTATATGCAATAATGAGCATCTAGGTTCTTTTTTTTTTTTTGAGAAGAAAATAACCCGATACCCACCCACCTGTGTGAAATCCGAGCTACGCAGGACCCGACTAATACCCACACTAGCAAGACTCAATCCGACGGCCCCTCAAAGCTGGCCCACAGTCAGTCCACGCAGCCACTCTGTGCCAAAGAGAAAATTCAAAGAAATTTGGTATCCGGCTCAAACCTTCGACTCCGTGTAATAGACCAACCGCTCGAACCATCGAACCAATGCCTTATTGGCAATTAGCATCTAAGTTCAGTTGGGTTATGAAGCTATCTATGAACCTTCTACTTATAGTTCTCACAAATTCTTGAAATTTCAATGGCATGATATATTCTCCTATTAATTCATGAAAACCACGATAAATTTATTGTATTGTTCTAATTATTCTACCAAAACTCATTTTGTTGTATTGTTTTCTAATCTATATTACTCTCAGACATGCAATGCTCCTTTTCTTCAGTCATACTGGGCTTGTGGTTCAGGTCTTGATGTTGTTTCCTGTTCTTTGCCTTTGGGTAACTAATTATTCTGTCCTGTGCAGGAAATTCTTGAACATAGAGAGAAAACAAAGCCTCACATCTGGTATTTTCGAACGCCCGAAGAAGCTTCGACTCACTGGGAAGAGTTATTTGGTCATGTCAATGCAGAGGAATGAATGGAAACTAAGTTTTTATTTTATTATTATTATCATAAGGCCTTTAATTTATTATTATTATGATTATTTTTTTGGTGGGAAAGCCTTTAAAATTTTAGTTGATGGTTCCCAGTTTCCATTGCTCTGATTCAAGATTCTTGCAGGGGTTTTCCTGTAGTCATAGACCAAGAGCTGAACAAAAAGAAAATAAAAGGAGAAAAAAAAACATTTATCGAGGCTGTCAATTAAAATAACACTAGTGAATATGTCAAAGTTAAGCTTGGAGTGTCACATGGAGGTGAGCCAAAAGGGGGGGACCTTGGTTCTGTATCCTTCACTTTGTCCATTACTTTGCAGCTTTGTTTGTGGTTGCCTTTGTTTTTTCTTCTTCTTTGCTCTTTAGCCTCATTTTGAAGCAAAGTACCCAGTAAACAATATTATCAAAATGTCATCATCCCTTGCTTTTATCTGCTTACTAAAGGAATCAGCCATTATTAAAAAAAAAAAAAAAAAAAAAAGCTCTCTATCCATTCAAAAGAGTCTAGAAAATATATATGTATTGGAAAACCCAAATTTTCTATTAGAATTTCTTCCTTCATTAATAAATGCTCATCAAAGAAAGAAACCCTTAAAGCTCACATGCTCTTAGCTAGGGAATCCCCCCTTACCCTTACCCTCCTACCCCATCCCTCTCAATATTTATTTATTTATTTGTTTCTTTCTCTTTCTTTATTTATTCACATTGTTTGGTAGAATAGACTATTAGTTTTGTGAGTGAATAGAACAGTGATGGTATGTTGAGCCGTCACGTGACTTGCAGTGATCTATTTCAAGCGTGGGCGCGCGTGCAAGTGGGTATAAATGGAGTTTTGACTTTGACTGGCTGAAGCCGAAAGTGCAAGTGCAACTTGTGAATAGATCTAAGAGATGCCACGTGGCGGCACTAACAGACAGTTGATTGGTATGTTAAATTAAACGGACATTTGAATATTCTCTTGCCCAATAGGCCAAGAGGGTAGGGCCGCGGCCTTTCTCATGCTTGGCGGCTACATAATGCGTGTTTTATTCAATTAAATGACTTAATTAAGAAGAAGCTATAATGTGTAGGGGTTGAATTTATGGTTCCATGGTTGAAGCTAGTTATGAGGCTATTGGATTAGATATGTACTAATTAGCTATTGTAATTAGTGTAGTTCATTGCCTAAAGTCAGGTAGTGCAGTTGGATGAAAGACAATATATAAATTGTGATTGAAGAATTAAATTTTGATTTTAAGTCTGAATTTGTGTTTATATTTATTTTTTTATTTTGTAGAGTAATATTTAACTACTTCTGTAGTTCTTGACTTTAGAATAGTTTCGCTCTCATAAACACGGGTTATAAACAAAAAAAAAAAAAAATTAGCATAAGCTTAAAAAAAAGATAGAGTTGGGTTCTTAGTGGTGTTCATCAAATAATTAAATCTAATGTTATCAATCGATTTGACAAAGGAGGTTGGAAAACAAATTAGTAGGAACATACTTTTATTTTCAATGTGCAGGTGATGCGATATGACTTTTGCTTAGAGTAAAGCCCATGGGAAGAAACACACATATCATTAAGTGAAATCTTATTTCTCTTTGTCTTTTATGGTAATTAAAAATGAGATTAATACCCGTAAATCAGACTGTGAGGCACGTGGATGTTTGAGATTGGCACGTGGGACGCATCGTACTGTAAAACGTGCTTAGTTTGTTTATAAACAGTTTGGTGGAGAGAGTCAAGTCAACAGTCTTCCCGACAGCTTTCATACAGCTGTTGGATTTGGCAGAGCTAAGCTTATACTTGTTTTTCTTTTCTATTTTTTTCATTCTTTTTTCCTTTTTATTTTTTTAATTAATTTAGCGGATTTCAGTGGAGTTATTAAGAGTAACGTAGACTTCGGGATTATGAACTTTTTCCCAAATATACAATTATTTAATTGATTATAATATATATATATATATATATATATATATATATATATATATATATGTGTGGTGGTGGGTAGGGGTAAAGAGATGAGTTTCTAACTTTTACAGCACATCTACAGTTGACTACATTTTTATTTTGGGGAATGCTTCCTTCCCAAAATCATCCTTTATTTTTAATTTGTTTTACCAAAAAATAATGAATCTGAGATCCAAGGCCTTTAAGGATGTAGGGGTAGAAAAAGGAAAAAAAGAAGAAGCAATATTATGTATATAAGATTTTTTAATCTCTCTTTTTATTTTTTTTATAATTATTATTTTTTTTTTTGGGAAGAAAGTTTAGAGTAAATTTTTTTAATTGGAGTGTCTACTGTTTGATAAATAGTTTCATTATTCTAAGTTAGCTTTGGGTTCAAGAAAAGTCAGAAATCAATTCTAAATTCTAAATTGTATTTTTATTTTTATATTTTTAAATACATGTCTTACTAAAGAATTAAAGAAATCATGATTTTATATTTTATAGTATACCTACAAACTCTTAATAAGTTGGTCTATTGACAAAGTTGAATTTCAATAATTGCCTAAAAAACACAATTAAAGAGTCTAGCTCCTTTAATACTATAAAAAGAATTAAAAAAAAAACATTTTTTTTTGGAAGGATCATTCCTAGTATCCAATGTGGATCTTAAATATCTAATATGAATCACAGGACCACATATGTTTTTTAAGAGATTTTTTTTTTTTTTTGGGTATATTGTATCAACATAATATTCAACTATTTTAAATAGATGAAATTTGAATGCATATATTATTATTATTATTTAAAAAAAAACAAAATGGTTAAACTTAGATTTTTGTTATAAAGAAACTCATTTAGACATTTCATTGATGTTTGAATAGAAGCAAATATCAATCAAAATAATGAATATACATAATAATTTCATTTTAGCTTCTCCCCATTACAAATACTACTCCTCTTAGAAACAAGCATCAGTAATGGGAAATAATAACATTTTATTTAATGGTGTGCGAGTATTCGCTCATGTGGCCACTGACATCAAAGACCGTAGTACTTTATCTATATAGCTTAAAACTCCAAACTTCATCAGAAGAAACTCTCCTTCTTACTACCATCATCAAACTAATTGGTGTTGTAAAATAAATAAAGAATCATTACAAATAATCAAATATATAGGAAACATGCTTGAGAGAAGAAATAAAAAAATGAGGAAGAAATTTTATTTTAATATTAATCTAACAACTCGTACTAGATTTGTGTATATATTATGTATAACTTGTATAATCCAAACACCTCCTTATATAGGCTCGTGATCATAAAAAAGAGATTAAATTACATTTACAATATATCATTAATCTAATGATATATTATAAATGTGTTAACTAATATAAAGGTTACAAAATTTATGTCAAAGGTAATGATGGTGTTCAAATATATTTATAACAGTGATGTATAATTTTATTTTATTTTTTATAATCTGAGGTATCCCGACCAGCTTATATACATTGACTTAATTCTTAGGAAAAAGTCTAATAAAGAAATCTAATGAGTATGTAGGTGTTTTCACACATAGTTCATGACATTAAATTTTTTTTTTTGAGCAAATACTACGTCTATTTTACTTGACAATGAACTTGAACTCACGTTCTTATGAATCATGAGTGCAGTTACCGTCATACAAAGACGTCTTTTGTACACGAGATTATTTGTCAGATACTATTCGTTCATGAATAGTGCAGGGCCTTCCCCAGAATCAAACTCGAGACCTCCCTTAAAGAGTCTAATTTCATATTCTGACCATTGAATAGTTAAAACCATTTCACTATCTTATTGGGTTGGTGGTCATAATTTTGTTCTTTACGTACCCAAGAAACAAAACACACGAGTCCTATTTCTCCAGTGCCCCACCCTTTTTATTTTCTTCTCTACCCTAAAACTAAAATATTCATAGCATGACTTTTTTTTTTTTTTCTTCTTTGAATAATTATCATTAAAAACTCTACATATGGAAAACAGCCACATTAATGTCACTTTAATTGCAGTCCATTTTTGACTTCCATTTTAAAGTAATAATTTCAAAACTTTTAAAAAGCTCTCTACTAACAATTTTTTATTTTTTATTTTCAAAGAATGATTTCTCTCTCTCGCAAAATAAAAATAAAAATAATAGTACATAAAATGACAAGAAGAAATTCAAACCTCACATAGACATTTAATATACAAAAATGATAAAATATAACAAACCAACCCATTGGACATAGACATTTAGACACATGTAATATTACCAAATCCCAAAGGGCAATCTTGAGATTCCACATTAAATGGTATTCCTGTAAATTGTAATCCTCTTCCAGACACTCAAAAGGTAGCTGTTTTTTACTTCTTTTGATTCTCAGAAGAGAAGAGAAACAGAGATTTATTAAGTTTCTCTAATTTCTGGCGCCATTTCCAAACCACCCATTTGATTTCAAACACTTCTGCTTCTTCTTCTACTTCTTCTTCTACTTCTTCTTCAGCTGATACAGAGCTTTCTCTCTGTTCTGAAACAGAGCATTTCCTCTGCTCTTCTGGGTCTTCTTCTTCTTCACCTTTCTTTGTTGCTGAAACCTGAAACTGTTGAGTAATTGTTACCGAAGAAGAAGAAGAAGAAGAAAAAGAGATAAATTTATATGAATGGAGGGGAGGGAGAGTGTGGTTTCTGGGTCACTTGCAAATGCTGAGTCTGAGTCTCCTCCTATAAGTGTAGCAGTTCCACAGGTGATGAACATGGCTATGGGTATGAACATGGAGAGTGGCATTGGAGGGAGTGGAGATAATGATATGGAAATGTTCAACAAGAAGAGAAGAGGGAGGCCAAGGAAGTATGGCCCAGATGGAGATGTGGCCATGGATTTGGCTCTGTCACCTGTTTTCTCCTCTTCCCCTTCTGATTTCTCCTCTAATAAACGAGGTAGAGGGCGGCCCCCGGGCTCCGGCCGACGCCAAGTTCTCGCTTCTTTCGGTAAGCTCAGGTCACCTGAGAGAGAATTTTGGTTGCCCATCTCATATGTTTTTAATGATTCTATTTGGGTTCTTTTCTTTTTTGTTCATTTGTTTTTTGGGTTTTTGAAGGTGATTTTAGTTTTACTATCTGTGGTTTGGAATTGATTGATTTTACTTCATGTGATTTTGGGTAAGAAATGAAACTTCTTGTGATGAATAATTAGGGGTTTAAAATTTTCTTTTAGATAAAAAAAAGTGCCCAAAATTTGGTGTATTTAGGTGAGGAAGAATGAATAAAACACTTGCTGTTTTTTATTTTATTTTTGGTGTTGACACAAGGTCGGGCACTGGAGCTAGGCCAAGAAGGTGAGCACAACGGCGAGGGAAATAAGGGCCCGAACGGAAATCATGCGAACCAACTACCATTGTCCCGCTTTCACTTTTATTAGGAGAGGGTAGCTTCCGCTTATTTGCTAGCCAACGTTTGCAGAACACTTGCTGTTAGACGGAATTAATAGGGGAGAAAAGCATGATTTGGTTGATAATTTATATCCTAATGTTAGAAATAATCTGAAGTAAATGCTTCTATTGATATTTTTTGGCCCTTTTGGATTAGAGGCTTTATTTTGTGTGATTCTGCTATAGTTTTTCACTGGTGTTATGTTTAATATATAGAGTTTTTTTTTTTTTTTAAACTTTGAAGGTGAATGGGTTCTTAATACAGCAGGAGGGAACTTCACACCTCACGTGGTGACTATAAATACAGGAGAGGTAATACATGTATATAATATATAATATGATGATATATCTTATGTGACAGTAGTGAGGTTGTTGAAAATCCCAACAGGGAGATTTGGTGGATGGAACTTTAAATGCTGCATTGCATGATGAAATCTCACTCTTTTTTTATTTTTATTTTTTATAATTAATTGTAGGATGTTGCGGCGAAGATCTTCTCTTTTTCCCAAAAGGGTCCTCGAGCGATCTGCATTCTTTCAGCCAATGGAGCTGTTTCTAATGTCACCATTCGCCAGCCTGGTTCTTCTGGTGGTTTTTTGACATATGAGGTGTGGTCTCAAACTATGCTTTTATTTTCTCATTTATTTAGGTTTTTTAGTTGGATGTTTTAGAAGGCTTGACATATGAATATGACATCTTTACATTAAGAATGAAGTTATTGATTTGGGTGTTCTTATGTGATATATCTGAAGAAATTGATGAACTGATGATCATCTTCACTGCAAGTCTTCTCTTCTCTTTTCCCATATTATATTCGGTTCTTTTAATCCCAATCCTTCTTCTGCACCTTAATATTGGGTTCTCAACTCTTTTTAGTATTAAAAATAACTATTTAAAATGCATGGGGATCTTACAATGAATCTTCTCGAAATTTTTTTTAGTAGTTTGATTTCAGCCATGTGTCTGGTGTAATATGTAATCTTTCATTCATGCCTACTTAAGCACTTACTAGCTTCATGCTCCATTAAATGAACTTCAAGCGGATAAAATATGATTAATATGTGGATAGGAACTATTGACTTGGTATTGAAGTGGCTCAAGAATCACCTAAGCCCAAGAAAAAGACGTCTAACTTCCTTTTTAGTCAAGTGAAAGGGAAAATAGTAGAAGCTTGGGAATGAAAGGAGAGTGAAGTCAAAGGGGAAATGAGTTCAAAAGGAACAGAAGAACAACTAAGTGGGTCCTGGGGGATTAAGTAAATTTATCTAGTTTGAGAATTATTTATTAAGAATCAATGATTCCCTTCAAACACCAAAACCTAACAAGCATTATTTATTTCCTTTCATGTTTTAATCACTTTAGTCCATGATGCAATGGATTAGTTGAGGATATTTTTCCAAGCACTCATGATTTCTTCTCATTTTCTTTTCCTTTTCTCTTTTAGTGCTTATTTTCATATGAATGTCACTGAAAAGTCCAAAATTTAAATTCTATACTGACTCAACCATAACTAAATATGATATTAAAAGAATAATTATTGACCAAAATCTGATGATTGAACCTGAAAGAATGAGAAGAAAAAGGATGATCTCCAATTAGATCCCAATCTTCATGCCATAAAGAGGTTTGTTCATTAGTCTTCTTTCTCTTAGGATATCTTGAATGGTCAAAATTAGTTGTGTCTAGTACTTAACTTCAACGTTGCACCCCAAACACTCAATTTTGGATCAAAATTTGACTTTGGGATCAAAGTGAGAAGGAAATAAATGTGACTTAGTCATATGGAATTGTTTTGGGAATCATGTATTGCAGTGGACAAAGGATGCTAGGTGTCACATTGTATTCTTATCACCTTTCAAAACTACTTCTAACTTGCAATATGTAAACCATTTGATCTTTCTAACTTTAACTAGTTTGCTTCTTTTTCTCCTAGCTTGAGTTCCTTCAACTTGATCATGGAAACTATAGGAGAAATATTGGAGATATACACATTTTTTTAGCATGGAAATAACATAGAGACATTTTTTGACTATGGAAATAACGTAATCTCCTAAACTTATCAAAATGAATGGCGAAAAGAATAGTCATATGTTGTAGAGTTGGTACTTGGAACAATTGTATTTTGATACAAAATAAACAGAACTTTCCACTGGGGGTAAACCAAAAACCCAAAAACTAAAGAAATATGTATTTGAGTGGAAGAACTCAAACACAACAGTATCCTTTCAGAAAGCAACAGAATTACTGTGTTTCAGTATGATATGGGGAGAATGCGCTGTTAAATTCTTTCTAATGCAGGGCCGCTTTGAAATATTGGCTTTATCTGGGTCTTTCACAATCAGTGATATTGGTGGTGGTGTTCGTAGCAGAACTGGTGGGCTAAGTGTCTCGTTGGCTGGCCCTGATGGTCGTGTCATTGGTGGAGGAGTTGCAGGCTTATTGATGGCTGCTAGCCCAATTCAGGTAAGATCTTGCTACCTTATATTTACACGTAAAGTGACTCAACTGTCAATTTCAGAAAATTTTCAACATTGTTATGATCAAGATTTCCCATTAACTATAAAAATCCTGATCAGTTAATCTATCATGGCATTTTTGACAATCTGATCTTTATAGTTTTCCATTTTTTCAAGTACAAAACTAAATACATTTTGCAGCATCTTAGCTTTTTGCTTCTAATTCTGCATATGTTAAACTTATAGAAAATTTGGTATGAATCGATTCATAGGTAGTGGTGGGAAGCTTCATGCCAAACAGTCACAAGCCTCAAAAGATTAAACACCATCATGAACCTTTAACACCTCAATCAGTTTCAGCAGGTGTTCCAGGTCTAGTAGTTACATCAGCTAGACCTATCTCTCAAGCAACACCTGATCACGAAGATACCTGCATGACACCTGCGTCAACTTTGCCGGTACAAAGCCCACTTGAAGCAGATAATAATAGCATCACAACTAATATTGAAAACCCAAATCCTACTTCTTCCCAAAACATTGGCTGGCAGGTCTCAGAATCCCCAGCTGACCAGAGACCATCTCCTGATATTAATGTGTGTGTGCAGGGTGAATAGCATTTTTCAAGGTATGCTTCATGCATGTTTTCTATTTGCCATTTTTTTTTCTTGACTTTTCTTTTAATCTAAAACTGATCAAATGAAGTATCATCATCTTCTGTTAGGTGCTAGATTATTAACTTCTAATAGGGAAGCTGGCTGGACAGATGAAGGAGACTAATTTGAATTGTGATTTTATCAATTGATGTTGTAACGTTTTGTTTCAGATTGTTAGAAAAAAAAAAAAAATTAACAAAAGAGAACTTAGTGGTGGATTTTGTAGCTGCTAATTGTTGTTGATTAATGATGGTTGTTTTATGTAGTTTCTTTATTAAATTTAATTGTTGTCACCTGGTAATTCTTCTATAAAATTTACTTGGTAGAAACTTCTGCTTCTTTTAGTGGAAATTGTCAATTAGTGTTACTTGGTAGAGTTAGTAATGAAACAAGATTAATTAATTAAACAACTATATGATAATGATAATTATGATAAAAGTTATGATTATCACTAGCGCAATCGTTTCAAGCCACCTTCACACGACACATATCTATCATGATACCAAGAATATTATACCTACCACAGCTTTAAAATCGCATGGTGATTGATAATTTATATATATGTATTTGCACTATATGATGGATCATACATTAGCAAACAAGCGATAAGTCTTGGCATCGAGACTAATTTGCCGAACTGCAGCTAATGCTGCGAGCACTCCTAATACAGAGAACACAACTGCAATCAAGGTGTTAACCCAGAAAATTGGTTGCGTTTTGGATGGTTTGAAAGTGAAGTTGAAGAACACTACTGGCAATATGAAATCAAGAGGGATGAACCCAAAAGCTCCCAAAAGCGCATTCATGTCTCCAAAGAAGGGAAGCATTGCTGCTATAGTTGTAGATATCACAACTGATAATGATCTCGAAATAAGCCTGGGCACAGCATTACGAGCTGAGAACTGGGCACTACTTGGGTCTGAAAATGTCCTTTCCAGCACCTCATTTGTGGGTTGCAAGTAAACCTGCATTGAAATTGAACATTTAAGCACCAGAGGTTTGATTTGTGATCATTAATGTGGTCCTGTTTGGGAGAGTGGAGAAGCCTCAAATAGTTTTTGCAAACGCGATTTTTGAGTGTTTGGATTGTTTAGCGTTTTCGTGAAGCTGTCTCCCCTTGCTTTTGCATTTGCTGATTGCGCTGGTAGAAAAACGCTTTCGGGTAGGAACGCAACGCGCTCCCAAACAGAGCCTATATATATATATATATATATATATATAAAAGATTAGTTCAATAAAAATTAACCTTCAAAATCTTAGTACTTAATTAATTACCACACTGACGGCTGATAATTGAAGGAGAGTGAAGATGTTGGTAGCGAGAAGGAACCATTTGGGCACCAATGGCTTCTTATTTTGCATGAAGTTGCTGAGCACAGTTCCTTGTGCTTGGTTTCCAAATGCCCAGTAGCCGGAGATTGCAACACTGAAGAAAGTTATAATCACAACTATGTAACAAACACACAGGCCCTTGAACATCTTCCCCTTAACCGGAGCTGCCATTGTAGCCTTCATTAATCCATTCATGATTTAATTTAATTAGTGCCCATGATGAATACCATTAGAATAATAATTGAAATAAAATAGAACCTGAATTTCTGGAATGATTCCATTCCCAAAAGTAGTGGCAATTATGGCAATTGCATTGAAGACACCAAAAACACGGCTTACACCATCACCAGTTACAGAGTAATCTTTTGGTGGACCCTTCGATGAATTCCCTGTAACGTAGCACATACAAATTAATTATGGAATGTATATATATATATATTTGTATCAAATTCTTTTTTTTTTTTTTTGGACTAGAAATAACATGTACTTGAGCTTCGTATCCTCACCCACCCCCACCAACCGATTGACAAGAATGGTCTTGCTATCAAGACCCACAGTCAATCGAGTTTAAAAATCTATCTTGTGGCTTTAGGTGTGATACTTTCTTCTCTAAGAAATTTATGTTATAGAAGTCTTTAGTTCAATAAAGTGTCCCACAAACGTATTTATTAATCTTCCTGTCTTATCATGACGTGAACTTTTAACTTTGTAAAATAAATCTCGAAGCTTGACCACTATGCCAATGCGACATTGGTAACGTCAAATTAAAATCAAACAATCTTTTAATTATTTTGTGAAAAGATGGGTGTATTTGATGTTAATCTTACCCAAGTAGATGGAACCAGCTGTGCCACAGCAACTGTAAGCAAGACAGAGAACCAAAGAGACCAAGTTGATGTGCCTTAAGGAATGAAAAGAAGGAATTTGTGCTAAAATCAGAAGAACCCCAAATATTATTACAAATTCGTATAGCTTCATCTCTCCATTTGGATTCGACAGAAAGTAAATTGTCTGCACAAACAAAAAAAACATTACAAGAAAGAAGAAAAATAGTTGAATGGTATATGATTGGTGTTCCGATTTAAGACTTTTGACATGCGGGAGCATGGGATAAAAACTGGAGCGAGGGAGAGTGGAACCCACCTTCATGCACTGTCCACCAATGAGAGTACAGGCGACCACCGCGCCATAGCAAACAGAGAACTGGATCGGGCCCACACAGTAACGACCCCATTTTGGCCCTGCCAATGCCACGTGGCAAATTAGTCAAAACTTGAAAAAGTCAATAGCAAGACTTGACCAAAGAATCTTTCTTTCCAAATTAAGGAATCTTGGTGTACTCATCAATAAGATCATGTCGTCATTATTTTAATTTTAATTATAATTTTGTTGAAATATATTATATTTTTAGTATAAAAGAGTTAAATAAAAAATGTCAATTAAAACTTTAAAAAAATGGAAAGAATGTGAAAGTAATAGAAAAAAGTTAAATGACTAAAATACAATATCATCATCTTTTAATTTTACTAATATTATATTTTAAAATTTAAAAAACATCTATAAGGTTTTTAAAAGATATATATATATATTTTGTAAGATTGAATTAAAAAAATTCTCAAAACGTCATACCATGAGTTTTATAACTTTTTGCGTTAATAGAGATAAATATAATATGTGCAAAAACTGTGTATTCTGTTAATCATATTATAATGTAAACATTAATTATAGAGTTGGTGGAAATCTGCTCATGTTCTTGGACCCGAGCCGGCGATTTTATATAAGATTGAGGTCATTACCAACCTCCTCCAAATGACTAGGTTTTGGGTAATAGTTAGTGACACGACATGCATCATGCATGCATGTTAATTAATTAATTCAAATGGGAAGATGAGCTAATCTGATATTGATTAGTTATACCTAAAATATCATGAGCCATGTCCCTGAACCGAAGATGGCGCTTTCCCAATTGAGAGTGGTGTTCCAGAACCAGAGACATGAGATGGTATGAGTAAAACGTCACCATAGCTCCAACCGAGAGGCTGATCACACCAGCAGCCCAGCTCAACGAGGCCAACGCGAACGGTAGGCTCAGCAGCGCTGGAGCCACAATCGACGTTGTTAGATGGTATCCGCAGTGCAACCATGATCCTGTATGCCCAATTCAAATTTTTAGTAACACATCTTTACTTTACTTAATTTTAAAAAGAACATATTAATTAATTACTCTTTTTTTTTTTTCTCAATCACTTGTATATGCTCAATCAAACAAACTAATTAAAAGTATCTTGAGTGAAGATAATGAAGTTCATTATACATATGACTGAAGGGACTAGTAGGGTGTTGGAAACTTAAATAACTTTGAATTAAAAAGAAAAAGAAAGTTGTAACTTAGAATATATATATATATATATTTCCTAATTAGATAGCGCTGTGATGAAAGAACTGATCTATATACTTTGTATATGTGTATTATATATACCTTTGGACTTGAGAACAAAAAGGGCACCAGCATCGAGATTCTTTTGGTTCTGCGGGAGATGACGATGATGAGGTTGATGATCTGTAGAAAGTGAAGAAGAAAATTGATCGCGGTGAGCCTTCTCTTCGTCCTTGCCGTCATGGACTGCATTAACCGAGTTCGATCGCACAACTGCCATTAATTCTATTCGGCCCTGATCACTTCGCTCTCTTCGATTACTTCTTTCTCTCTAGCTAAATCTCTCTACTGCTGATTGATGAAAGGGTATAAATATCTAAGCTATATATATGTATATAATTGGTTAATTAACCCAAGTTGCCGTTGTTCTTGACTTGTGCTTTGTCGATCTCTATTTTCGTTTGTGTCAGTTATCAGTGATTAATTAAGAACGTCGTCCTTTGGTGTGAAGCTGCCAATTGGGTTGGGTCATCTACAATTAATACATAAGTAAAAGCACCCGAGAGCTACTTGTTATTCGTACATGTTTTCAGAACTTTACAATTGTATGTTATCAAACATACAATGGGCGTCATTTTAATATTATTCACTAAGTGATAATGGGTGTTAGAACTTTTTTTAAACATACGATACATGGGTATAATTAATATATATGAAATATACTTTAAATTTTGAAATACAGATGAACCATAATTAAGTTCATGGACCATTACACTCCTAGAGACACACACATAAACTTATAAAATAACTTAACGCTCTTACAGATACATTTATTATTTTTTAAATAAATTATGTTTAATATCTAACATCCTCCGACCTTAAATATAATTCATCATATATGCACAAACTTCACAAATTTAACTTAATATTTTAATAGATTTATGGTTTTTTTTTTCTTTTCTTTTTTTGACATAGAACCTTGATGTTCACACATTTTTCTTAGCACAAATTTTCAGCACATCACCAATTATATATATTGGATGGGCTTTAATTACATATCAAATAGTAATGGGTGTTAGAAATCACAATTGTTTTTTTGTAATAATTTTGGAACTCCAATGTGTGGTTGGGGAATAGTGGCCCCTTTTAATTACGACAATGATTTTATACAAATGATCTACTAATACCTAACTATTTATCTCAAACCTATTTTCTTTCCCCATGTTTCTTTTCTTAATATATATATAAAGAAAGAAGAAAAACTAGCATATTACTGATCATCATCACATGCACCTTACAGTCTAAAATCCTTCTTCTAACTAATATTCGTCAATTCTCTTGAAAGACACCTTTTTAAACATCACTGATTTCACATGTATAAATGGTCTACTTACACCCAACTATTTATGTCAACCTTACCTTCTTTCTTTCCACAGTTTTCTTTTTATAAAAGAAAAAACTAACATAGTACTGATCAACATCACACGCACCCTACATTCTAAAATTAAGAACCTAAATTATAATACTATTATAAGCTCTAACAGAAAATATTTTTTAATATATGAATAATAATAATAGAACACATATAATTCATGCCCTATACTGTAACTTCAAAATATAAGAGTATTTAATTTGCTAATAAATTCTTAGTCATAGTAACCTTTTTATTATCATATGGATATATTATGGTTCCGTTTAGTTGAACCATTCATAAATTGCTTTTGGAACAAAAATAATTCTACTTGAAGACATTTGACAACACTTACTTTTAAACCAAACTACAATGAAAATTAAAACAATTTTTCTATTTTTAAAAGAAGCTAAATAGAGACTAGCTTAATTTGTCAAAAATTATTTTTTTCTACTAGCACTTCTTGAAAAAACACTTTAAAAAATTGTATAAAATAGGCTCAATATTGCAGGCCTAATTGATTGAGTAATACGCTTGAAAACATACGTTTCCGATATTTTCTTAAGAGTTGTTACATTGTTTGGAATCATGTAATGTAACAAAATGTGTGGTAAAAAAGTATGTCACTAGTGAGATTGGGAGGAAGAACCCCTACAATTTATCAACCTTTCATAAGATACAATAGCTTGAAATACAAGTAGCTACTAGCAATATTCGATCTTTAAAGAATTGGTGCCTATATGATCGATCAAATGTTAGCAAACAAACGGAATGTTTTGGCATCGAGAGTAATTTGCCGAACCGCAGCCACTGCTGCGAGCACTCCTAATGCAGAGAACACAACTGCAATCAAGGTGTTAACCCAGAAAATTGGTTGCGTTTTGGATGGTTTGAAAGTGATGTTGAAGAACACTACTGGCAATATGAAATCAAGTGGGATGAACCCAAAAGCTCCCAAAAGCGCATTAATGTCTCCAAAGAAGGGAAGCATCGCCGCAATTGTTGTAGAAATTACAACTGATAATGATCTCGAAATCAACCTCGGCACAGCATTTCGAGCCGAGAACTGGGCACTATTTGGGTCTGCAAATGTCCTCTCCAACACCTCGTTTGTGGGTTGCAAGTAAACCTGTGTCGAATGAAATATTTAGGTGATCGGTTGATTAACTTGATGTGTGATTTGTACTATAAAAATATTATTTTAACTTGCAAAAGAGTGCAACTACACGACAATTATATTTTTGGAGTTTATTAATTACTCTTGTATAATAAAGAGAAATGTTAAACATTATATTCAAAATCCCATTTGAAGAGTTTTTTTTAAAAAAAATATTTTTATGACTCAAAAATTATACTCAAAATTATATCGAGGCAGATAAAGTGTACGGTGAGTGAAAAGTTTTTTTTTTTTTCTCTAATGACTTCGTAATGTTAATGTGTGATGTATTGCCACATCAACTTGAGTATAAATTTAGATGTATATCTTAGGCCGTTTTAACACTCTTATTTCTTTTTTTTTTCTCTTTTATGATGTGGTGATGTAGTATGTTGTCACGTGAGGTTGGGTATAAAGTTGAGTATATATTTTAGATAGTTTTAGCATTCTCTGTAATAAAAGATCTAATTAACAAGAAGGTGTCATTTTAAATGTAATTTACTTTATTTGCACGGAAGAAAAAGAAAAAGAAAAGTTGAGCTTAATTACCACACTAACTGCTGATAATTGGAGGAGAGTGAAGAGATTAGCGATCAAAAGAAACCATTTGGGCACTAATGGCTTTCCTTTTCTCATGAAGTTGCTGAGCACAGTTGCTTCTGCTTTGTTTCCAAATGCCCAGTAACCGGAGATGGCAACACTGAAGAAAGTTACAGTCACCACTGTGTAACAAACACACAGGCCCTTGAACATCTTCCCCTTAACCGGAGCCGCCACTGTCGCCTTCATTAATAATACATAAATTAGTGCCGCAAGTTGATAATGAACTAAAGATTAGAATTATTATTTGGAGAAAATCAAACCTGAATTTCGGGAATGATTCCATTTCCAAATGTAGTAGCAATAATGGCAATTGCATTAAAGACGCCAAAAGCACGGCTTGCACTGTCTCCAGTTGTAGAGTAATCTTTTGGTGGACCCTTGGAGGAATTCCCTGTAATGTAACACAGATATAGATAATTTAGTCATAGAAATCAACAAGAATGTTAAAAAAAAAAAAAAAAAAACCTTTTAACTATTTTGTGAAAAGATGGGTGTATTTGATGTTAATCTCACCCAAGTAAATGGAACCAGCTGTGGCACAGAAGCTGTAAGCAAGGCAGAGAACCAAAGACACCAAGTTGATATGCCTCAAGGAATGAAATGAAGGAAGTTGAGCTAAAATCAGAAGAAGAACTCCGAACATTATTACAAATTCGTATAGCTTCATCCCTCCATTTGGATTCGACAGCAAGTAAATTGTCTACAAAAACAAAGAGCTTCAGTATATTTTGTTTTTTTGATGAACAACATGAGCGGTGTATGGTGTATGGTGTATGATTCGTTTCTCTGTTTATGAACTTGACATGCGGGAGCATCTGATAAAAATTGAAAGTATTTGAGTGGGACCCACCTTCGTGCACTGGCCACCGAGAAGAGTAGAACCGACTACCGCGCCATAACAAACAAGAAACTGGATCGGGCCCACATAATAACGACCCCATCGCGGACCTGCCAAGTGGCATGTTATCAGTCGTTAAAACAAAGGTCAAACTTCAAAGATCATTCGCTACATGCATTTATAGGAACAGTAATACTTTACTAGCTCATTTTTTAAACATATTTGTCGACATTGTGAAGGATTAAATCACTTAGAATCATTGAGATGTAATTTAATAATTTTTAAAAATAGTATCAACAAAATATATTTTAAAATATTTTTGCATAAGAAAAGCCGTCGAATAAAATTTATTTATTTATCAATTTATAATCTTGATTCTTTCTGTTGATCAAGATGTGTGTATTAATGAATATGTGTATGTTTATGTTATAAATCTTGATTCTTTCTGTTGACAAACATGTGATTATATTAAATAAAAGAAAATATTAATCTAAATTATAATTATACATTTATATTCATTAGATGTGTATAATTTACACATTTTTACATATATATAATAAATAATTTAATAAATAAAAATATATAAGTTACATTATAATTAAGTTTGTTTTACTGGTAAATTAACATTCTTCAAATATTTTAATTAATCTAAGGTCAAATATGATTATAAAAGTAGATAGCAAATCGTTAAAATTTCTTCGGGCTGTAGCCGAGAGTCTTGAGGTCGTCATCAACGAAAACGAGGTTATTTTGTCATATAGTGACGAATGTAGTTGTTGCAAATTGAAACGTGGACGCTAAGCTAATAATAAGATATGACTTTACCCAAAATATCACAAGCCATGTCCCTGAACCGAAGGTGCCGCTTTCCCAACTGAGCGTTGTGTTCGAGAACCAAAGAGATGAGATTGTACGAGTAGAAGGTGACGACGGCTCCAACCACCAGGCTGATCACACCAGCTACCCAGCTCAGTGACGCTAACGCTAAGGGTAGGCTCAGCAGTGCCGGAGCCACTATCGATGTTGTTAGATGGTATCCACAGTGCAACCATGATCCTGTATGCGCAAATCAATTTTTTACTAAACAAATGTTCGCTTTAACTTAAAGACTACTTGATCCAAAAAAAAAAACTTAAAAGACTACTGTTACTGAATCTAATTAACTTATGGGGATTCGTTTGAGGAACTAGTCGTGCCCCCCAAGTGTACACAAGCATCGTGCTTACACAGAAAACATTTTTAAACAAACTTACCTCACCCAGTTTCTCTGAAAAATGGGGAAAAAAAAACTATTTTTCCCACAATAATTTAGTACAAAGTAGATGTAGTCACACATATTTAATTAAAGTACTTCTAATCATTTTATTTTTCAAAAAAAAGAAAAAGAAAGTACTTTTAATCATAAAATGGTTCTCAAAAGCTCCTCGTTGAATAATCCCTTTAGGTAGGATAGGAAAAAAGAAAAGTTGTGGTTTTAAATTAAAAATTTTCTACGAGAGGAAAAAATTAAGAAGGGTGTGATGAAAGAAGTGAGATGAATTTGTGTAAATAAATACCTTTGGATTTGAGAACAAAAAGGGCACCAGCGTCGAGGGTCTTTGGTTGGTTCTGATGATTATGAGGTTGATGATGATGATGATCTGTGGAAAGTGAGAAAGGAGAGTGATTTGAAGGAGCCTCTTCGTCGCTGGGGTCGCGGACTGCATTAACCGAGTTTGATCTCACAACCACCATTCTTTTCTATGGAGCGCGTGATCGATCTCCCCACACTCCCTCTTTTACAATCCTTCTCCTAGCTATCTATCTCTTCTAGTTGTTGATGAACTAATGGTAAATGAATCTAATTAAATGAATCAAACAAATCTAATGAATGTTCCGTTGCCTATTTTACTAAAAAGTCCTATATATATTGACGTAGATATCAATTGTTCAACACTTGAACTTGAACCCAATTCGCCGTTGTTATTGACTGGTGCTTGTCGATAAGTAACCTTACCGACCTGATTGATCCAATCGCACTATTTAGATGGAGTTGAATTTGATTGATATATCAATTTGTAACTGATTAAATTCTATACCTCTTAAAATTTATATATATATATATATATATAAATTATTATTAATATAAATTTAAATAATAATTATTAAAATTTTAAAAAATTAAACTATTTAAGGAGAGCCAATTTAACCTCGGTGATATCCGGTCTAATACGTTATCATTCGACCTCATCGAGTCAAGTGGCCCGATTTTATCCCTATAGATAAGACCTGATGGGTGGTGTGTACTTTAGTTGTGCTGTCGGTTATCAAATATCAATAAGTGAAGGTCGGTGAAGAGAGAGAGAGAGAGAGAGATGATCATGAGGGCCCAAGCAGCATGATTTCCTCACGCATCTTTCACTCGACCTGGGTGATGTACAGTACAGATGCAATACCTAACCCAATACCTAACCCAAAGCACATCCCAATGAGGCGGCGTAAATCGCTGATGAAGAACGTGATGTCTACATTAAATCATCACAAGCTTGTTTGATTTTTAATCCAATAGTGCAGGAAAGCGGGGGTTTTAATTAGGAAAAAGATGATATCATACATAGCCTTACATCAACTCATACTTGAACAATTTTAGACGTTGGATTAAGGCCACCGTTCTCCAACAAGTGGGAAGCAATAGCAAAAGAAAAGTCCTACAACGATGTAAGATGTACCTAAACCTATATTTAAGCTGACATGATAATATATTATATTATCATATTATGAGAGGAAACAAAAAAAAATATACATTTTATTTATTATACACAATATTAGTAGTTGGATGATTTTAGGTATAATTTTTAAATCATAAAAATATTTCTCAAAAAAAAAAAATATATCCACTACTCACCATACATCACAGTATAAGCATTATATTGACTCGTTTAACACGATTATATTTTTTATTGAAACTTATATTATGTGTGAAGATTTTTTAATATTTTATGTTATGTATTGAGATTTTAAATATTTTATTTGGTCTTTAATATATGATTATATAATTATAATTTTAAATTCTTGATTCATATATTAATATATAATTTATATATAATAAATAGGTTATAATGAACTTGTTTAAGCTTTAAGGATTATAAATAGATCAATAAGTTTAATCCGTTTATTAAACGTATTGGGTTTGAGTTTATATATAATGACACGTTATTTAAACAGGTAATGTTTGAGTTTACAATATATTTCATTATATACGATTACGACACTACCTATTACGATACGAAAACACGAATTGTCACCTCTAGTAGTAAGTACATTTTTCATAATAAAAATGATACAACCATATTTACCATATGAGGTTGTAGTGTACGTTGAATATCATTATATAATTGTTTTTACGACTCAAAAATTATACTCATGCTTATAAAGAGTATAAGGAGCAGTGTGAGACATTCCTTTTTTTTTTCTCATGGTATGGTGTTGTAGTGTATTGACACATAAGCATTGGTATATTTTTCAAATGTATATGAGATCTTTTTCTTATTCCTTATTTCATTATATATATCCCCCAGAAATACTAAATTGACTCAAAATATATTAGTATTTAAAATATAATTTTTGAGAAGTAAAATGGAGGAGCTGTCCTTGAACAATTTCTTCAAATTGCAATAGATTTGTAATTATTAACAGTTAGCAAAAGTAAACAAATCGGGCCAAATTTCGCTTCTGTTTATAAAAAGTAAAAAAAAAAGTGCTTTGGTTAATATAGATATACATTAAAACATTTCTATAATGGTACTGTATAAAGAAATAACTTTTATATAATCATAAAAAAAATTCGGTCCCAACTTGGACCAGTTATAAATAAGACTAATTTTTCTATTGTAATAAATTATAATTTGTTTATGTCTCATTTTAAAGAAACTTGACTCTACACAGCAATAATTAACTATATATTATATTTATAAAATTTACATTGAGAAAAAAACATTAAAGAGAATATAAACTTTTAACCCAGCAGGGTGTTGGTTCAATGGCTTGGGAGGATGGACCAATGATGCTTAAGGCAGATGTCTAAAGTTTGAATCCCAGGTTGGCGAGTTTAATTTTTTGGTTTATCTGGAATGATGCGTGGTGCGTGCATGTAGGTTGTGAATTAGTCTGGCGGGCATTAAGTGCATAGAGCTGGGATACCACTATCTCAAAAAAAAAAAAATGAATGTAAAAATTTAAATTTTTAAGATAACTTTTCATATTTCTAACACTTTTTAATACTAAATAAATTTATGCCCACTATTTTTTAAAAGTGTACAATAATTTTGTTAAGTATAACTCTTTTAATTTTATAACCTCCTTATCATAATAAATTTAACTTGTACGACAACATTACTATAAAGAGATTTTAATGAAGATATAGGATTTTTTCAACTATCGATGTGGCCAGCATACTCTACAAGTTAAAGTACATTGACATAATCTTAACAGTGCCAACCAGGTTACCTTGTTTGTGTAGGACTAATGATTCAACCCAAGGCCTGTGGGCCCAACTTGACTCATTCCGAAGGATTCATCCCAGACCCACAGCCCAAAGTATTTCACTGCTCGGACCACCCCTGCCCAGCCCTAAATTGTATTGAACGGGCCACCCGAATCAAAACACAAAACGTGATTCGGACTTCGGAGGATCCATTCTTTCGGGTCTTCACCCGCACCGTTTCATGCCCTACCCTTCCTTGTTACCCACGTTCTCCTTTTACGCCTTCTTATAAAGCCGTTACAGTGACAACTAATTCCTCTCTCTCTCTCTTTGCTCTCTTGCCGTCTTGGTTTACTGGCCTTGCCAATGGCGAAAGGCGACGACGCCATTAGAAGGAAGAAGAACAGAGCGAATCGAAAGCGTATGAGAAACGAATTTTCTTCCAAGGTGTCTGCGCGCGTTGCCTCCATAATCGCCTCTAAGCAGCGCCGCAAGTCCGGCAAGCGCCGCATCTGCGAGGTATGGCTAAAGTTACGAATTTGATTTCTTCAAGTTCATAAGTTTTTTTTTATTGGATTGGTAGGGCTTCTGAAATCTTCAAGCTCATAATTTGATTTCTTCTTCATAATTTGTTTTTCTTTTTTTTTTTGAGTGGCGGTGGTTTAGAAGCCTTAGAATTGAATGGAATGGATAATGGGTTTTGGTTGAATTTAAGTGAGTTTTGATGGGTTTGTGAGTGATAGTGCCGATCAGAATATTAGGTTTTGGTTTTGGTTTTGGTAAGTCTAATTGCGGTAGCTGCAATTTTTTTTTAATTCTAAAATGGATGAATTCTTGGAGAAGGCATGACCGTGTTGAAGGAGCTGAAAACACTGATCAATTGGCTACTATGATAGATTTTGAGTTCGTAGTTTCTCGAGCTGTGGTTGCATTTGTGAAATTCATTTTTTGACTAGTTGCTTGGACAACAATATTCTTAAAATTCAAACAAGTGTCTTCGTCTCTCTTGTTTCTATTTTTAATTTCAATGACCAGAAATCTCATTCTTACTATATGACTTTGCTCATGTATGTTATCTGATCAAAGACAGCAATCCACACACATAAACACACACACAGGCATGCAACTAAATTCTGAATTTATTGTATAATTAGTAATAATTTTGCCTTACAAGAGTTAATGGTGACTCTATAATACCTGTTCAGGGGATGTGTTTTGCCCTTCCAACTCTTGAGGACCCCTTCAATGATCGGTATGAGGAGAAGGCATGGAATAAAAAGAAAGCCCAGAAGCTTACTCCTGACCAATCTGCTGCAGGGGTGTCTGCTATCAAAAAAGTTGCTGCACCCAAACAGAGTTTTTCTGATAAAAGTTCTGTCAAGTTTGTGAAACAAAGTGAACCTGAAAAAAAAAAGTTTGGAAATGGGAAGCTTGAAAGGAGGGGAATTACATCCCTTTTGGGTGAGGATCTGAAAAGCCTTGTAGACACAGGAAAACCAACGTTGTCCAAGGGTGGAGTGCCCCAAGATAAACAGCAGGGATTACATGGAACTTTGAATGGTTCATTGAAGTTTCTTGGTTTGTGCTTGAACGCCATACAGAATGCATTGAAAACTGACAGTAATTTGAATGATTGTATGGATAGACCTTTGTTGTTCAACATGTGGGGATTTGAGTTCTGGAAATGCTGTCAAAATGGGTTAGATGTAGTGGAGACATCTGGAGTGTGTAGCTCCATAGAGCAGATTGCATGGATAGTCTCTACAGCCACTGATGTTATTTCAAGCATGGATAGAAAGGGTCAATCATTAGCCTGTCCCTTTTTGTTGTTCCTTGTACCATCCCAAGAAAAAGCCCTTAAGGTTTGCAGACATACCCACCTCAGCTTAATTATTAATTTTTGTTTTTTTTCCCCTTCAACTTAAGTGGTTTAATTAATCTTTTCCCTTATTTTTTTTTCATTATTGATTTTTTTTTTTCCTGAATGGAGATCTTTTAAACAGCACCACACCTGGCTTCACTGTGATCTAATAGTTAATTTATGTTATGTTTCACATTGCTATCTTGCTTAGGTACGATCTGTGTGTAAATCTCTCAAGGAAGTTGGAATACATACAGTGAGCTTACATACTGGTGCCTCAATAGATCACCAGATTCATGGGTGAGTAGTAGCTGCTAGGTTTTCCTAATTGCTTATATCTCCTTTCCCAGAAATTCACTTTCAAAGAAGCAGGAAAAAGGTTTATGAAGTTTTATATTGGTAGAATAGTATAATAAAGCATTTAGGACAATACATTATGATACTCAGCTTGACTCAACTCAGCAAAGCCTTTTCCTAACTATATGTTATATAAGTGTAATTAAATGTCTCAGATTATTTTGTCCAAATTTTTTGGCGCAGAAGTGTTAATCATTTAATGGAGACACTAGGTGTATGAGAAAAATTCAGTTCTTTGGTATCCTTCATTTGTACAGAAGCATAGAGCAAAGAGGTATATGAAATACTATGCTCCTTGGATTTTTTGTAGAAGGTGAAGTATTCAATGAATTCTGACCTTGGTGTTGGTTAGTTTGCATTCAAAATAACAATATTTGTTGTAAAACATGTCTTTTGAGCATTTTTTGCAAATAACTATTCTGAATTTTTGCTGGAATATATTATACTTTGGGCCCTTTCCGGCCTCTCTTTTCATGCCCACTGATAACTCTTTTACTTCTGCAGTCTAAAAAGGTGCGATCCTGAGTTTCTTATATCCACTCCTGAGAGGCTTAGGGAGCTCATTTCCTTAAGGGCCATTGATATATCAGAGCTATCTTTACTGGTATGATGGTATTGTGGTTGGTTTTGCAATTTATGTTTAGTTTTTCCATTTTATTCTCTGCAAGCTTAAGCTTTTAAATAAGTTGGTCATTGCATGGTATCTGACATAGGAGATAAATTTCCCAAGGTGTTGCACTATGACTTTGAATCCTTGATAGGTGTGTGTTTGCTAGTGTCCCCATGAGTGTGTCTGCGACCCTGTTCCCAGAGGGTGCTGTATTGACAAAGGGGGTGCGTTGAATTAGTTGATATTTATGGTTGTGCCATTTTCTACAAGCTTTAGCTTTTAGATTAACGGGCCATTGATATTATTATTTGGAAGAGGTAAAATCTTGTATTTTAAGGCATGTCTACAACTTTGCTGATCTTTTACTTTTAGGCTTCTTAAAGACACCATATAAGAAGCCTTATTATACCCTCTTGGGTGACTGATAGACTTATTTCCATTGTTGTTACAATTGCTGATCATAGTAGTTAGAATCGTGATTCGAATCGTTGAATTATACGATTCACACTTCATTTCACCCCCAAACGATTCGAATCAGATTTCTCAATCGTTATACTTGTGATTGTGAATCGCAAGTAAATTGGTCCAAATCGTAGGTGAATCGTAACTTGTAAGTGAATCGGTCCAAATCATTAATTAGCTAAAAACACTAATGTCCATATGACTCTATGGATACTTTAATTTATACAAATACATGATTCACTATGTATTGTGAATCTTATGATTTACCAATCTGAATCCCAAGTCAATTCATCAAGCCTCAAAATGATTCGATTCTGATTTACAATTTTGATAACCATGTTGCAGATCACTTTATATTTTAACTGCTGATCTCTTGCAACTACTTGTCATATTGTAAGGGATTTATTTCCATTACTGAAGCACATATTGCAATTTCAATTGTGATTCTGTATAATGTATTTTAGCATGTTTTTTTATTTAGTTTCTTTTTTTAGGGAAAATTTTTATTTTGGTATATTTAATTTTTTAGTGGTAGTTCTAGATAGTTTTTAAAATTCGTTTTTATTATTTAAGTGTATTAAAAAGTGTTTAGAAGTGTCTAAATAGAGCTCTAATAGAACTAGGAAGTTGCTTTTATGTTATGGATAGGTTAGGAAACTTATTTTTAAGTATTTTAGGTAGTTTAGAAGTTGTTTTAGGGGACTTATCTATAGAAGGAGCTCCAATTACGAATTTTAAGAGATGAAGATCAATATTTTTTCTCTTTGAATATTTTATTCAATAGAATATATATTTGGTTATTTTTTTGAATATTTCGTTCTTGCTTCCGCGACAAATCTTCATCATTCTGTCTTGTAGAATTTCCTGCTGCAATCTTTTTTGTATTTTGTCCTTCATGTTTGCTTTGAGTCAAATGACATTAAGATGTGTGTTAATCATCCTGTAAGACTATATTGAGAGATGTTTCTATTTTTCTATGTTATTCCTCCTGTTTATCAATTTCTGCATAGGTTATACTTGTGCTATCTTTTCCCTTTATTAATCTGAGTGCATGGCATGCTTGCGTGTGTATGAGTGTATGTATTCATGCATGTGATTTTGTGTTTTCTGGCATTCAAATGATTTTATGTTTGCATGTGTCCGCAGATGCACATGTTTTATGTATTGAATGGAATTCAAATGCATGCATAGATACTTTTCTGTAACATTTTTCACTAGTAGATCCGGTATTGCTGAATAACTATCAAGATTCTAAAGCCACATCTTTATGCATGGCCATTTACTTCTCTGGTCTTAGATGGCTTCTTGTGTCATCATTTTGTCCCACATTTTTAAGAATAGATACCATATAAGCATTGTTGGTTCAAATAAGACCGTTAGTTTGATTCAGAAGCAGAGTTAAGCATACTTGCTCTCTCAATTCTAAATATGTGTTAAAGATTTTTATTTTTATTTCTTAAATTAAATTACTCCTTTATTTTTCATCATCTTTTCCTGACTCATGATTTTGACCGAACAGGTTGTGGATGGGTTGCAGACCTTTGTAAGGGATGGCTTATTGGATGAAATAAACTTTATTAAGCAGTCTATTCAAGGAAGTCATGTGACAGTTGTTTTCAACGATGGCTTTGAAGCTGTCTCTGCTTCTGCAATGCAAAATTTAGTGAAGGAACCTATCTGTAGATTGTCCGTTAGTGATTCTATAGCGAGTCAAAGTGCATGCATCTATCAGTGCGTACATGCTTGTGCCTCAGAAGAAAAGCTATTGAAGGTACACAGTAGTTCTTAGCAATGTTTTATTAGTTTCATTTAAGGCTTTCCAGACACTTCATACCTGTGTCATACAATCCAAAAAGGCTGTATGAAATCTTTTAGCTAACAAACCACATGAGTATTGGATTTCAACAACCTGGTCCTGATGCTAAGATGACATGTTCAAAGTCCTCTGACTTCAGCTTCATTAATATTATTTGATCAAGCAGCCATACACTTGAATGCAATGGTATTTTGAACTGCCTTTTTGGTGTTCAATACTAACATATTCTTGCTTTTTTCAGGGCATTCAAATTCTAAACCTAGAAGGTAGTAAGGAACCATGCTGCGAGCAGATTAATGTGTTATTTGTAGTAAGAACAAGTATCAATGCTCAGACATATTTTAATACACTCATAGCTGATGGTTACTCCGCTCCTTCTGATGCCTTGTCTGATGGTCTATATTTAGCTTACAGGTAATGTCATGAACTCTATGATTATACATGTCCCTTTTACATGCCTTGCACAAAATTTTGATTTTCATCTGCTTTGTTCATCCTTGTTAAAAGGGGAACATTGCAGTGCAAAACATGGACAATGCTTTTTTGTTTTTTTAATTGCAATTCTTCAATTTCATTGAGGAAACAAACAAGAACTTGATCACTAGCCACTGAATCTGCAGTGAGAAGGCCATGGTCTCTGTGACTGATGTTAAAGCCGTTGGGGATGAAGTTGATTTAGGGAAGTTTGAAGTAGTCATAATTGTAGATTTTCCTACAACAATTGATCTATACGTGAGGATTCTTACAAGGATGGCTCGTCAGTCAGTCCATGGTTCGTTGCATAGCCTCCTTTGTGAAGAAGATGCACCACTAGCTGGGCAGTTGATTCAGGTACTTGAAGAGTGTGGTCAGATTGTGCCGCAAACTCTAAGAGAGTACCACAATTCTTCATCCATGTTGGAACACTGATTGTGATTTCAGTTTTGTTTGGTATGTTTTTCTCCTCTCATTCTCTTATGATTCTTTTTTTTTTTTTTCAGTTCCCTCTTATATATTAATGTGAACTTTATCATCATAAATTACTATTTATCAAAAATCAAGGAAGTTTTGATGGGCCCTCAGCATGTTCAAGTTTGTTTTTTGTAAAATCAGTAGAAGAAACAGACAATACAGTATAGAAAGTGGCAGACACTTAGCTTTTAATGAAATGGAAAACTGGGTTTGAGACTTGCTCTCAAATCACTCCAGGGTGATAATGAATTATTGGTCCATGTATTAATTACATCTCAAACAGAGGCAAAAATGGCAATGTTTTTGCCATTTTTAGATATGTGGTAGACAAAAAAAAAAAAAATGTCAGGTTGAAGGAGACTAGAAGGGCACCAAGTCTCTCTAGCTTGCTTGCAATTGTACTTTTAATCATTAATTGCATGTCATCTGAATTGGGTTTTACTCCACGAAGTTCAAGTTGGTACTAACAGCAAACAGTTGAATTTGCTATATTCGTAGTGAAAGTGGCACCTTGTCAGGTGGGAACAATAACACTGTGTAGAGCAAGATCATAATTACAAAACAATTTACTGGAATTAGTGTACATTATCTTTGAAAGATATAATTATTTATAATATGATTGAGTTAATTTGCTCTTTCTTATAGAACTAACTCTTAGCCCTTGCAAACGTTAGTTAACACCAACGGTGTGCATTCAAACCTCTTCACTTGACGTCAAGTGTTTGATTTTCTTCTCTTACAAATAAGTAAGAGCTTTTTCTTTTTTAATAAAAGTAAGAGTGAGACATGGTAGTTGGTTTGCATAGTTTTCATTCGGGCCCCTTATGCTTTTGTTATTGTGCTCGTTTTTTTAGTCCTACTGAGAGTTCTCAACTTTCTCTGGCCTCAGTGTCGGCATCCTTTAACTTTGTTGCATATGCTAAATCTACGACAAACCTTACCATTACATAATGAAAAAGAGATAATTGAGGATCTACAATTATAAAAATATTAAATCAAAATTGCAAAACATAATAACATAATCAAAAGTATATAAGTAATCTTGCTCTAGTGATTTGGCTTCAATTAATATAATCGCCAAGAACTTCCACAGATCCTAGTTGGCAGAAGCATTAGAAGGTCCACGAAGCTGGTCCCCCTTGGATTAGTTCTGGTAGTCTGGCTAGCTATGGTGCGCTAGTAATGACAAGATGACAGGTTCCAAACTAGCAAGAATAGAAAGAAGCATCTAAGCTAAATGAGACAACCATGAGTTCAGCCGAAACTGGCTCAACAACCCAAAACAAGACATTTAATTTGCTTGATTCATCAAATCAGAGGTAGTTAGCTGAAAAAATTATCAATTCAATTAAGACATAAATTAAGATGCAAAAAAACAAGGGAATATATTTTTCTATTATAATGATTTTTCTATTTATTTTTGTTGACTTATTATGTGCAAATGCCTCTAAACAATAATCTTTTACATCATACATCCAATATTCTATTTTTTTGTCAAGTTTAACAAAAGTGTTACTATAATTATTTAGTATAGTTAACATAAATCTTGTCCTATTATTATTAAATTCTTCTAGTACATATTTGTTACAGATAATATATACATAGTCTTCAAATGGGCATTAAGGAATTTATTATTGAGTGAATCAAATGTGTTAAGGACTGAACTTTGTGAATCTTGTGTACCCTTTTATGTTATATGTATGGGCTAATATTTATTGGCATCTAAAGATTAAAAGTATTGTTGCTTTCACAAAAAAAAAAGAAGCTTAAAAGTATTGTTGATCCAGTATAGAAGTTCTAATGTTTGATTCTTGGATGTGTCCTTGTTAAGAGAAGCCTACCAACGGGTGTGGGGATGGGTGTGGGAAACAAAACAAAACAAAAAAATGATTTATCTTTGATTGATCCAAGGATGTAAATCAGTTCATAATAATTCCTCGTAAACCCTAGACATGTAAAGAGAGTTTGAAAAGATTAATACATGGAACACAACATAGGAATATCACATTGAGAGCCTATTAATTTATCACGTTCAATGTGAACTCAACACGTGTTTTCTTAAAGATTTTTCACCAGGAAGAATTCAAAAATATAAAAAATAAAGAATGGTGAGCCAGCAGTAATATAAAAAAGGATTTGAGTTGTAATCATAGGTATATATAGGCAAAAATCAATAATTTTCTATAAGAAGTAATCATTTTTTTTATACATTTAAAAGTATACTAGTGGTTGAAAGGCTGTTGGGAGGCCATTGTTACATGAGGTGCCATCCATATACTACATATTCTTTAGAAATTTAATGGGTTTTATATGCTGTGATGTTTTGAAACCATGGGAGAGGGAGAATAAGACACAAGTAATTTGGGGTATTAAAATGGTCAAATCCTTACAAATCAAGTATGAAAAGTGTGTTAGATGGGGAAGTGAGGTGTAGGGTCAGTCTCAAACCTAAATGAAGATATACAAATAAAAGTTTTATAAAGAAGTTTCATTTGTTTAATTGATGGGAGGCTTCACATGTATCTCATTGAACTCACCCTTTTTATTTTAAGGTTTGGAGACAATGGTAGATAGGACATCATTTCCTTGTGGGGGTTTAGTGCAAGGAATGAGTATTGGTATATATATATATATATAACACTAAAACCCTAATCTTAAACCTCGCTTCTTTTGTGATTCGGCTATGGATTTCTAGATCTAAAAATTTAGTTGGTCGAATAAAAAATATTTTTATATATTTCACTAAAAAAAAATTGTTTTCAAAAAATGATATATATTATATTATTTAAATTTTTATTTTTAGATTAAGTTATTGTTTTCAAATCACAAATTAAAGGTAGCTTTAATTTTTTTTTATTTGCAAATATATTTTTATCAAATGAACATCCGAACCCTATTTTTTTAGGGTTTAGACCCCTAATGACTCAATTGGTAATACAATAGATACCTTTGCCAAAATGGCTAAAATAGCTTTGACCTTGACCTTATAACATCTCTTTCCCATATTAATATTACAAACTTTATTGAGTTTGAAAATTAGGCATTTTTGGAATTAATACAAATTAGAAACACATCAATCACGCAAAATTGCTTGGCAAAATTAGTGAAAAAGTTGTTCAATATTTTATAGATACAAATAACCATTCATATTTTTCGCATTCTACATGGAAAGTAACATCCATTATTATCTTTTTTTTTAAATTTAATTCTTTTAAGAAAAATAGTCAAAATGGATGCCATGACCATTTTACCCTTCTCTTTCTTTCTTTTTTTCTTCTTCTATATAGGTCAAAGGTAGAGGCCATGAAAGTCGTGTTGCAGCAAATAATTTTGGTAAACAAGGTTTAGGTATCGTTTGGCATGTATGAATTTACAATTCAAACGTGATTTAAAAGTGTTTTAACAAAACTTTATTTCCTCCCGTTTCTGCATTTGTCGATTATTTTTTAAAAAAATATTTTTTAATAGAAACACAAACGTACTCTTAAACAGGGTCATTAGTAATACCTGGCCAATCTTACTAAATATGGAATAGCATATGAAGCTAAAGCTTTTTTTTAATTTTTTTTTCTTGTGATTTATATATTCATTTATGAATCATGTAAGTTGCTACTTCCTGATAGGACCGCGTTTTAATACATTAACGTCTTTTAATAATAATTGTATCATGAACAATATAAACGTTTATATGGTGTGGGTCTAGCACTGAAAATGATACCTTTAGAGACCAAAATCTTCAAAAATATTATGATGTCCCAATTCATAATTTTTTTTTTCTAATAGTGACTTATGTCGATCATATTTTCAGCCTTTTATTTATTTTTGTGGTAGGGAATGGAAATTATTACATCAAAAATTACAACTATTAAATCAAAATGTCATTAATCTATCAAAATTAGAAATTATGATCCTAATTATGAAACCATGATTTTTGACAGGTAACAGAGTGGAGTGTGATTGATACAATTATTATTTACTTTATAAGAAAATAATTTATATTTCATTCAAAATTATATGTTTTATAATAAAAAAAAAGGAACCGTAAGTACCCATATATAACAGTGGCAGATCCGTTATTTCGAGGATTTTAAAGGGTATTTAACTGGACTTTTCGATTTTAGAAAACCCTGCCGACGGTAGTTGCGTGCTGTGACAACAGCGACAGCTCCGAAAAAAAACCCAGCCATGAATTGCTGAAATAATAAATAAAAATAAATAATAAATAAAAGAAATTATTATTTTGTTTAGTTCTGAAATAATAATGAATAATAATAAACTTGATCAAAATAAATAAATAATAATAATAATTTGGTCAAAATGGATTGGCTTATTTAAAAGCTTAAGGGTAGGATTTTGGTAGCTTTAGCTTGTGTTATCAATTTGATATAATTCTTGTTCTTATCAATTTTGAGTTTTACATATATTTTCTAATCTAATTACTAATACAAATAAGTGTGGGGCAACACATGACACACTTACCATTGTATTAACATTCTAATTTCATTTCATTTGATATTATTGAAAATAGTGGTAGGTAATAGATATAGGCTATATTTGGGAGTGTGATTTTAACTGCGTTGTATTAAAAAATTGGCTAAACGGATTTATTCACTATTTGGAAAATCTGCTTTTGAGGTGGAAAATTACCATTTTAAGCGTTTTACAGAAGCAAGACTCGACCAACTTTTAGATTTTGACGTTAAGTTTAGAAAAAATATGTTTCCTTTCTAAATGCTAAAACTATCTCAAACAAGATAATAGAAGACACTCACTTTCCCAGAGTAAAATATTTGGCCAATATGGTAAATTTCTATCTAGCAAACACACACTAAATAAATTAGAAAAATAGAATAAAATAAATAATAATGATAGAAAATAGTAGTTGAAAGTGAAGTAGAACTACTTTGTAACATAAAACAGTTGATGGTATAAATGTAAAGTATTATTAATGGCTCTACTCAACTCAAGTACGTGTCTTTCTACAATTGAGATTTGAGCAGCAATTGCAGTTATTATACTAATGATTATTATTACAAGGTTAAAGCTGATTTCAACGCTGCGGCTCGAGGCTTCTTAATAACCTTAAGCTGTGTGTTCATCTTCTTCAAATCCACCTGAATTAACGGGCACGGGCACGGGCACGGGCACGGGCACGGGTGTTCCAAACTTGTTTGACTAATCTAATGAAATTGATGGATCATCTTATATGATTGATTTTGATGTAGGAGCGATTTTAACACCCTAACTCCACATTCACCCAATCAACAACCTAAGTTTTAATCAACAAATACTAATACAACTCATTAATTAATTCATTTGTAAAACCACGTCAAAGAAATATTTTATTTTACTTAATAATATCATGAAAAATAATACTAAAGTGATTTTCCATAAATAAATAGAAAAATAATAATAATATCAATCATGTCATTTTTAGAGGACAACAACCACCACACCAAGCCCAACCATTCTACATTAATTCAGTTATATGTTAAAAGAAAATACTAAAATTATATTTTTTTTCAAACACTAGTTAATGATATATCATGCATCAATGCATGATTTAAAGACATCCAACATATATTATAAAAATATGTACTAAAATTATGTACACTTATCATTTTCTTTTAATCAAACTTTGCCTTAAATTAATTAAAAATATATAAAAAAATGTTATTTTTTATTTTTATGGGTAAGAAAATTTTCTTTTTATTTCTTTTATTAAAAAATAATAATAATACATATGTAATCTCCTAGGAGAAGTAGAGGTACGTGCAGGAAACAGGAGGGTTTTCCTCTTATATAAAAGCCTCTCTGTTCTTCTCTTCTCTCTGCCTCTTCTGCTCTCTCACTTTCTGCTTTAGATTCCTGGCATTGAAAGAGAGGAAGAGAAGAAGAAGAGCAGCTTAATTAATAATTAAAGGGAGGACTTAAAAGAGCGTTTTTTTGTTTGTTTCATATTTTTGCTTTTTATTAATGCTATATTTGTGGGTCGTTTTTTGGGGAGATTAAGCTCTGTAATCTGCATTTTTTTTTTCTGGGTGTTTTTGGGTTCTAATGTTTGTGGGTCTGTCTGGAAGAGTGTATTTGAGTTGAGAAGATCGATCAATACACTGACATTCCAGCTCTACCGCATTGTGTCTTGCGTAATTCACAAGGAAATCACACAGAAGGTAACTAGCTTGCTACAACAGAGAGGAGTGTGAGTGCAAAGATTCTTGCTCTTTTTGCAAAGTCATCTCTTTAAATCCAACCCCATCTTCTCTACTTTTCTTTATTAACTCACCCATTTTCTCTTCTCCTACTTCTAGCTAGCTACTTGCTCTTTCTCTCCCATTTCTTCTTTAATTCTTCGATGGATCGGATTTCCGCGACGACGACCCTTCTTCCAGAATCATTCCAAGGCACCAGAGACGACGTTACAGACCAAATTGGATTGATTTGGTATCAGATCAAAGCACCATTAATCATTCCTCTGTTGAAAATCCTTGTTTTCTTTTCACTGATCATGTCTGTTATGCTATTCATTGAGAAAGTGTATATGGCAATTGTGATCGTTCTCGTGAAGCTGTTTGGTAAAAAACCAGAAAAGCGTTACGAATGGGAGACATTAAAAGATGATATAGAGCTCGGAAATTCAGCTTATCCCATGGTTCTTGTGCAAATCCCAATGTACAACGAAAGAGAGGTCCCCTGCTACTACCCATTTGCTTTTTTATTTTGGAAAATGTCTAATTCGAGATAATCTAATGATCGAATGTGTTATATAGATGTCCCTTTAGCATTTTTTTTTTTTTTTTAACGCAGGTTTATCAGCTCTCGATTGGAGCTGCATGCGGGATTTCATGGCCGTCCGATCGAATCGTAATTCAAGTATTGGATGACTCCACTGATCCTATCATCAAGGTCCTTTTAGATAACTATTTTCATCATCAAATCTCTTCATTTTTTAATATATTTTTTTTGTGATTTAATTATTAATGAAGAAGATGGTGATGGGTAGTGATTTTTGTTGAGGTTGAATATTGGGAATTTGCAGAATCTGGTGGAAATGGAGTGCCAGAGATGGGCAAGCAAAGGAATTAACATAAAGTATGAGATAAGAGACAACCGAAATGGGTACAAAGCGGGAGCTTTGAAAGAAGGGATGAAACATAGTTATGTGAAGCATTGTGATTTTGTTGCCATTTTCGATGCGGATTTCCAACCAGAGCCTGATTTCCTGTGGCGCACCGTCCCCTACCTGCTTCACAATCCTGACATTGGTCTCGTTCAAGCTCGTTGGAAGTTTGGTAGGCTTTGCTTATTAATCATCCCTTAATTTATTTATGATTAAGACTAGCACGTAATTTCAGTTTTTCATCATCTTTTTTAACTTAATCAATCTTCATGATAGAGAAAGTGTCGGTGCGGTGCCACGTTCCACGTGTCCCCAAAACCTCAGGAAATATTATGAATCAATAATTACCGTCCACGTGGATATCATTGGCCCCACATCCCTACTACTTTCTTCAATTTAATGATCTCTCAACGTTACACGACGCTCACAAGTAGAAAAAAACACTGATTGGATTTTGGAGTGAAAATCAAGGGCATTTGTGTCTTCTTTTTACATTTTTAATTCTGCAGCCCATGTGCACTGCACTCCAATTTGAGGGACCCCAAAATAAAACCACCGACACTTTTTTTTTCTTTTTTTGTAAATAATCTTTTTCCACCTTATTGGATGGACGTGTCAGCGGTTTTCCGGGCGGTTTTTGCAGTGAACTCCGACGAATGTTTGATGACGAGAATGCAGGAAATGTCGCTGAATTACCATTTCACGGTGGAACAAGAAGTCGGGTCTTCCACTTACGCCTTCTTCGGTTTCAACGGTAAACCACTCTCCTTAACTATAAAACCGCTTTCACTTCCCTGAATTATAAGAAATAAAAAATAAAATTGAAAAACTGTTGCAATGAAGGTACTGCTGGGGTGTGGAGAATTACGGCACTAAATGAGGCGGGTGGATGGAAAGACCGTACGACTGTGGAGGATATGGATTTGGCCGTCCGTGCTAGTCTCAAGGGTTGGAAATTTGTATATATTGCTGATCTTAAGGTATTATTATAATATATTTTAATCAAAATATAACATAAAAACATTATCATTAATGCACCATTAAGTATTTTCCTGATTTCTAAGTTCTAACTACAAAAAATAAAAATAAAAAGATTACTGTATTGTGTATGTAGTAGATGTGTATGTGCGTTAGCAGCTTCTGAACGTAGAGTTTACCTGGACTTAATTTACAATTGGTGTTGTGGGGCTTAGGTGAAAAATGAACTTCCCAGTACATTCAAAGCGTACAGATATCAGCAGCACAGGTGGTCTTGTGGGCCTGCTAATCTCTTCAGGAAAATGGCAATGGAGATAGTCAGGAATAAGGTAATTAATTAGTTTCATCTATGTAGCTACATTCATTCTTTTCTTTTCTTTTTTTATCTTAATGTTTAATTTGCTTAAGTCTACTACTACTACAATGCAGAAAGTTTCTACATGGAAGAAGTTCCATGTTATTTACAGCTTCTTCTTTGTTCGAAAGATCGTCGCCCATATCGTCACCTTCGTCTTCTACTGCATAATAATGCCGGCAACTGTGTTAGTTCCTGAAGTTGAGATTCCCAAGTGGGGTTCTGTCTATATTCCCTCCATTATCACCCTTTTAAACTCAGTTGGAACTCCAAGGTTTGACATATATATATATCCAAATGAATTAACATCTCAATCTGTTCATTAATTATCTTGTTTCTTAGTTTAATTGTTTATTTGCTCTGTTTATATGATCTGATCTTGCATTTCAGGTCACTTCACTTGTTGGTGTTTTGGATTCTGTTTGAGAATGTCATGGCTCTTCACCGTACTAAAGCAACCTTTATAGGTTTGCTGGAAGCAGGAAGAGTGAATGAATGGATTGTTACTGAGAAACTAGGTGATGCTCTTAAAGCAAAAGCAGCAGCCAAAGCTCCCAAGAAACCGAGGCTTAGGATTGGAGAAAGGTACAGTTTCTGTTCCAATTAAGATATGTCCATTTGGATTCAATTTTGAATTTCTCAAATACATCAATCATATTGCTCATCAAGATTTGATACTAATGATTTTCATGTTCAACAGACTTCATTTGTTGGAGCTCTTTGTAGGAGTCTATCTCTTCTTCTGCGCTTGCTATGACATCGCCTTTGGGAAGAACCATTATTTCATATACCTTTACTTGCAAGCCATGGCATTCTTCATCATGGGGTTTGGCTACGTTGGCACATTTGTCTCCAATTCTTAGCAGAAGAACTCTCTCTTTGGTATTCCTTGCACCATGTCTATATCATTATATCATCAACAACATATATGTAATATACAATATGGGTCTTCTGATCATGGCAACATTTTGTCAGAATTTGTTACTATTACTCTCTTAAGCATTGTAAGAAGGAAAAAATGCCTATAAATTCCTTTTAAGCTGAGAAGAAGAGTTGTCGATTCTTTTACACCGCGAGAGTGAATCACTCATTCCTCGCCTCCAATGATTTCCCTTGTGAATAGCCAGGAAGTTTTTACAGGAAAGATTCATAAAGGAATAAAAGAAAATTAATTGATAAGTTGCTGTGGGAAGGAATTACAAAGATGGGAGGAGCAAAAGCAGGGATTGATGTATGAGAAACATCTTTAGAGATTGTTACTGCTTTGTAATTGTTGAATTTGTACCTTTTTTCTTTTTTTCTTTTTTTTTTGTCAATTTCCTGTTGAGTTTTGTGTGTGAGGGGGAATATGTTGATGGGCAGAAGCTATAATTAGAAGATCATCCTTCTGCATCTCTGTTTTCCCTGTCTATATATGGCTGTTCTATTTCTTTATGTCAAACATCAGAAGATGAAAGAAATTTTTTTAAGGAAATGGATTTGGTAACTCAAAAGTAGCATGTAATTTAGAGATTTAAGGGAGGATTGGTTGGCATGTAAATGAATGATTCAATGATGGACCCAGTTCTTTTAAGAAATCATTTTTCACCAATTGAAAACTTGAGACTTTCCCTTCTTAGTGGGTCCTGCAAATCAACCTAAAACACACACCAAACCCCTTAGAATTTGACCCCTAATTCTATTTATCTTTCCCTTCAAACTTTTAACTTCAATCATTCACTTTGTGCCCAACTCCACCACACTTGATTAAGCCAGTTGCATAAGAATAATGTGGAAGCATTTTGAGTTTGACTGATAAATGCAAGTATATATTACTATGCACTTGAAACATTCAATGTCCCTCAAATGTAAATAAATATATTACACTACACTTCTCCTAGACAATGAAAGGACATCTTTTCTAAATTGACTTTCTGTTGTTGATTTCCCACTTACTATGTCTAATTAGCAAATACAAGGTTTTTAAGCAATTCCAAATTCTATTGATTCCGACCAGCTGCTCTGTTTCATATGAAAATGAAAATCTTAATAAATGGGAATAAGTCCATGAAACTATATAAAATGAGTGAGTAAGTTCCGCCCTCATTTATTTAAAAGATCGGTCCTCAAGTAAACTTCCTCCACTTGTTTCATCTTATATCTTACCAAAAAGACAAATTTATCTTTTACATCATGTTTAACATTCAACGGTAACGGGGGTTGGTTGTCACAGTGGTTGAAGAGCGGAATGCACTTTGAGGGGTCATGCGTCTGAGTCTCAAGGTGTACAAGAAATTGAAGTATTGTTCGACTTGCAAGAAGAAAACCCGATCAAGAAATAAAAGTATTGGCAGGCTCAACGTATAATTCGTGCGGCGTCCACATAAACTTTGATCACCGGGTCGACGCGTTGGTGTAGGGATTAGTGGATCCTGAAGGTATTCGATACCACACAAGTTAGGATTATAAGGGTTCGTGTCAGGGTCTTGTTTCTACTTAAAAAAAAAAAAAAAAAAAAAAAAAAAGGGTAATGGAGACTAAATGAAAGAGTTTGGTCGGTGAGAAAATAGGAGAGCTGAAAAAAAAAATTCTCAACCCTCTTAGCATTCAAATACTGAAATTTATGATTTTCTTAAGAAAATTACTAATTTTCTCAACAAAACTCATAGTTATGCCTTTGGTTCCCTTTAGAGTAGATGCAGTTAAATAAAGATGTTTGCACATGGCCAAGAAGGCCAGCTCACTCCCAAGAGCATCATTGGCTGTACAAATCTTGGTAGGGTACAAGATGTAAAAATGGAAAGATTGTCTCAAGAGTTGGGTAAGTTGCAGCCAAAGAAACCTGTCTTTCATGTGGAATGCAAACCCACATCATGACTCTGGAGACATGAAATGCTGAAGAATCAACCTATTCTAATCAATCATTCAACTAATTTTCTTTTGCAACTCTTCCATTCATAGTCTGACAGATCTCACAAACGAAGTTTCGGTACAAAACCCTTCTATTTTTCTTGCATGTATTATGTATACAAGAGATTACTTTACAAACAGAAACCAAATCTGAGGGAGACATGTGACTATAGAAATTAACCAATCTTTTGCCATTTGGTGGAGAGGTGGAGTACCTTTCACATCGTTGTGCTGTTTTCCAGCATGCAGGTGTTGCCCTCCTTCTGCAATGGTTCATGTCATCATCTCCTCTCATCTCAAGCAGTCAAGGAGGCATTATGGAGGTGTAGAGCCAAGATCCAGCCACCGTTATGCCCGCAATACCCGCGCTATGAAGCTAAGTCAGAAGCATGAATATAATTGATACTGTCAGGGGGGGCAAATCCCCTCTAGCCTCTCTATTTTCATCAGGGTATTTAACTTTTGACCATATGGTAGTAGTAGTCCTATAACTAGCAAGAAGGAAGTAGATTCCTCTCCGTTCAACATGGCCCAAGTGACCACAAAGTATAGTCTAGAGCAGGCCAGTGATAACAGCCTCCTCCATTGAAGCCTTTCGTTTAGTCTCACTGAAAGTTTTGTGGAGTTGGACAAAAATTATCAATTAAAGAGATTTCCCTTGAAGCCCAAAAGAAAATTTCACTAAGAGGTTCTAGAGCAACTTAAGCCTTGGCAAGTTCCAAGATAAAATCAATGTTGGCCCTATTAAGCCCTAAATGTGGAGTGAATCTTGCTAAAAAGAAATGTTTTCAGCTCCAAGACGGACGTTTCCATATGATCACCAATACATCTTTAATATGAGAAAGTTCATTTTAGCATTATATACCTGTGAAGGAATCTTAAGTACACCTCCGGAAGTTATGGGATGGAATTATAATAGATTAATTATTTTGACAGGTGCTAGCACGAGAAGAAATTCGGAAGCTACGTTTATGTTTATTATCACTTAGCAATCAGCAGAAAAGATATAGGCACCAGGTTGAGACTTTCTTGGATAGAATGAGTGTTCATTCTAGATGACAGCTTATGTCATCACTCACTTTCTTTTCCAAGTGCAGACAGAGGAGGATGCACCCTCTCTGTTAAGAAGGAACGTGTGCCAAACTCTCAAGTCTTACCTAAATAGGAAACTTGGAAGAAATTATATCATAGTTTTCACATTACAAATCCATTGGACTTAAAACGTGTTGTTACCACTGTTAATGGTTGATATACATAGTTTTTTTTTTTCTGAAACCTCCACTTTTTAAGTTTATTGGTTATCTAACAACCAATGCAATAAGAACAAAATATATATATATATATATATATATAACCTATCTCAATATTGAAGACCCAGTGTGTTGTATAAAGACTCCTAAACCAAAAGACTCAGAGGAAAAAGACCAACAAATTGTAAGGCTTAGCAAGTGTCAGAAAAAGGGAAAACATTAAAAGTAGAAAGCTAGAGCTCACATTCATAACAAGTATATTGATCCAAGTTCTAATGTGTAAAAAAGAGACTGAAAATGATGGAGAGAGAAGAGGTGATGATCAGACTTTTTTATGTCAGGTTGAATTGATGTATAGGAGACATAAGAAACCATCCACCAGAAGTAAAAGGTTTTTAGTTCAGACTACAGGGAGACGATACCAACATTCATGAAATGAAGTGATTAGCATCTACAGGGAACAAAATCCATAAAAATAAATCTTCTGAGGGAAAATATGAAACCCAGCTGAAAAACTGCCCCTGCTGCTTTACACAATATAATAACTTGCCAATATATATCGCTGATTTCTTCTTTTCTGAGAAGAGAATATCGCTGAGTTCTTCAATATAAGTTCTCAACACACATCTGGAACCAGAACATATTTTAGAAGTTTTTACTTTCGATAAGGAGACAAAACAGGAAGACAGAAAGAACTGTTTATCTATCTTTCTAAGAAGTTGCATTGTGAAATCTCGCTGACATAACATCGAATACCATCCAACATTTTACAGAAGATTAAATAGAACAATCACATAAAGATGATATTGGAAAGAGCCTTGTCTTAGGACCACAAATATAAGATGAGGCTAACAAAAATGCAGAATCATAAGAGAGGCACCAGAATAATTACTTACAAGAACAAGTGAGATGTGCAACCTGAAATGAAACACGATCGTATAGCAAGTATAGGACAGTATTAAAGCTTTTTCCCATACAAAAAATAACCAAATCACTAAATCAATCAGGCATATCATAGTTCATATCAGGGAGGTCAACCATAGAGATTATCCTCCATGCAAAATTAAAGGAAGATTTTCATAAACATGTAAGAACTATTAAATGGGCTTTATTGGCCTAGGATCCTATAGAAGGCATATGGCTAGTACTTTGAATATAAAATCAGCAAAGCATGAAAAAAATAAAATAAAATAAAAACCCACTAAGCTGCTGTTAGGGTAAGACATAACCTAAAATCTAGGGCGTAAGCAAGAATATGTAATCAAATCATAAATCAGATGCTATAAAACTCAAAATCTAATTTGGGCATTGCAAACTGCAAAACTACAGATTCTGGCTTGATCTACAATCCCCTTCAAGTGGCACAACAGTCACCAAGTTAATTTACCTTTTTGCCAAGTTAACTACAGTCCAAGAATGAGCAACAACTCCATCCAATGCCTCAAAATAACCTTTTTAACATACAGTTTAAATGCATACTAGACCACCAAAAATTTCAGTTCTTCCCCTGAAAGACACTCCAAAACTTCTGTTCAAATCATTTGTATCAATCACATAATTTGCACTACACAAAACACACAGAATTTAAAATTCCTAAATGCAATTACCTTCTTAGAACTCAATTTATTAATCCCATCTCAAAACAACAGTAGCAAGAACCAACAGTTTCAACTAAATTCATGCAAAAAAGAACCATCACCAAAAAAAAATTAGAAACTAAAAAATTCAAAAGTTAAAGAGCTTTGAGCATATCTTCAGCGCTGCTAACCGTGAAAGCCCCACCTTCCTCCAAATTCAAAGCCTTAACGACTCCGTCTTCCGCAAGAAGCGCGTACCTCCTCGACCTCACTCCCAATCCCACCGGCTTATCGCTCAGATCGAGCTCCGCACCTATAGCTCTCGTGAAATCCCCATTCCCGTCCGACAACAACAGAACCTCGTCCCCGATCTTCAAATCCTGCTTCCACGCCTTCATCACAAACGCGTCGTTCACCGAAATGCAAGCGATCGTGTCGACGCCTTTCGATTTGAGCTCGCCGGATTTCTCGATGAATCCGGGGAGGTGTTTCTGAGAGCAAGTGGGAGTGAAGGCGCCGGGGACGGCGAAGAGGATGGCTTTCTTGCCGGCGGTGAGGTTGGAGACGGTGGTGGTTTGGAGTTCTCCGGCGGAGTCGAGGTAGGAGAAGGTGGATTCGGGGAGCTTGTCGCCGACGGAGATTGTGGCGGAGATTGGGGTTTTTCCGGTGCTGGTGGAAAAGCGAGAGAGTTTTGGTGCGAATCTGAAGCGGAGAGAGGAAGAAAATGAAGAAGAAGAGAAGGAGAGATTTGAAGAGAGGTTGAGAGGAGAGAGTTTTGCGGCGGAAGGTGTGGAAATGAGCCTTGAGATGGAGAAAGAAGCTGAGACCGCCATTGCTACTTTGATGGTTGCTGCTGTAAACGAGAGACGCGCGAGAGGAATGAGTTAACGAGACGCTGTGTTGTGTTGTGTTGTGTTATCCGAATAGTAAGACGAACGAATCGTTGGAAAGTACGAAGCGTTGGTTGTGGAGTGGTCTTTGACTCTTTTAGAATAAGAAAAGACAAAATAAAAAAAGTACGTTATGGTGCTGGCTATGGGGTTCGAACCCATGCGCACTTATGTGCAGAAGATCTTAAGTCTTCCCCCTTAACCTCTCGGGCAAACCAGCTCATTTGCTACATTTTTTATAATGAATAATAATACATTTATAGTCTCTTTGTATTTTTTTTTTTAACTCTATTTGATAGTACAATCGTCAAAGTGTAGATGGGCCAATTTACATTGAAAACATTATCTTTCTCTATCACGATCTACTCTACAAATACACTTTTTATTACCTCCTTTTGGTGGGTCTCTTTCAATCCATAAGTCAAATTCACTCAACCCACCTTCTCCATAACTCACCAAACGTTTAATATATCTATGTACACATACAAAAAGAAAAACTAGAATATTGAATTATAGATATATCTATTTTTTTGATAAAAGATCTTAGTGGTTTTTTAAGAGAAGAAAAAGTATTAATGTTGATTATGAGTAGAAGAGTGATAGTCTATTTTATGTTTTAAAATTTCAAAGGATAGAAAAAGTTAAAATGTTAGAATTAAAAAAAAAAAAAAAAAGATAAAATGGAGGAAATACTTTTAAAGTAAAGCTCAAAAATAGGTTAGATGAAGGGAAATGTAAATTAGTTAAATTACTTGATTTTTTCAAATAAATGATAATAGCAAAGTTTCAATTTAGAGAGAACGTATTAGAGCCGATGATCGGCTCTGTAGACTTGGGTTATGCTCTTATAATCCTTAGATATAGTTAGAAAAAATCTCACATCTTATTGTTGATCTTGTAATTGAAGAGGCATCTCCACTCTTTTTTGCTCATTAATTAATGTGGTGTTATGTATTAATTGTTATTTAGACCCCGTTTATGAACTATCATCATCCCAATTACTAACACTACCTTATCCAAGATATTAATATTATTCCTATCCCACCCAAAAAATAAAAAAACTCTAAATTACCCTTTCCATTTCAACACCACCATTGTCTTCTTCCTCCCATCATTTTCTTTTTCCTAAAACCTTAGCCTCCAACTTCAAAGTCCTAATTTTCCGAAATTTTCCTTTCCCCCTCTTTATTTTCCATCATTTTCTTATCCAAATCTTAAGTTTTTCTATCATTCAAAATACTTTAATTCAGCCATACATGAATGAACCTTATAAAGTAGGTTCGGGCACGTAAAGTCAACCCTATGAAATAAGTGAAATAATATTTTTTATTTGTCTACTAACATTTGAACCTAAAAAAGAAATGCCCTAAAAATATATATCAAAAGGTGAAAACAAAATAAAAATAAAAAAATAAAAGGTTCAACCAAGTACAACCGAATCTACTGTATAAAGTTAGACCATACAAAACTGAACCAAAATACGATTTTTTACCAAAAAAGTCAATTATTCAAATACACCAAATACTCTCAAAATGATTTAAATCTTTTAAAAGAAACCAAAAAGACTTTAAATTTGTATTTACCAGCAACAACCAATATAAATCCGAGAGAAGGATTTGTAGGAGGAAGCTAAGAAAGAAGATGGCGGGTTGGTAATTCCACCCATCAAAACATACTTACTCTTGAGACATACAAAAATAATTCCACTTCACAATTTCAACTAACATTGATTAAATGCACACTTGCCTCTATTTGACACAACCAAACCGTACCTCTTCTTTTTTAGCTCATAACTCATCATTTTTCCTTCCGTTAGATAACTCCCTTGTTAGGCTAATATTAGTAATCTCCAGACGCTTCAATCTGCCTGATATTGTATATATATATATATATGCTTTCAAACAAGTATGATTAAATGATTTATAAAAAGCCGACCGATACAAAAATTAACCACAATAATTAAAACGAACTTACTCGTCAAACGAGATAAAACGTAGTGATACACACCAAAAATTCACTTCAATACTTCTACTAACATACTGAAAATTAACTCACGCTCCTATCTTATACTTCACTCGGTCCCAAAAATTATACCTTCTCGTCCCACACACCCACTTCTTCCTCTCATCAACCACAACCAAGACATTCAAAAATACAGGGCAAGTTGCTCTTTCACCCAACTCCATCTAATACTATAACTCTTCATTCCTTATTTCCCGGCACTGTGCTTGGCTTTTGTATGGGATTGTAGACCATTGTCAGAGCTGAATGATCTGTGCACACAAAAAAATAACATGGATTAGATGATTGTCAACAACCAAGAACACATTTCAAAACAGACATCTTCATAATCTTCTCAAGGCAAATTTAGAGACAAACATACTTGTTGCAGGCCTTGCATGAGAATTGACCACCAGATTTTGGAGTCTGTTGTTTTTTGTCACTATTTGCTGGAGTTTTCCCAGCCTGCTTTGATGGGTGTGGGGTTGCAGTATGGCCACCACCCTTCTTTCCATCACCACCTACAAAGATTATGATCAAATTAGTAAACAATGACTATAACCTTTTTTAGGCAAATTAATACACACAACCTAGTCATGCAAACCCATACAAGACTAAAAACAAAAAGGAACAGAAGATCACCTGTCTTTTGAGGAGTAACCAGTTTGGCCTTTTTCTCAACAGGAGTCTTTGTTGCAGAATCAGCTGCAGCAGGTCTCTTCTTGCCCACATCAGCCTTTAAAGGAAGAATATCAAATTGGTTAACATACAATCCAAGAGATTAACTATCCAAAAAGACAAAAAGGGATGAGCAAATACCTTCTTGGGCGTAGCTTCATCTTCCTCGTCAGAGCTTTCATCATCCTCATCCTCATCATCGCTATCGCCCTCAGCCTCGAGCATGTCCTAATCACAAATCCATGAATAAGTTAATCAATGAATGCCAACGCACAGATTTTACAAAGACAAGAATCAAAGCTGGATAACGGACACTGATGCTTTATGCTTAGTATCCAGAGGAAAAAAATAGCAAAAGACTAAATTATAGGGATAATGGCCACGACTAGTAATTTTGGATCCAAGGAAGACACCCATAGAAGTTATAGCCCATTGCAAGAACCCTATACCCCAAGTATACAAGTTGAGGAGAGCAATATCTAAAATCATGAATTCATAATGCATTCTAGCCTTCTATAATAAAGCGCAATTATGTCGATGGGGTCTGTAGTAGCTAAATCAAGAGACTAAATTATAATACGATGCTGCATTGAAGCACAAATTTAATTTTCAAGAGGCATATCAGTTAAATTTTCATCATTTTCTTTAATGGGGTGAAGTGTGGATTAGATACACTTCATGTACCACACATAGCATCATGAAATTCTACAACTACACACTTAAATTAATTAAGATTGCAGAAAGTAGAATAAGGATTCTGTCTCGAGAAAGAATACCTCATCATCAGATTCATCTTCCTCAGAGTCATCTTCATCTTCTTCATCATCACTGTCATTATCCTCATCTTCATGATCCTTGCTTGGTTCTACAACCTTCACCTTTTGCTTGTTAGCAGAAGAATCAGGCTTGGCAACAGCTTTAGCCTTCTCTGCAGCAGGCTTGGCAACAGCTTTAGCCTTCTCTGCGGCAGGCTTTGATTCTTCTACCTTAGGCTCAGGTTTTCCTATGTTCAGCAGAAGTGTAAAGAAATAGATTACATAATGAGGCTGCTAAAGTACAGTAAACTAACATTGATTCAACGTCAAGTAATGGTTGTCTCACCATTCTCTATAAGCTTGAGTGGTAAATCCTCATCATCAGACTCAGAATCTAGAAATTAAAACAATAAAAAAAATTCAAAATGAGCCAGAAAATTCAAATCTAAAATCAGAGAGGAATTGCAAAAGAAAAGATTCACATAATTACCAGAAAACCCAGAGGGCGTAATAGACAAAAAAGAGAAAGGGTCAAGGAAACCAAACATGGAGAATAGTCACTTCCAAAGACATCCATAAAAGTGTTCATAGCAATAAAAGACCATAAAAAAATATAAAACCAAAAAATGAAACAACAGTAAGGATATTCATCTGAGACAAATGATCGGTAACCACAGAAGTACACGCTCCCATTTTTCCAATTGTGTGAGAGTTCAAATTCTTTCTCAAACACCAAATCATATGAGATATGGGCACACTTGTCTGCAGAAAGTGTTCCAATTACAAGCTTTTGACCATCAATTTTCACATAAAGAACAACTGATTCATTTCCTTTGTCCTTCTTCGCCTCACCAAGGGATGCCTACACAATCACAACATTCAGTAAATTTTCCAAATGCCACAAATAAAAGATGAGCAAATTAAAAGATGCATCACAATAACCTGTGAGAGATGCAAAATCATATCCTCCCCAGGTTCAACCTTAAGGGGCTCTCCAGCTTTCACTTCAACACCTATACATCACAATAGATTGATAAGATATATTGCTTCAGATTCAAACAATGAAGAAAGTAATATAAGACCAAAGGAGATCAAAAATGCCTGAGAAGCTCAAGCCATATAGTTTTCACGGTCCAAAGTCCACATTACACTAAAACTAATTAAGCCAAAAAGTGCAAGACCATACAAAGAATATTCCTATCATATGACCAAACGAACAAACAAAGTCCACATTACACTAAAACTAATTAAGCCAAAAAGTGCAAGACCATACAAAGAATATTCCTATCATATGACCAAACGAACAAACGATAATAATTAAAAAGGGTGGTTGACGTAGGGGAATAGTCTGGCATAGTTTATTCATGTTCCTTTCTAAAGCTTCTTAGTTTATTTCTTAAAGCCAACCTTACACAAAAAGAAAGCATATCAAGCAACAATTTTGCGCATGTTATAGACAAAATGTACTATGGGCAGATGCCCAACATGATTTAAAAGAACAACCTTCATATAATAGCAAAAAACAAAGTATAAGTATAAAGTAATCCAAACAAATATATATACATTTTTTCCAACAATTGCAAATGCAACAAAATAAAATATATAAATAAATACAACACTAAAATTTCTTTGCTTTAGATAGAATTCTAAAGAATTTCGTTATATGTAAAGCTATGTGCAGGGCTCGGGTGTTACAGAAATCTTCTATACACAAAAAAACATTCTGTCAGAGGGCATTGGATTTAGTCATCCACCAGACTTTTCCTGCAGTAGGCATAGAAGGCCTACTAAGCTAGCATACACACATGCCTTCCATTGTCTCCACTGCCCCTGATTTTCTTTCTAGTAAACTAAATAAATATTTCTTCAAATATAACTCAATTGTCACGTATCTTCTTTTTTTTTTCAATACATTCACTTACAAAGAAAGAACAGCAAAAAAAAATAAAAATAATCATCCCGCAAAAATAACAGCCAGCATCACCGACAGTTTTTCTTGGGTTCCACCAAATCAAACAAGACTAGGGCACCACCATAATACATAATACTAAACCATTGTCCGAACAAACAAATAGTCGTTAATCGAACTTAAAAAAATGCGTTTTCAACCCAGCCATCGATCGATTACCATGAAATCAAAAAAGCTTTAACAAAAGCACAAACAAAAACACCGACACAAAAAGCAAACTCGCAAAACCTACCAACATTTATCAAAAACCAAAAGAAAATGAACGCTTCTAATGCCAAGACACCAGAGAAGCTAACAGAAACCCTAAACACGCAAAAAAAAGAGAGAACGAGAGGAGAGGCTTACCCCAGAACTCCATCGATAACGAAGACGAGAAGGAGAGGAGAGAAGAGGCTATGGTTTATGAGAGGGGTAACTTTCTAAATGCTCGCGTACTGAGCAACCAAGAGGTTTGAGAGGGAAAGCGATGTTAGGGTTCGTAGGGCTTTTAAAGGGCTCAAGGCAGGGTTTTAGTGGCGAAGCGAAACCCTTGAGCCTCAGGTTTTGATACCATGCTACGCGAGCTACGGAGCAGTCTTCTTGGAGGTTCTATTGTATTGACACGTTGTACGTTTACTTTTTTTAAAAAGGGCGGATTAGCGCCAACGATATAATAATAAGGTTGTTTTGAAAATCAAAAATCAAAAATTAAAAAAATACGTGTGAACGGCTCCACTAAACATTTAGGACTTACACATGTATTTATTTAAAAATTATACCTAAAATTATATTCATATTGATATGGTTTATGTTGATGATGTGTTGATGTGGTGTATTGTCACATTTGCTTAGATATTTCTTTATTTAATGATAGAATTTTATTTTTTTAGGAAGTAATGCTAGAAAAATATTATAATCATAATTTAGAAACTTTATTTTAAGCTATTACTATATTTATCTTAATTATAACATATTTCTAATTCTTGGTTTATTTTGAAGTGTTATATATTATAGTGGAAACTCTGAATTTGTAACGATACTGCCAACAATAGAAATTGGCTTTCGATGAATCTATAGATATATAGGCCACGTGTTGAGAGCACATTTTATCAAACGCAATCGTCAATCGCAAGAGCTGGGTAAAGACTACTTTTTAAAATTTTGAAAAATAGCTTTTGAAACGCAAACGCAGGTCTCCCAAATACTTCCAAAATAACGATTGCGAAATTATTCCACCGCAACTCGATTTTTCCGCTCTCCTAAACAAGGCCACAGACAATAACAATTTTAAGTTGAACTTATGGGTTGATTTGACTATTTGAGTAGAAGTTACAACTTAACCATAGTATTATATTTGACAATTAGCGGTCACAACTAAACTATAGGATTAGTCAAGTATTACTCTTTATAATAATATATCGAGTGGTTGGCTCAGTGAAAAAGGTCTTGAGTCTTAAAGTCGTCTCCGTATAAAAATTTCAGAGTTCAAATCTTAAGAACGTCCTCATTGAGAAAAATTTGTCATTCTACTCCTGCGTCGAACGAGGACTAATCTTATACTCGAGGGAGGGTGTGGGAATATTCAAGAAAACCAAAACAATAATAATATATAATGAAATAAAACCAAACCAAGCCAGAAGATTTTCCTTGGCTTTTCACTTTTGCCATTTTTTTTTTTAAATCGAAAGGCGCCGTTGCCACAAGAACTATGCTTTATCATAGTTTTAAGTTTTGTTGCTTTTTTTGTGAAAAAAAATACTTTTAAATTTCCTTTTTATTTTAAATAAAAAAAATATCCACTTTTAAATAAAAGCCCAATCTTCAATCACAAATCCTGACTGCGTATTAAATTACACATCCCACAATTATATATATACGTCACAATACTCAAAGAGAATAGAGATTGTAGAAGCTCTAATCAATTTAGTATTTCAAATGATGTGGGACAAGCCCAGGGCCCAGGGAAGGCCAATCCCAGTAATATTTGCTAAAACAACAAAACTAAATTCTACCTGATACCTCTTCAGCTCCTTTGGGTAACAAGAGTTTCCACAGAAAAAATAACAAAATGAAAGAAAAAGAAATTGAAAAACAGCACAAGAATCACGGAATAAAATTATTCTTACAGGACTCCACTTCATTTATTGGGATATGCAGGGATACTATATTGTACCAATCAATCTCTGGTTCTGTTTGTGACAGCTGATGATGCTCTCTCCGGCTTCGTTTCAGCCAGTTTGAAGCCTGGGAACCCAACAACACCCGTGACAAAGAATGCAACTGAATTACACTGCTGTCCCTCCTGTGACATCTCCGGCCATCTTGACATGTTGCTTTCAAGCTCTTGTGTAGGCTGGGCCTGGGCATCCGAGGGAAACTGAGAGCATTTGATGTTTTGGTAGAACCAATGGAAGAATGCTCAGGACATGAGGGAATGGACTGTGTTGTAGTTGCTGGCAATCTTTCTGCACTCTTCCATGACAAAAAGGACTCTTGAAGCTTGGATGGAACCTGAAAGACCACCCAGAATAAACAAAGAAAACTTACCATTTGGGGGTTTATGCCCTTACTAATGTCAAAAACATGAGTTTTATTAATTTAGCTCAATTTAAAGTCATGAGAGTAGCATAAATTAAAAAATTGAGTTAGAAAGGGCAACATGGAGAGAATTGAATATCTGCATGAAATTATAAAAGTGGGTGCTCAAAATCAAATACCTAAACACTGCAGGCTATTAGAATACACCCTGTTATTAGTTTTTTTTTTTTTTTCTCAAGAAAAAGACTAAGCCTTCTTGTAATTGCAAGCCATGTCAAATTTAGGAATATACTAAAAAGACAACAGGGATATCAAAGAAGGGGTCAAATTTAGGAATATACTAAAAAGACAACAGGTATATCAAAGAAGGGGATAATATAAAAGAACTTACAGCTGAGATGAGGCTTGGCGAAGCAAATGACAATGAAATAGAGGAAAAGGGAGATTTCCCGGATTTGCTTCCCTTGTCATTTTTTGTTTGGCCCTGATTGACTTCGACAGACCCAAAACTTGTTGGTTCACCATCATCCTCATCTTCTTCCTCTTCCTCATCTTCATTTTCAACTGAAACCATACCATCTTGGACCGAGGCTACAGAAGCAGAAGCATCTTCTTCATCCTGCTGATCCACTTCTGCTTTCTTCTCCTCCTCTTCTTGTTTCCCTTTCAACTCTGATTCTAGGTCTTCAATGGCCTCTTCAAGGCACAATTCAGCCTCAACAAATTCAAGTTCTTTATCTATCAGCTTGAGCTTCAACTCACTACCTTTCTTCTTCTCTTCAGCCCACTTCTCCACCTTTTCAAGCACAGGCTTACATGCTCTTTCAAATGCTGCAGCAAGGCGCTGCCATATGCCTCCCTTCTTTGTTGTTTGTGTGGTTTGCCCATAAAATTCATCGAATCCAAGTGGTAGGAACTCAGCTTTCTTTGGGTCCACATCTTCACCATCTTTAAGAGGAGGTTGCCAAAATAAACGGACCCCATATTTCTCATCATCAATATAATTGATTAGTCGACCAGTTTTCGTATGCAAAATGAGCGGGTCTTCTGTATGTACAAGTTTTGATGGGTCTTCAGGGTCAGGCTCTGGTTCCTTGTTAACGAGAACAAATTCAGGGTTCTCATCTGAGATAAACCATGCAGTCACATTAAGCAACAAAAATAATAATAATAATACATACATACATACATACATACATACATACAAATCAAAGATGATCACTAAGATACCAAACAAAACTGAAAATCTTCCAAATTTAAGCATGGTCAGCACAGGACCAGAAACATAAAATTATCTGTTAAAGAGCATAGGTTGATAAAGACTGGAACTTGTTCTAAGTCGGGATTCAGTCTGCAGTTTTTGTATTCTTCATTATAAGACTTCATCATGGGACCTCAGTAGCTAGGGTAAGAAATATGTGGCACCCAAAGGTTCTGATCCTACCTAGACCTAGTCACCAACATATCATATTTTACCCAAGAAAACTAATAAGATTTTAATCAATACCTTTTGACCACCAATATTCAAGCTCAGCAGGCATGGGGATCCTCAATGGTGCTTTATAGAAGGAGTTTAACCACATCTCCCTTTCCTGATCCACCTCATGCACGTATATTTTCCAATAATCAGGCACCTGCCAAGCAAACATATACTTTCATGTTTCAATGATTTACTAACAGGGAAGCATAGTTCACTAAAGAAAAAGGGTACCCTTTCTTACTTCATAAAACTGGTTGATGAACCCCGGTGCCATCCACACATCTTCTCCCTCATAGAAATAAGGATGCTGTGGATCACTATAAGGACCTCTCTCCTCCCTTACCACTGTACAAGGAAAGAAACATCATGTAACTGTCAAACAAGATTGTACGTGATGACATTACACAAAAATAATTTAAGTAAATAAAAATGAGCTGACTAAGTGAAGGCCATATCCGCACAAAGAAAAAACCCCATAATTATCATACAGCTCAAGTAAAACTACAAAATAAGAAAAACTCTACTTGTTAAGACAAGCACAGGGTATACAACAATCTAGTACAAATATCACATTGGTTCCACCTCATACTAATGCAGAAATATGACCTGGTCAAATTTATCCCCATTCAAGTTTCAACAGGGATCCACTTTTGACATCAAAGGTGTCTGAAGACTGATGATGAACAAATTCCAGTTTCTTGATGATATTTCATTTAAAAAATACGTCACAGATACAAAATGAAACAATCATAATATTCAAAGGACATACTTCCATCAGGCTTGTTAACAAACATCCGAGCCTTTGCCGCAGCAACTTCTGCTATACCTGCATGCAACTGAAGCACCAAAATGTAAATATAAACCCTTCACGAGGGACTAGCAGTAGGAAATGCTCGTGTTAGCAGCCATAGCAATGAAAACAATAGTATTATTAAGATCAACAACACCAGTAAGAAAATATCAAAGAATAAAATTCTCATGATACCGCTGAAACATCTTCATCACATCCTTCTGCATCGTCCACTAGTTCCCCAAAGTAGAATCTACCCTGAATATAAAAGATTCAAGTATTCAGAATCTCTGCTTAACCACAGTGTGTAGTAACATAATTATTTTGCATAATTTCCAGAAATCACATGGAAAGGAAGATCTTCATCATAACAATGTTATCAGAATCATACAAGTCACAGGTCTAAAGCCAGGCATAAGGCCAAGAAGGGTGAGCTCATTAGCTAAACATCATGTGTGAAAAGCAGACCAAGAAGAAAGATGGCTAAATCTGCTCTGAGACAAAGAACCTGGCCTAAAAATAACCAAAAACAGAAAATGTTTGTTTATGACTTGAGTCAATCCAAAAAGGTCGGTTTCTTAATATATAATAAAAATCCTATAATTTAAAAAAGAATTGTTTTGAGAACATCAATATTTTTTTGAAGCAAATTACACAATTAGATTCCTATAAATAAATGGTTACGCAAGGTCCTTTTGCACAATTTTCTCATGTACTACTTAGTTTTTGTAAACTTGAATCTTTTCTTTTCTTAATTTGCTTTTAAGTAATTTATAAACAGGCTCGAAAGGTGGGCATTACAATGGAACATTGTGAAAATGAAGATATCATGATAATAGTACGAAAGAAGTAATGTCACAGGTGGCACAATCAAATACAACTTAAGCATGAATGATTTATGAGAAATATATAGTTTTTTTTTTTTTTTTTGGTATGTGTGTCAATTAACTTTGTGCAACCTTATTCTCATTTTTGGGGGGCATATCTAGAATTAATGATATTTGCAATATTTTATGACCCAAATAGAAAAAAGAAATACAACTTAAGAAGCATAAATGATTTATGAGAAACATATAGTCTTGTTGGTAGTGGTGGTTTTTTTTTTGTTTTCTTTTTTTTTTGGTGTGTGTGTGTGTGTCAATTAACTTTGTGCAACCTTATTCTCATTTTTGGGGGGCATATCTAGAATTAATGATATTTGCTATATTTATGAGCCAAATAGAAGAACTTTGATAATAATATATTTTTCTATAGTTAGGATTAGGATTTTGCATTTTCCTATTTTTATGTTTTTGGATAAGAAAGAAGCAATATCATTAAACCGAAAAAACAATATACAATAGAAAAAGGAGGACAAGACGTCCTCAATACCAAAACAAAGAAAAGAACCCCTAAAATAAGGAGAGCTAAAATAATGGAAACAAGGAAAAGGGGAAGGGGGCACAATTAGAATAACAAACTCCAATCCCTAACAATGTCAGAAAAGGAAAAGTTCCTAAAATCTTTCTCGGAAGACAATGAGGAGGAAGCCCTAAATCTGATTTGCTCCCAAAAGAATTTGCTTAGACTCAACTTAACAAACCTTTTTCCCAACTACAAGGGAAAGGAATTTATTTACAATTTGTGACAAATATTAAAGAGAATCTACCTGAATTTTAAGATTTGTGATTCAATCCAAAGGCTCCCCTAAATATTATTTACACAATTCATTATTAGCCAACATTAATGCATGGCAAGTAAAGTTTTTATAGCCATGTCCGTAATATCCGCTCCATGTAGTTCACTTTATTTAACTTGGTCTTGCTAGCACTTATATTATATATGATTCGATGAAGTACCTTGGAGGCTTGAACAAAGAAATTAAGTTTCAGAGCACGAGGCTCTCGCCATTGCAAGGATTGAGGAAGGCCGATGTACAAAATCTTACCTCCTTAAAGCATAGATGTTTTTGAATTTTAAGCCTCTGACCTTGAGTTCATAGTTGAGCAACTTTTATTGTTGAACCAAGACCCACCCTTCTAAGCTAATCAATTATACTATGTCACAAAAGGTGTGCCATAACCAACCAATGGTTGGTTCAGTGGTCCGAGGGCTGAACCGAAGGGGGGTTGAGGGACTTAGTTCTGAGTTCGAGCCCCCCCTTGACAAAACCGTGGGTGGGAGGGACACCCTTGCCTCTACCATATCCCGAGTCCGGTGGACTAGTCTCGCCCTAAAGGAGAAGAGGACACCACCGGATGCCGGAATCCCGGTGATAAAAAAAAAAAAAAAAAGTGTGCCATAACCCGTTGTTAAGTTAAATTTACGCATAAATCAACATCAAACATAATGTTCCAACCAAGTTTCAAATGTTAGTATCATCATGCGGCTGAAAGGATGATAACATATGTTGATGTGTTTCTAGACATTTGACCATAAAGAATCACATCTACTCTGTTTGTTTAGTCAATTTTGTCCCATTTGTGAGGTATTTGTTTAGGTGGATATATGTCAATTATTTTAGACCAGTATAGACAAGGTAAATAAACTTTGCAAAAAGCTCACATAATGGTGTATTCCATAGAGATTGCGCTTGACACCATCATATGTCAACCATGTCAAGCTCATGTTGGCATTAGGCAATATATCAATATAATAATAAAATGGGAAAATGATAAAACAAATATTAGAACACTTGTGAATGGTTTATTTCTTATACACTTACAAATATGGGACGCTCATTGACTTCGTAGACACCACAACCATGCATCCTTCCATGTTTCCACTGACCAGCATATCGATATCGACCTTTTTCCCTGAAAAGAAACATTATTATGAATAAATATTTCAAGAGTCCAACAAAGAAACAACCAAATTACCAATAAATTCATACATAGAAACAGTAGTAAAGTTGGTAATAGTGGTGCATAAAAACTATGTCAAAAGAGCTAATTTGTAATAGAAAAGAGAAAGAAAGTACATCCATAGTCACGCCAATCTATTTAAAAAAGGGCATTACCTAATGAAGACTCTCATCCTTTTGGGATATATGAGGAAGGGACACTACATGCATTGCCTTAACAGAGGTGCATAAATTAACATCTGACAAACACACATGATAATCATAATAACAATGAAAATTATGAACTTGATAGAAGCATTTCTACAAAGATGTTCATAGATGGAAGAGTATGCAAACGTAGATTACTTAGATGGATGAGATGAAGAAATGGAACCAAATAAAACATTGTGCATGGTAAGTCCAACTAGATCATAAAAGAAGCTTACGGTTTTTTTCCAAATTGCCTAATCCATTCATTATTTTCATCAAATGGAATTTCATATCTTCCAGCTGCTAAGCGGTAACTATCTTCAATGTCCATCTCCAGCCATTCTCTATCTTCTGGGGACATGAAATCCCTGGACACGATCTTCCCTTCTGAACGCATTTTTGCTTCAAGCCTAGGAGGACAATTTGAACGACAATTTACTTGTTAAGCAATAAAATATGATAATATCTAAATTTTCATATGACACAAATTGTGAATAAACATGGGATGGCAAGCATACTTGGAACCTGGAACAGGTTCTCTTGCAGGTATCTCAACTTCAACAACCCCATGACCTTCCATGTTATTTTGAAGCCATTCACCTTCATACCTATAAGTAGAAACATCTTTTGATAGTTAAGAAAAACTAATAAAATAGATAAGGAATTGCCCCAGAGCTAGAGAAGCAATTATGATTTAAGCTCCAAACACCAAGCATTATATAGAATAGTATACCAGTTCAACTCATAGGGGTTGAGTATCAGTCGTGTGTGCGTGAAACAAAATTCATTCTTAATATGTTTAACAAAACACTTTAATTTACAAAAGATCTGCTGGTTTGGATAACAGGTGTTACCAAGTATCACATATTTTCCATTAGAAACCACTGGACCTAACAACCATGCATGATAGGTGGAGACCCAACAATGTATATCAGGCTATCATTGGCACTCCCCCTCATGTGTGGCCCATCTAGCATGTCCAAAACATGAAGAGAAAAAAGGAAGATAGAAGAACAAGCAGATACCACATATGCAAATGGGGAATATATAAATACCAACAAAGGGGACTTGAACCCAATACCTCAAGTAAAATCATAGCTCTAATATGCCAATAGACTTTGTGCATGGACTTAATATCAACTTTTTAGCATTTACTAGATTTGGGGCTACATATATACTAGAGACACATTTGTGTCATTTTGGTGAATCAAGGAAAGATGGATGAATAAAAAAGGCCATCTTGATTTTTGTCTTTGTCATAAAAATTAGTACTATACTATTGTGCTCAACTAATTATAACTTAAGGTCATACTATGTATCCTATTAGATACAACCAGTTCAGTTATTTGGAATCTAAAAAGCCATTGGAAAAGATAACAGAATTTTTTCAGACAATTTTGTTGAAAACATTTGGGCCTTTGGAATATAGAAAGAATTCTAAGAAATGGTCAGACTTTATAGTTTATTCAAAATGAGTGACATAAATTCAAGTGCCTTAAATAGATAGAATCATAGAAGATGCTTATAATATAAAATCGGGAGGAGAAAATAATGAACTTGAGTTATTTATCTTCCAATATAATCAATTATTCAATTGTCGCAACAAATTAATAACTTAACAGTTATGTCCTTGCACAAGAAATCCATTTAACATGATAACATCATAAGTTCAAATTGGGCTAAAACTTGAAAAGCTATGATTGTTCAGTGAAATATCTATTAGCAAACCTGACAAGCCCCTGTTCTGCGACATACACTCCTTTTCCATGCGCCAAGTCATCCCACACTGTTCCCTCGTACCTTCAGTACAGTGCATAATTAAGAATATTTATTAGGAGCCAACCAGTTAAAACTTCTGATGCGTGTTTCTGACAAAATACATTTAAAAAAAAATTAAAAATTAAAAAATTTGATCAAGAAACTTAAGTCCCAATGATGATATAGCTTATAGAAAACCATCAAAAGCCAGCTAACCATAAATTCAGATATATTATTTTAAAAGCTCGCCTATTGAATCAAGCTCTTCAACTGTTGACTTGGTATCTTGTCTAACCAAAAAGATGCTGCAAACCATCTTTTGTATTTTAAGTATGTAGATTCATTATCTTTGCATCAACATCCTATGATACCCCAAAACATTAATTCAAAAAAACAGAAAGCTCAAAACATCAATTCAAAACATTAAAGAAACAGAACAAACCCATCCAAAAAAAAAGAAACCAGAAAGCTCAAAACATTAATTCCAAAAAAATAAAATCTCAGGATAAACAAACGCTTATTAACATTCCTCAGTCCTAGTGAAGAAAATGTAGCTTAAATTCCAACAAATGGTAGCGAAAACAGGCGCTTTACGAACTTCAAATTCATCATAAATTCCAATGCAACATTCAAATAATAAGAAACACCGCAAAAACTCGCAAACTACACTTACGTGCTCCCATCAGGAAAGATATAGCTAGCCCATCTGAGAAACTCCTCAATCCGATCCAGCTCTTCAATTACCGACTTAGGGTTCGATATATCGTAATGATTATCCGGAATAGCCGGATAATATTTCCGATACGGAAGATAAAACGGAGCAATTGGAGGATCCTTGCCGTCTTTAACCTCATCCTGCACAATCTCCCAATCCTCCTCATCAGCCCACACAGGATCCCAACCAGGCTTCGTCATCTCCAGCGGAGCATCGGCCCATAGCTCCTGAAGATCCTCTTCTCTCCATTTCTCAGGGTCCTTGGGAAAATCGAACAAATCTTCGTAGTAAACGTAGTCTCTGTCTTCTTCCTTTTGCTTCTTCTTCAACCTCTCGCTGTCGAGAACTTCGCCGAAGCGCCGTACGTTGTTCTCCGGCGAATCGTCGTCCTTCGTTTCGTCTTCTTCCGAACTGTAATCGTAATCGTCTTCTTCTGAGGAATAGTTGGAGTTGTATTCTGATTCTGAAGACGACGAGGAAGAAGCGGAAGAAGAGGCTTCAAATGCATCTTCTTGTTCTTGTTCTGGCGTTTCTTGCTCTTCTCCGCGCTCTTCTTCCGCCATATTTGTTCTTCTTCGTTCCCTCTCCGACTGCGCTTGAGCTGAGATAAGGAGATAAGGTGTCTGAACAAATGCTGCGCGACACACGAAGAGAAGCTTAAGCACTGTAAATGTAGAGAAGTAGAGTGGAGCAACCCCACTGGGGTTCTTCGAGTTTGCTGTTACGGTCTTCCTGGTCAGAGTTACATAGCTTAAATTCAATCCTGGGCGTTGGTTAATTGTGAAGGTCTAGGATCTGTTTCCTGGCTGGCTTGCACACGTGAGCAAATCAGTGGACCGTTGATACGAATCGGTCGAACATTGACGCTCTTTGATACGCTCTGTACACGTGATTTCCGTCCTTCGAAGTATCAGGCAAATAAAAGTGTTTGACGAGACGGTGCGTTGGTACGGTGGTCAAGCTTCACTAACTGCGGGCAAAAAAATTAATAAATATATTTATAAAGTATTGTATTTAGTTAAAGACTTTTATAGTGTAGGTTTAAATGAGAAAATACTGTACTCAAATTTTCAAAATTGATTTTTCAACTCGGATGATTGTGAGCCTTGGGAGTAAGATCATTATTGTCAATCCATTAGTAAGTTTTTAAGAGATTGATACCTCACAAGTAGGGATAGGGGCTTAAAGGGTTAATAAAAAAATAAAATAAGTTAGATCGAGAAATTTGTAAATAAATATGATAAGCTCAAACTGATTTGGAACTTATTAAAAATAATACTTAGATCAATTTGACTAACTTGATCCAAGCTAATTTGAAGTCAATAGGTAATTAGATAGCAATATTATTGGGTTAAAAAAAATTTCAACCCTATTCCATTAAGTTGGATTGTGGTATTTGGCCAAAATCTAAATTAACCCAACACTTCTAATGCTTGGTATGGCATTAACAATAACAAAAGAAAAAATAAAGATATATTGAATGAAAATCTATCAAAACTCAAGAATACCATGTTTCTTGAAGCAACACAATCCTGTGTGTTTTGTGTAGATTTGTCTTGATTTAAAGGATATTGAATGTTTGAGTTTTGATGTGAATTTTATTTCGTGCACCCTAACATTATTTTCATTGAAAAAAAGAGCAAAACAAGACTTAAAAATAAAAAAACACGATGAAGTATACAATAAATCAAAATTTAAGCACATTGTGAAGAACTCCATTTTACCTCTTCTTTGTTAAGAACAAAAAATTGGGACTGCGCCTCAGTTGTACAGTTCCTTTATTCTACAAACCCTTGTTGATTCAGAACTTCATTCGCGAAGGAACCGTACTTTTGATGGGCCAACCCCTTTTTTTTTGTGTCGCTTTACCTTGGAAGGAAACTAAGCTTTGCTCCTTTGGGCGCTAGATGCTCCCGTGGTTCGTGAAAAGGAAAAAATGACTCATCTTTTGTTGCATCTACCACGAGATGAAAAAAAAGGGAGCTTCATCTATCGATGAACAAAGGATTGACTCTCTTGTTGGCATTGCTTTATTTTTCTCTCCTTTCCTATTAGTGAGTTTTGATCCTTCTGTTTGAAATATCTTCATTTGTACCGAACTGATTGTGTGGCAACCCCGTACTCCGAACCACCAACTCTGTAGGGAATGACGTACAGAATGCAGAGGCGGGACGCTCGGCGTAGGCATCTCCAACCACTCTTCAACCCCCAATGAGGTGATTGAGACCCTACGAGCCTTATCCCAAACAATGACAAAATATAAAAAGGTACTAAACAAAACTATCAACTATATTAATCATCAAAGACAAGAGATAATCCATAAAAATGAACTATAAATAAAATCATAATCCCTACAGTCCATCAAGATGGACATACACATAAAGTCCAAAACTAAGGGTACAAAAAAATCGTCATATGTCCATATGGTCTATCTAACAAGTCTCAACTCACTCATACTACAGTGTGGTAAATGTTATAATTACATAGTCCAAAATATAATACATCATAATTTAAAACACAGTTCAATCAAAATGTCTCTCAACTCACATAAAGGCCTTATGACTACTCGTTTGCCCTTATTTGGGACAGATGGACCTGAAAGAGAAAAATGAGGGTGAGCTAACGGTGCCCAGTGAATTGAATTCAAATATGTTATCAATACTCATCAATAAATATCATGTATGCATGTCAATGTGTAACATGATTAAAAACTTATAACATATAGATATCAAGCATTTATAATAAGTTCGATACAAGTAAAAGCCTATCAATTTAGATTCACATTCCACATGCATTGGGGTTACTAGTGCATGTCTATTTCACCGTACCGTTCTCATCCCCAAATATTTACTTTTTAAAACCCTCCTACGATAAGGTTAAGTCTTTCTATTAGCCAGATAGATGGGCCAAACCAAAGTCATAAGGTTTTCTCAAATCAATGCATCATTCAAAACATTAGAACACATTCATGCTTTCAACATAGAATATATATATATATAAGTGATATGATGACATAAAAAATATAATCATAAATGAAGTATACTCACAACCAAGCCTCGCGAGAGTACCTAACCACACACGAACACCAAACCGAATCTACCCAATCAAGATCCTGAAACATTCGTCAATATCCAACCATACATCAATTTTTATGCTCAATCACATAAACATTACACATCAACCCTGAACCAGCCCACATATAGACAATATGCCTAAATCTCATCTAATCTCATCATTCAACTCAAATCACATGACTTAGGCCTCTAATGCATAGTTCTCATTCATAAACCATTTAATTAATCAAAAATACTTATTTTTAATTCCTTAAGCATAAACATGCCCAAATTGGGTCATTTGATCACAAGTAGGTCTGACCCCTGATATGGTCACAACCACCTAATCAGTAGCATAATCAACCCTAATCATGCTTAATTAGACATAAATTGCATCAATTCAATGATTATAGACCAAAAGCATCAAAAGCCCTAAAATATGAAATTTTCCATACTTAGGCCATATTGTCAATTTACACTAGGTCACTATGTTCAGCCACGTATATCATTGATTTTGCATCATGGGTTCATCAACAATGGCAACTAGGTCAACATAATTGACATGCAAGCTATTTGGGAAGGTCTAAGTTTATATTCTAAATTTAGGTCTAATACAAACAACCCTACCAATTTTCCATTTAATATTCTGTTCATATGTATCAAGCTGCGAACAGAAATATTTAATCACAAAATCAACCGTACAGATTGAAGTATGTTAAGAAGCAAACCTTCTGTCAAAAAATGAGCTCAATCCAACGGTAAATCGAAGAGATGAGCCTCTTTGATGAACAAGTCTCTAATCAGACAATTTCTTCTTTCTTGTTGTAAATACTTGAACTCAGATGACTATATCACACAAAATACTTGACCCATCAACATCTCAACTGTTCATAATGCAGAAATATCAGTTTGATCTAAACTGCACGAGAAATTCAGACTTTCCGACCAACTTTGTTTGAGAGGTTATACCTCTCAGAAGAAAATTCCAATCCAGATCTCCACCGACCAGAATGAATAACCATAAGACATGAACTGACTGACAAAGTTTTAGCTTAATCTGACCATATCACCAAGATCCAGCTCTTTGATGAAAACTTTGCTGAGACTTCCCTCAAAACAACTTCCTCTTTCTTTCTCTTCTTATTTCCCTTCTCTTCTTTTTTCCTTTTCCTCCACTCATCTCACTCTCTAGGACTTCTTTGGAGAAAAGAAGTGGGCATGAGACACTTGTCCACTCTCATGCACCAACTTGACATGTGTTGGAAAAGAGAAATGGGACATGGGACACTTGTGCATTGTCACGACGCCCCTGACGTAGGTTGACGTCATGACCGGCACAATGTACTATACACTGTACATAACAGTATATAATATATTGTTAGCCTTCACGTAGTCTCACAATCCTTCAATAATTTATAGAATTTTTTTTCTTAATATACCACAAATCAAATCAAATCAACTATCTATATAGATGATCATTCCACTCACATTCATTCCATTCATTCCACAAATTAAATTCTCAACTGATAAATCTCTATGATCATCTCCTTCCATCATCCCGAGCATTATATAAGATTAGCACGCAACCCATCTAGGTGATAGTATATCTATAGTATGTGATAATTATACATATCAAAATAACAAACATATAACATATTTCCTCCAAGCATACATACACATACCAGACGAAGGCTCCCGTGATTATCCCTCACGGATTTTTTTTCTTTTTTCCTTCGACTCAATACCTGAAATATTGGAGGAAATGGAGTGAGCAAACAACAGCTTAGTGAATATAGTTCTTGAGATGACAATTATATACATTTAGAGAAATATGACATTTAAAATCATTTCAAACACTTATTCAACACATGCATCATTCAACGAATATAATATACATCTCAACAACATAAATTGCATGAGTTTTCAATAACACAATGCACAATCTCCCTCCTCCGCAAGGCAAGAGAGCGAGTCTAACCCTTGTATGGTCGTTACAAGGTAGCCATAGTCTCTCATTACCCAATTCACAATCATTTCAAGGGTCGCAACCCTTGTTAGGATAGACCTACTGACAATGAGGACTCGCAAAACCTCATCCGGGCCTAATTCCTAACGAAATTACAATGAAGACTCGCAAAACCTCATCATTATAAACTCTAATGACTAAAATTAGTTTGCATGATCCATAAAACTCAATGCATTATATATAAATATAACATGCATACAATCAAACATTTTATATGCGTACAATGACATACTAGAACCAAATCAAGAAAACTATACTCACAGTACAATACGTTCAACTTAAACCCAATCATCGTCGCTTTCGAGTCTAGCTCCAAGTTAAATCCAACTAATTTAACCTGTCACAATCACTCCATAATTCAATTTCATGTATTCATATCTATTTAAATCTTTAATTTCTCAACTCACTTCAAATCACGAATAATAAATTCATTTATGACTCATAAGCAGTTGAAGAAACTACTATCTTGTTTTTGTGGTAGATCTAGATATTTTCACAAGAAAGAACAATGAAAATAGATTTTCAAATCATATTTTCACGACACCATATTTGTTCACATCACTGTAAAAATTACTTCGCGAGAAAGGTGACATCTATCAACTATATTAATCATCAAAGACAAGAGATAATCCATAAAAATGAACTATAAATAAAACCATAATCCCTACAGTCCATCAAGATGGACATACACATAAAGTCCAAAACTAAGGGTACAAAAAAATCGTCATATGTCCATATGGTCTATCTAACAAGTCTCAACTCACTCATACTACAGTGTGGTAAATGTTATAATTACATAGTCCAAAATATAATACATCATAATTTAAAACACAGTTCAATCAAAATGTCTCTCAACTCACATAAAGACCTTATGACTACTCGTTTGCCCTTATTTGGGACAGATGGACCTGAAAGAGAAAAATGAGGGTGAGCTAACGGTGCCCAGTGAATTGAATTCAAATATGTTATCAATACTCATCAATAAATATCATGTATGCATGTCAATGTGTAACATGATTAAAAACTTATAACATATAGATATCAAGCATTTATAATAAGTTCGATACAAGTAAAAGCCTATCAATTTAGATTCACATTCCACATGCATTGGGGTTACTAGTGCATGTCTATTTCACCGTACCGTTCTCATCCCCAAATATTTACTTTTTAAAACCCTCCTACGATAAGGTTAAGTCTTTCTATTAGCCAGATAGATGGGCCAAACCAAAGTCATAAGGTTTTCTCAAATCAATGCATCATTCAAAACATTAGAACACATTCATGCTTTCAACATAGAATATATATATATATAAGTGATATGATGACATAAAAAATATAATCATAAATGAAGTATACTCACAACCAAGCCTCGCGAGAGTACCTAACCACACACGAACACCAAACCGAATCTACCCAATCAAGATCCTGAAACATTCGTCAATATCCAACCATACATCAATTTTTATGCTCAATCACATAAACATTACACATCAACCCTGAACCAGCCCACATATAGACAATATGCCTAAATCTCATCTAATCTCATCATTCAACTCAAATCACATGACTTAGGCCTCTAATGCATAGTTCTCATTCATAAACCATTTAATTAATCAAAAATACTTATTTTTAATTCCTTAAGCATAAATATGCCCAAATTGGGTCATTTGAAAGGTGACATCTAGAGATAGTAATTTCACGAAGAAAAAGAGTGAAAATCACTTACCGCGAGTCCGAATTTCGCGCGAATCCCGCGTTTTCCCCTTTTTCTTCTTCTTCTTCTCTGTCGTTCTTCATTTCCTTTCTCTCTGCTTCTTGTTCCTTCCAGCAACTTTTTTAATTTGGTTTTGTTTTATTTTTTTAATTTTTTAATATGAATACTGTTCACAGTGAATAGTACCCCCAAGTGAACAATATATGTACTTAACCAACCAACCTCATAAATTAAGCAATTGACATCAACTCCAATGTTTACCGTGTAAGCACCCATAGAAAATGATCTCATAGGTATCATCTTCGTTACTACTCATACACACGTATATTTTGCTCATACATATAAAATATGTGTATTATACATCTCAATATACGTGTACATCAACGTATGTATTTAATTAAATTTACGGGGTGTTACATGCATTCTCGTGCACCAACTTGACATGTGTTGGTCTCATGCACCGACTTGACATGTATTGGAGAAGAGCAATGGGGCATGAGACACTTGTCTATTCTTATGCACCAACTTGACACGTGTTGGTCTCATACTACCCATACCAACCACATGTACGTTAACCAATCTCATGCTTCCATATATTTTAAATGTCCAATCCATCTAATACACCAAATTTTCATTCTCATTTATTATTTTATTCAATCAATCCTAATCCATATCAATTCATGATTTAATATGGGCTCATACATAAATAATAACACATGCATCATACTTTAATTTAACATGACCTATATATAATTTATAATGCCCATATTTATATATATTATCAAGCATCAAATATACAAATATTAAATAACCATCAAACAAACACTAAATATATCAAGATAAACACCTAGAGTTTGGATAAAATATAATTAAGTTACAAGTTAGATGAAATAATTTTTGAAACGTCACAGCTTGGATAATCAAATCCTATTTCACAAGATCCTATGTCAGCTATACATCCTCCTCACATTTACGCTGGAGACGTTCGCTGTGGGCTTTGGCGACGTGCTTGATAATTAAAAATTAAAAAAAATATATATAAAGATTTTCCCAGCCCCTCCTTTGTTTTATCACCGTAGTTTTTTAAATGTACAAGTTTTCAAAACAATGATTCACGAACAAAGTACTCTACTCAAAAGATATCTTCCATAATATATATATTTTTAATATTTTTTTTTTGTGAATTTATTCTCACAGTTGCTCTCCTATTTAATTAAACATTTGTAAAAATAGTTTTTTTTTCAAAAATTTTCTCTGAGAATAATCATACTTTCTGAGAAAAAAACATCTCACCTATTAACAATATAAAAAATGAATCAATTGTGATTAGATGAGGTATTACAAAATGAGATTAGATTAGGTACCAATATTAAATCCCCACAAGTTACCCTAATTAATTATTATTAACACAAGGTTTTCTTCCACGCCGGCGTTACATTCCTTCAAATGAAGCCCGGGCTCTAACGAGAGGGAACGAAGAAGCGGAGAGAAAATGGAAATTGCTTCCGTTCTCCAATCTCTGATCCCGTCATGGCTCTCTGTAAGTAGTAGAAAAACCTGAAGAAAAAAATAAATAAAAATCCACCGTTCATTTCCAATCCACCATCGATGAATCAAGAATCGATTCAATTGAACAAATATTGCTTGCTTCTTCTTTTCTTCTTCACTGACCTGTTCTCATTTTTCTTTTTCTTTTTTTAGGTGGTTATACTTGCGAGCTTCTTCGTTTACTTGGGGATCGCTGGTTCTATTTTACCTGGAAAGATTGTTCCCGGCGCGACACTATCAGACAGTTCTCGACTCCATTACCGCTGCAACGGTTAGATTTACTTCAAATCAATCTTTTTTCATTCTTCAAGTTTGATTTCACGATTCGAAGTACCTGCGAAGCGTTACAATGCTATTTTAATTCTGATATTAGGTGTTTTTAGGTCTTTTTACGCTTCTTTTGCTGGTTGCGCTTCTAGGAGCCGGAGTTGCGATGAAGTTGATATCACCTGCTGTATTTGCTTCTGCTTACGATTTGTTTTATGTTATATTTTGGCCTTTCTAGTTATGGCATTGGTTTGTTTCTTTGATTTGGTCTGTCTAGTGGAAATTAATCGCTAAGACTGATTTCAGGTGATTGCTGACAGAGGATTTGAGCTGCTGTCCGTAACTACCGGATTCAGCATTCTGGTAAATTCACTGCTTTTCAAATCCTTTTTTTGAAAAAAAATTATATATATGTATAAGATGGACGAGGTAGCTAGGTTGCATTAGCTATTTTAGCTGCTTAGATATAAGCAGCCAGTTGTAATTTGTGTGCTTGAAGTTTTAGTTGTAATTATCAAATCAATGTTCGTTGTTTTGAATACAAGAAAAAGAAAAGGAAAGAAGCTCCGTCACTGGATTCATTTGTTTCTGCATTCTTAAAAAAAGAAAAAAGAAAAAAAAAGAAAGCTACTTGAGATCTCATCTGGAGTTGAGAGCTGAATAAATTGTGTTTGTCATATATCATAGTCGCTCTATAATCTTGACTGGTCCCTTACTTTTTAAGCCTTCCACACTATGTCAAATGGACTTTGTTTTTCACTATCACATATTTCACTTCCTTGTCAAAGGGAGTAGTTGTTCTTGCAAATCGACTCTTGGGAATGGCTCTTTTAGGTTCTTCCATGCATGGATGTTATAGCTTCAGACAGACAACATGATGGTAACAAGAAACCAGGTCTTGCAGAAATATAGCACGAATGCTTTTTAGGCTGGTCCACATGAATCAGATAATGAAGGGCTGTTGGTGTTTGTTATAGGGCCTCAGAGTAATGGATATTTTTAGAGTTCATCTTGGCATAACAAATTAACGTGAGATGGATTAGAAGCCCCCATTGGAGCCTTGGAGAGAGGCCCAGACTGTCCAGTGCAGATTGGGGCAAAGGTTTAAACTTTCACAAGCATCACATTACTGCATCGTCTCAAATGATGCATCATGGTTCTACTGCAGAACCTGAAACTATGACCTAACTGTGAAGAATAAGGGTTACTTGGTCAGCATTTGTTGATAGGTCAGAGGCACTTACTTTGTTCTCACGCTAAACACCTGCTATGTCTTCTCCGTGAATGTTTAAATTTATATACGACCAAGACATGGAAGAATTAAGAGTTGACTGGCAACAATGATGACTTTCTTTGACAAGGAATGAAATGAGTGACAGGCTGATAACAGAATTTTAAGTTCATTTGATTTGGTGCAATAGCTTGACACTCACAGGCACATATTTGCCTTTATGATGACTGTTGCCTTATGATGTTTCCTGGTTCCTTTTTTTCTCATGCTAGGTGACAATGATACTTTATGCTGCTGGTCGTCAGTCTCGTGATCAGAGTTCCTCTTTAAAGCAGCACATTACGGGAAACTTAATTCATGACTGGTGCCCTGACATTGCATCCTAATTTTTCTTTTACTATCTATCTTTTCTGGTTTAAATTTCATGGTAGTCATAGGAGATTTTTATTCTAATAGAAACTGGAATGTCATATCAAAACTATTCTGCTTAGTTTCTAGTAATATGTCTCTTCGCCACTATGAAGTGGACACGGTCACCTAGTTCTTTTTATACCGAATAAGAGCAAAATCTGTCTTTGTAAGAAGTCAAACCCCAAATTATATAATATAGAATAGATGACGATCAACACAATGAAATTCTGTTTGGTTCCCTGTACAATTTGTTGGCTCATGTGCTTTTGCTTTACTTTCAATGTAGTGTTCAGTCATAGAATGTGATTTCTAGATATTCTTTTATGAGGAGAATATTTTGGTAGTTATTAATTTCAGTGATGAGAATTATGGGGAGATGTTGTGGTGGTGAAGTGTAAACGTCATAGGTGCTGTCACAGATTTTTTTTATTGATTATGAATTATGATAACCGCAAATTGCTCAAATAGGCTAGGGTGCCAAATGAAATGACAAGGAACTTTTGTAAGCCCATTCCTGTTTTTGCTTCGTGCTCAAAACATTCAGAAAGCTTTGCTAGAAGTGGAATGCTGGTTTGGATTGTCCAACCTAAAAAGTAATCAGAAATTGTATATAACAGGGGCGAAGAGAAATATGTATAGAAATTCTGGAGGGAAGAAGGATTATATATTCATAGAAAAAAAAGATAATATTTATTCTTTTCTATTAGGGACTCATATTATCTATTTAGAATTTTAGACAAAAAACAACTTATGAATTATAATTATGAAGCATAATTTCTTTTGTTTCAAAGATAAATTTCGGCGTTGATAAGTAACTGTGGGGCTGGCAATTGTTTCTTGCACTCATTTGTTGTACAAAATATTATTAAATGGCCTGTGTCACAAATTCAGTTGTTGTTACATAACAGAGTTTTTTCTCATAAATCTACTAATATCTGTTTTGGGATGTTACAAGACCTATGCCTATAATTTGAAAATGGAATTCTAACAGAAAAGGTTGTTTATAATGTTAATACCTGAACTTGTTATGTTACATATTGCTATGAAAGTTTTACGTCCTGTGTGGTGTATGTGCTTGTGTTTCTTTCTTTCTTTCATTAATAATAGTTAGTCATTACGGCATCTAACAGCATTTGTCATGAATTTTTATTTTTTAAACTGGAATATTGGCCTTCACCGTACTGTTTTCAGAACATATAGTTGCCTTTTCACTTTTCTTTCCGTGTTGTAGCTCAATTCAAATTACAAATTGAAATTTAATATTTCTTGCTAGAAATGCACCTTTTTCGTTGCTTTTTTTAAATATGTTTCTCTGTAAGAAGGCAAGGGATAAACAGTAAGGGCCATGGTCCATTCTATGTTTGGCAGCCATTAACAGAAAATGGGATGGTGCATTTTGGTGAAATTGATTGATCTGTAGGTTGAAAGAGCAACCCAGAATTTCATGAATCAAGGATGCATGGAAAAAGATTGTAATATTCACCAGTTTACTGCTGATAAGGCCCAAGTGGAAAGGCAACAAATGATATTCGTTGTTGTTCGCACTGTTAAGTGTTTGATATGGACAAAATTATTGCACTGTAGTGCACGCCAGTTCTGAGGAAAGCAGCATTTTGGGATTCGTATGTTTGTCTTGAAGACTGACCCAATCATCCTTTTTTTGAGTAATGTTTTTTTTCTCACATTATTTGGAGTGTTAAGACGCCCTAGGTGCTGGAGATTAAATGTCTCATTAACATTCCATGACGATTCTTTTAGAATGCACATCTATGCATACAATTTTAAAGACTGTTCAATTGGTTTACGTAATTTCAAGTATTCCGCAATGTTTATTTCAACATCAAATAACAGCGCCTTTATTGCTTACTAATTGAAAAATGCATCGAGTTATTTTCTTGATTTTATGTCTACTCTCCATCTTGTAGGTGGTTTGGAATACAGCTGAATCCTTATTTTCTGGGAATTGACCTCAAGTATGCCATCTACTTTCCCATTTGTGCTCATTTCCTATCCTTAGTCAATTTTCTAAAATTCCTGAAGACTTAACATTTTGTAGATGGTTCATATTTATCCTAATCTTTCAATTATTTTGAAAGAAATTTTATATTTTCCAACATTGGAAAGCAACAATTCTGCAATGTCAAAACTGTAGTTAGATTGTCCTTAAGTAGCACAGTTGACTGGTGGGAAACACTTGGCTATTTGATCTTAAGAATTTGGTTGTGCATGTTTCCTCTCCTATTTCTATCATTCAGATCCCTTTTTCCTCCACGACCAGTTAGCATAGTACAACTTGCTGTCAAGACTATATTTTAATTGCTTTCTCAATATTCTTGGACATCATGGGATGTTTTTCTTCCCTTCTTGTTTGATACTTCAACAACATGGCCTATTTTGGTTGACTTGGTTGGTCCTCTGTTCAAACTTAACATTGAAGGAAATGGTTATGGTAATATTTTTCTGACATTATGATTCTCATCCTCCTATAGATTTTTCTTTGTAAGAGCAGGAATGATGGGATGGCTACTTATCAACCTTTCAATTCTGGCAAAAAGCCTCCAAGATGGAAGCTTGGGCATGTCAATGATCCTTTACCAGCTCTTTGTTTTGGTAATCTGACTAGAAAAATTTTAGATTGTGCAATCTACCATCTTTGACAGCTAATCATTATTCTGGCATTCATTTTCAGCTCTACGTTCTGGACTACTTCTTTTATGAAGAGTATATGACCTCCACGTAAGTATATTTTTGACATTTTGCTTATCCAGCAGAATAATGAACTTTTTTTTTTCCTAAAAAAGAAATTGTACATTTTGGAGCTGAATCTTGTTAATTCTGTTGGCACTAACACACCCTATCATAATACCAATGTTTTAACAATTCACAATGTGCTTATTTTCGTCATGTTTCTAATATCATCCTTATGCATGTCTATATTCACTTGATATGCATAGTTGGACCTTGACCTATCAACTATTCTTTTAGCTCAAGTATTTTCTATGGTATCAAAGCTTTGATTCTTGAGGCCTTGTGTTTAAACCTCCTTACAAGTGTTTGCTTGTTTCTCTCATCTATTAGTTTTGCCTTTCCTCACTGTTACAAATATCTTCTACATGCCATCATGTGAGGGGGGATTATTAATGTCTATATTCTTTTGATATACATAGTTGGATCCACCTTAATTGTTGGATGTGTAGGATTGAAACAATAGTCCACATCGGAAATAAAAGGTTCATCACGTGAGATATAATTATGCATCTTCTCTTTATTAGAACTGAAGCCTTTTTGAGTAAAACCCCACATGACCACACCTGAGTTTAGAGATGGTTAAGTAGGGACAAAATTGGTACTAGTTGAACTCCTGATCCAACAAAAAATAATAACCCTTCTAACTGATGGAGGTAAAGTTGTGGACATTGTCCCTTCCCTGGACCTAGCAATGGCAGCAGCCTTGTGCACTAGACACACCCTTTTTATTACTTGGAAAATGACCCACATATTGGTATGAAGCCCATGGACACAAAAGAGAGCCAGGATTCCTTACGCTTGCATTTATCTTTTCTCATTTTCATACTAAACATGTTTCATTGAGCTTTGGACAACTAAAATAATGGAGAGATAGTAATTTGATATTTACACTGTGAAACAAATAGTGAAAGTTGAAAAGGCAAATAGCATTTTAGTTGATGTATGCACTTCCATGAGTTCTTTTGCTTTCCATTGATGTATTTACTTCCCCAAGTCCTTTTCCTATGATTCACTCCTTACAGAATTACAGTCATGCTTCTTATTGTACACATTTCCATCTGCTTCATTCATTTTATACTTAACAATCTGGCATTTACCTTTTTTTTCTCCTTTCCTTTTCAAATTGCATCTACTTGGCACCAAGATGTCACTACGATCATCCATATGAAACAAGGTTGAGGAACTTTGTATTTTTTTAGGTGGGATATTATTGCTGAGAGATTGGGCTACATGTTGGTATTTGGAGATTTAGTATGGATCCCATTCACTTTTAGTATTCAGGTATATAACTAACAAGTGGAATAGTTAAATTTCTTTTTGTTTGTGTTATGTACTATGCTATGTTTGGCTCTCTTGTGAAATAGTTGCAGTTCCATTTTGCTGCATCACTAAATTGGTTTTCTGTGCTCCTTGAGGATGAAATTTTTTTAACGAATGGTCATTTGGGCAATGATTCTAAAGCTCTGTTTCTTATTTTTAATATTGCATATCATCTAACTCTTTTGATATTTGGTGTAGGGTTGGTGGCTCTTAAGTAACAAAGTGGAGCTGACAACAGCGGCTGCTATTGCTAATTGTTTTGTTTTTCTGATTGGGTATGCTAATCTTGCTGACAATAGCTCAGTAGCTTCACCTTTATTTGTGTTACCTTCCTGAAATAGCACTAATACACAAATCAGGCAGGTATCTGGTCTTTAGAGGAGCCAACAAGCAAAAGCATATATTCAAGAAGAACTCTAAAGCTCCTATATGGGGTCAGCCTCCAAAAGTCATCGGAGGAAAGTTACTTGCTTCTGGTTATTGGTGAGCTTCCCATTCACGACACCTTTTTTATTAGTGGGTTTGTCCTTATTCCTCCCATGGGAAATATATTTTTTTGCTACTTCGATGATTCAAATGCCACCGGATTGTTCTATGTTTTAACTGGATTTAGTATAATTAAGAATGGGAACAGATGAAGTATAAGAGATTCAGTGAGCTTCTTCTTGTAAACTAAATAAAAATTTAGTGTCAAAACACTCAAATATCACTTGTTAGAGAAAAGGGAATAAATAGAGAACACTTTTTTTTCAGAAAAAGTTCTAATTAGAAAAAAGATTCTGCAAGTATAGTAAAACATTTTCTCCTTTTTGAAAATATTTTTAAGATATTGACTTATTGTTTTCTTAACTTCTCTTGATCTATTCTTGTACTCCAAGTGAATCATAACTTGCAAGCCCATTGGATGGTTTAGGTATTGATGGAGCATGGATTGCATGGCACAATAAGCATTGGAAAAGTAATAATTCTAGATCTGATATCATAACCTACTAACTGTAGGATTTTGCTAATTTTCCTAAAGCAAATTCATGGGTAGTTGGATAGCAATACTTGCTACATTTTTTCTGAAATTAATTAGAATGATATGGACATATGGTTGAGGTCATCCCTTCATTACAACTCTTTCATTTGAGGAGATCCTGTAAGGCTGTGCATCTTGATCCTGTGACGTGTATGAAACTTCCAAGATTCCAGGATTGTGATTGTGTGAGCTATTGAATTGCTTAACCTTCCAAAATTTTAAGTGAGGATGCCTTTCCCAGGACTTTTAAGATGTTTTACCACAGTCTGTACCAGTTGTTTCATATGAAGACCTTTCAGTGGAGTTAAATATGCATCATCCCATGGTTGCACTGAATTTCTCTCATTTCGTGACAGGGGGATAGCTAGGCACTGCAATTACCTTGGTGACTTGCTGCTTGCACTATCCTTCAGTTTGCCTTGTGGAGCCAGGTAACTTATTTACTACTGTTAAATTTTGTGTTTCACAGACACCATTGTAAGATATTGATCAAGTGACATCTCAAACTACTTTTGGCAGTTCCCCAGTTCCATATTTTTACCCTCTTTACCTTTTTATTCTTCTGGTATGGAGAGAGAGAAGAGATGAAGCTAGGTGCTCTGAGAAGTACAAAGATATTTGGAAGGAATACTGCAACATTGTTCCATGGAGGATACTGCCATATGTTTATTAACAATTTCAAGTGCCAATTTCATCAAAGGTAATCTGTTTCTGTAAACATGTAAGAACTCTTTTGTACTATGTTAGATAGTTTTTTTAAGTCAAGTATTGCTGGAGGGAGAACTTTTCAACTTTCATGTGCACCATATTTATCTTTTTGACTATTCTTTGTATGCCATTTTTCTATCCTTTAATGCCCCTTGGGCAAAATTGTATGCTTTCTTCCTAATTTTCCCATGTTTTATGGCCTTGTTGCCGCTGAGACTTCAGGTTGAACTACAGTTGAGTGTATATCACACGTTTGATCTACCAAAAACAGTACTACTCTTTAATATTCGTGTACTAAAAAAGTTAATCACATCAAACCCCAGCTTTAAATATTGCAGCCAACATGATGACTAATGCTCATAAAAATGTCCCTTGCTATTATCATGACTGGCAGGGTTCGTGTTCCTGGCTCATTGTAGTCTTTTTAGGAGTTTCAGCTTCGCACCTTCCAAAGTTTCTCTGAGATTTTATTATAGCATACCAACCAGTTTTTCTGTTTTCCGTTAACATTCTGTTAGGTTCTTCAATAGGAAGATCAAGAGTTAAGCCAATACCCAGAACATTTGGGAAAGACATAATTAAATGAAGTCTTATCCAAACATGCGATCTTGTTTCATGAAACTACTATTTAACAAGTTGAAATGCTCACAGAACTCCCAAGACAGGGTCCATGTGGTTTACAATGCAGCATCTTTTTTCTGCAATCATCTTTATGATATGAGGCTGTGAGCAGACAAGAATCTCATTGCTGCCTTTGAGAATAAAGGGCTTGCAGCACTGTATTTGCAGCAATTCTCCAAGTCAGCAAACCCTCTACCTACTACTTATATTGGCAACTTAATGAAAGTCTTCTTCAGCTACATACCATAAGATCACAAATCTATTAGCACTTTTGAAGGGAGGAACCAGTGACAGTGCTGTGAATTATGAGTTACTCCACTTTCCCATATATGGATTTCATAAACCCTTTTTGTTTTGATTTTTACATCCTATGAAAAAAAAACGAAAGAAATAAAGCACTAGCCACTCTTTTATTATTATTATTATTATTATTATCAAAACAGGCTCTCCAGCTAAATTCCATGTAATAAACCAACTTAATAATAACAATACCCAAAAAACGAAATTCCAAAAGCTGTTTTGTGCTTTTACCAAGTGAAAAAAGAAGAAGCTTTATTTTATTTTATTTTTCATTTTAAAGTCATTGGTTGTTCAGCCTCCAAAGCGTAAATGCAGTACTAATGAGTGAAGTAAGTGGGGGCCTCTCCGACCCTTTGGCATCATCTCAATTCCCACAAGCTTTGGCATACTTCCCACTATTGAAAAAGAAGAGATACCCAACCACACCAAAACCTTTTGTTTCACTCTTCCCTCTCGATGGCCATCTACATATTTTATACTTATGTAGATGTAAAATGGTCCCTGTCCTTCTAAAGGGTTTAATGGATCAGAAAGATTTAAGAGTTGGAAGGATTTGACAGAATATCAGGTTGCGTGCAGCAGCCCTTGTGGCCCACGTCATCAGAGGCGCAAGATGCCCCTGACTACTTCTCTGCATGCCGGTAAATTTAGCTGCTTCTTCTTCCACTTCCCAAACCCTAATTTAAGAGAACAAAAAAAACAAGGGAAGATTTTGGAAAAGCGGTTTCTACTTGCTACCCACATATATATTTTTTCTCCTAAATCTGCTTGCTTTCATTCATTTGTCTTTTACTATTTCTTTATTTCACAGAACATCTGCCGTACTGCCGTCGTCATCCATCACTGTATTAATCCTCTGCCTCTTTCCCAATGCACGTGATTTGTTTGTATTTTTTTTTTAATCACCAGTCTTCGAGAGATTAGTTCACCTTAGAAGCATAAGAAAAATGATAAAATCTTTTCCAACAAAGTGGCTTTTAAGAATTAAACTGTAAAATTTTTATACAAAGACCTTACAGCTTTCATTGAGCTAATTATTCGTTAGTAATTTTATTTATATTTATTTATAATTTATTTATTTTTGATTTGTATGTGATTTAAAAATAACAATATAATTCAAAAAATATTTTTTATTACTTTAGAAAATAGGTTTTTATTTTTTTTTTTTAGTGAATTTTTTTTTTATTCGAATCACACATCGAGTAGGCCTTAAATACTTAGTGTTTTTAAAAGATAATTGTATGGTTTACATCATCGTCTTGAATGATTATTTAAAACCTAAAATGAAAATAATATATAGTTTTTGGTTGTAGAGGCTTTGATATCTTAACTAATATATGTATATATTTTATTTTTTTGGGGTGGTGTGTAAGTGAAGTGTGAAAGTGACTTTTTGTATATCTACTTGACACAGAAAGCTAGACCACTATATATAATAGGCATATAAAAAGCTAATGCAAAAGGTTTAATCTATGAGATTCCTTTTTAAAAAGATTGTACGTACAACACTAAAGGATAAAGCCAACGAACCCCTCATTTTATTATTTATTATTTTTATTTTTTTCAATTTTTTGGCACTCAAGACAATTGTTCTCTACTCCCTAGGCACTATATTTTTTGAATTTAAAAATTTACAGGGATACATTTTTTTAATAAGCATGAAGGAGAGTGATCTTAAATTTGTTGTGATGAATCCGTCGATCGTATTTTATAATTTATTCTTTAAATTATCATCGAACCAATTATTTGTTAGTAAATAATGGCTTATTCACGCTAATTATCGGGTTTCTCGAATTTAATATTTAACTATAATCAATAATGCTCTTTATATAAATAAGCGTTATTTCCGTAAAATATCATTTTCTAATACGAAATTATGATTTTATTAAGGTTAAAATACTATTTTAAGTGATTGTGCATCTTTATAATCATATTGGTTGGTTGGTAGGCCTAGTGCTTTTACGGAGCTTATCTCAACTTTCCTTTTTCTTATGGTTTCGTGTAGAACAAAACTCCAACGATTCTCATTCCTTTAGTGATCTGGTTGTACTTTATTTTTTTCTCATCCTCAATAAGGTTCAACGAACTATAAAATATGATTGATGAACTCATCACGGGTTTGAACCCATCTTCATCTATCTTAATTAGGAGATGTATTTTTGCTCCTGTAAATTCTCGAATTCAAAAAGATAGTCTCGTTCTAAAAAAGAGGAAGACACTACCGGTACAAAAAAATTGGTATAAATAAAAATGAAAAAAAGTGTTTCTCACCCAATAATAAATAATTATATATTTATCATTATACAAGTTATTAATGTATTCTTAGTCTTATCAATAAACATGCAATTATTTATTTAGAAAATACTAATTTAATTAAAAACATATAAATTTTATATGCAATTACACCCTTATAGTCATTGGATCGTTTATAATATACATTGTGATACGGAAAACATAGGATTTCAATGACTATATATCAATGAGTTTGTTCCAGATTTTTTACAGTAAAATTACCATTTTCCTATTTATTTTTTATATGTATGTATACCACTTCTTAATAATTGTGGTTTACACCTTCTCTTAATTCACCTTTATACTTCACCAACGTCACCATCCTAGTTGAGCGTGGTTCCCAATTTACTAGGAAAAAGCACACAAGATCTTACCTTTCTTTTTAATATAAATTAAGTACATTTTTGTTGACCATTGTTGTAAAAAATATTATATTATTTTATATTATATATATAGTAATGCTATAGAAATGCAAGGTATTTCTACTTTTGCCCATGTTTCGCCCTCATCACATATCATTTTCTTAACAGATAATTTCAGTATGACCATTATGTTTTCATTTTAAATTTAATGGACTTTGTAGTACATGCACGTGTAATATTGATTTCTTCAAATAGGAATTTAGAATTTTTTTTCTCATAAAATTACAATAATTTTTCCTTTTTAAAGTATATCATATATTCATATGAAAGCCATGAATCATTTTATAGAACATACAAATAATTAGTAGTAGGCTCATGAAAGTTATAGAGACAAAGTTATAGGGACTAATAAAAGGCCAAAATCTTCACAACTAAGAGCACGTACTCACAGAATCCTAGATAACAAAGGTCATAGGCTTACAAGAAGACTATGTACAACTAATAATTATGATTTATTTATTTATTTTGAAGACTTGGGTATCTGGGTCTGCTTGTACTCATCCGACTAATTTCAGGGATGCAAGCCTTTAGTTCGTAAAGAGGGCACCTCCTGAAATCTTAAATTTTTTTTCCGTTCGAATTCGTATATACCTCGGATGATTTAACTATTATTTTGTTGGTGAGTCCACTTGTAAGAATGATTTTAATTTAAGTCATGTTTTACATCAATTTTAGTTGTTGTATTTTTGTAATGTTTCGTTTTTATTTCATTTTGGAAGTACCAATTCCAAGAGAATTGTGACTATAACAAAATATCTTTGATGGACCCAATATTTCTCGTTCACATTTTAATGGACCCAATCCCACCTTCCCTCTTTGAGTTTAATGCACATAAAGAAAGATGAGTTCAGCTAGCCTTTGGGGCTCACGACAACATGTTCAAAAATCTAGCTGATATTTATATCCAAACCCTAGTTTATAAAAAGAAGATATATATATGAAGTAATAAGGAGATTGGTAGAGTGGTTGCTATCACTTCTCTTTCGTATATTGGTAGAGTGGTTGCGATCACTTCTTTTTCGTACTATGTATGTTTCACGCATTGTCTTCTTCTTTATTCTTAATTAATTTCAAGCACCTCTATCTTATCTCTTCTCTCTCTTAGTCTCAGCTCCTTTTTTAAATTTCTAAGGTGTGTGTTTGTGTGGTACAATGTGGTAGGTGAGAGAAGGGCTCATCAGAGCAAAACCCTTTTCTTTTCTTTTCTATCTCTACCAGCTGCAAAAGTTAGGTATTTGTATAAATCATTTATACATATAATTATTAAGATAAAAGAACTGTAATTAAATAAAGCATCATGACTACACCTTCTTCAATATCACGTGTTAGATTGCCGTTAATGAACTTCACCAAGCCACCTCCTTCCCTCTTTTACTTTAGACAGCTTTAAATTGGGGCAGCTTTCTCTTTTCTTCTGTTCTTTTCCTTTGTACCCTTGTTACTAGCTCATCTAACTTCATTGAAGAACAAGTTAACCAGGGCTGTGCATATGCATAGTTCTATAAAATGTTTAAGGAGGGAGGTGTGTAACGTAAAGGGTACATGCGCTTGGGTCCTTTGGATTAACACAGGGCCGGTCTTGACTATTTAGAGCCCGGTACAAGGTACATGACATGAGACCCTTTTTTTATTTTCTTTGTGTAAGCATATATTTAGATAATTATTTAATTAGTTGTTCTAACAATAATGACTTAAACAAAAGAAATTGATATGACCTCGAGCTTTGGTACAATAGTAAAAGTTGCCGATGTAACCAGATGTCACAAGTTTAAGTTGTGAAAACAACTTCCTACGTATTAGGATAAAACTGTGTTCAATAGATTTGAAATGGCTCGGCCTTTCTCAGATCCCACATAGTAATAGCTTCATGCGGTGGGCTCCTTTCTCCAAATATAGTAGTTTTCAAGACTCCTTTCTCCATTCAGTACTTAATACGACTGTTCAATTAGGTGGAGAGAGGAGCTAGCAATACCCAATTCATCAACAAAACAAAAACACATGATAGCAAAGAGACAGATATGGTGGGAGGTGAGGCCCACCAAAGAGCTGAGAGGAATTTGGAATTGAATTCCATTCTTAGAACACGAGTATTTCTCTATGGTCATCAATGGTGGCCGGTGTTCTTCCATAAGCAATTATGATTTTATCAGTTTGATAAAAAAGCATATGAGCCCCCATGAGGACATGTCTCACCGACCCATCAAGCTAGAGAGGTGGTCAATTGGTGCACCAATCAGCTCCATTGCGTGTCTCATCAGTGTACAAATTTCTCCAAGGGGAACGGAGGTGCTTTCTCACGTTAAACGTGGTTGCGTACCCATATTAGTGCACCAATCATCACATCCATTGCGTGACTATAAATATCTCCAGCTTTAGAACCATATATAGGACCTGTTTAGGAGTGCGGCGACGAAAGCTGTGTTGTTCTAAATAATTTTGACAAACACAGTTTGGGTGCCATTTGGCACGTACACGTTTGCGATTCAAATGTTGAAGATCTCTCCCCCTTACTTTTGCATTTACCGATTGCGTTTGGAAGAAACGCTTTTGGATAGAAACGCAGACGCATTCCCAAATAGGGTCCTAGTTAGTTACTTTTCTTTATCAAATTTATATCAGAAACCACTTCACCCAAAACTTATAGTTGATAGGTGAAAAATGAAGAACCAGTATCAAATTATCTTTAACACTCCTCTTAATATGCAACCCCAACATATAGATAAAAGAATCAGCCAAATGTTAACAGCGAAATTTGAACGCAAAATTTCTTATAAATAAATACTATTAATATCATGTTAAAAATAATTTAACTTAAAAACTATGATTAATAAGTGGATGCTCAACAATTTAATTTATACAATGGGCGTTTGTCAAAAAGAAGTACAAAAATGAGGGTCCCCTGACATCAATAAAGAGAAATCTTTGGTTGTTTAAAATGCTAAATGCCTCGTGGAAGAGTTGTTGTTGGGCCGGCTTAGATCTCAATTATTATTATAGTATCATCAATCTAACCACCTCGGGCTCTAGTATAAAGTTTTACTCAAAAAAAACTTTGGTTATTGTAAAGGTGAGATCTCATTTTTAACTTATATTCTATGTGATGGACCAATTTTTTCAAGTGTAACATAATGTAAAGTTTGCCCAATGCTACACGGAGAGTACAACCAAGACCAACAACCCAGGCATAAAGTTGGTAACATACTTTAGGCCTTGAAACCCATAAAATTGGGCACTGATACTGTCACACCTGGGTTGCACACAGTGCTCCTACTCAGGGTGATGAATACCCCACAGGGCATACTCCAGCCATTATGGACCCATAATATTGTCTCATCGCAGTACACAGCCCACTCAACAATGTCTAGTACCCCCGAGATATTTGTTCATACTATTCACACATAAATAGTGCAGGGCCTCCCCCGAATTCGAATCTCAAATCTCATATAGGTTGATTTCGCAATCCGAATAGCCATTGAGCCACTTATGTATATTTGTCACACCTCACAAAGATGTGATGGATATAGGGGGGGCAAGCCCTCAAGAGTCCTCCTGTTACTGGCACCGCTTCTGGCATCGCCTTTCTGGTCGGATTGTCCCTTTACTGTGTTTCCTATCCCTCTATATCCATCACATCCTTGTGAGGTGTGACAAATATACGTAAGGCTTTTTTGTCATACTTGGGTTGCACAGAGTGCCCTCTATCCAAGGTGATGAATACCCCTGCAGGACATACACCAGCCATTATGGACCCATAATATTATCTCATCTCAGTACACAGCCCACTCAACAATGTCTTGTACCCCGAGATCATTTATCTACACTATTTACACATGAATAGTACAGAATATCCCCGAATTCGAACCTCAGACCTTGTATAGGTTGATTTCGCAATTCGAATAACCACAACCAATTGTTTAAGGGCTTAACATACCACTGCCACGAAAACTCTGTTTTTTTTTTTTGTTTCTTTCTTTCCTTCCATAAGAATATTATTTTCATGTTAAAAAATGTGAAGAGTAGAAGTCTAGCAAAACAGGGCAATGATACAAAAAAGAACAAGAAGAAAATAATATATATAGACTCTGGCCATAGTGCGTTGACCGGACATATTCTATAAGAACAATTATATAAAATAAGTACAGATGACCCCTTAATACTGAGGTTTTTTTGAAACAAAAAAAAAAAGGATAATACTAAATACCAATGCATGGTAGATCCAAGCCCCAATGCTGATATCAATCCATAAAAAAAACAAAAGTAAGTGAAACTTCTGAGTTTCCAAGCAAACTTAACTTAAGATTATGTTTGCAACAAAGGACTTATACTCCTGCACGCCTTATTTCAAATGATATTTATTTCCTACTTACGAGAATTTGATATTTGCTACGAACACGAGCAAAAATGTTCTTGACCACCATATCAAGTAGACATTTGTATTAGCACTAGAGATGTGGTCATTCTATTGACTAACTTGATTAACTTGAGAGACTGAAACCGTTGGATTTATATATCTAATTGGATTGCGTTGGGTCAAGCTTTTATTACTAATAATAAAAAAATATGGGCACAAACTAATTAAAACAATAGTTATACTTTGTTTATCAAATTCACTATAGGTATTTACTGTAATTAAATTACTTAAAATATTATAATAAACATAACATGAAAATAATTATGTTATAAACCATTTTTATATTCATATTTTGACTTAGAAATAACTTTATCAAATAACATTTGAAATTCATAGACTAGATCATACAATTTTATAATTTATATATTAAGCAAGTCAATAACCAATTTGACCCAAAACACCTGAAGTTATTGAGTTAAATTAGGTTGAACTAATACTTTTTTAACCTAATTTAATTGAGTTGGATTGAAATTTGACAAAAATATAAACCAAGCCACTATTGAACACCCCAGTTAGCACATATCTTATAAAAATAAGATATCATTGTCGCTTTATAAAAATAAAAAAATAAAAAAATTTATTAACTTTGATAAAGTAAAATATTAAGGAAAATGTTAATTAATTAATGTGGACAGTAGCGTTCATATAAGCACTTTGACTTTTATATAATTAAATTACATCGAATCATATTCTAACACATTATTCAAATACTCTAAGCAATCATTTGCTAATGATATTTATATCAATATAAACTGTCAATGTCATTCTATCACTATTTAATATATTAAACGACTGTAATATAAAAGTTCTATCTAATACTGTTTGAAAGTTATTCTTTGCAACCCTAAATTCCAAAAAGCTGTCAATTTTAAAAGAAGCAACCAATAAATTCCCTTCACATCTAATGAAATTAGAACCTATGGCTTTCATTTTAATAAAAATTTAATAATTTTAATAATAATAAAAGCTCACAAACGTTCTAAAGACATTGTTAAATATTTTAAGAATGCATATATATTATTTAATATTCTAACATTAAAAGGAGGATGGGGCCAATAATGTACAAGGACAATCGTGGGGGTTCCACGACCCTTTAGAAGACCTCTAATAATTAACAATAAAACTACACGCTTTTTCTGTACAGAAGTTGAGAGAGGTCAATACATAAACTTTATAAAAATGTAGTGCTGATAAAAATGAGAAATTAGAATCTGTTCCCTGAATTCCGAATTTAATAATCTTGGTCCTTTGATCGAGGTTGATTTGAGTTGACTCTGCCAAATAAAATAAATTTTAAAATATTAAAATCTCCCTTGTGTACATCAAGTGCCTTTATATATATATAAATGCATTGAGGGTACTCCGAGTCCAAAGCTTTTATACTTTTAGAAAATATTATTAGTTATCTAACATGTGGGCTCAGTTTAGTAACTAAGTATAAAAAAGATTGAGATTTAGGCCTTGAGTTTGAGCCTAAACGTGTTTTCATATCTACTCATGTTGAGATAATCAATCTAAATATCACTGTAATATTCAAGTATGAAAGGATTAATTTTGCCTAAAGAGAAAAAAAACATATCTTAAATGATAAAAAATTAGAAATAAAAAAATAAAATAAAAAATCTAGGTTGACATTTATAGAAACATTACATTTAATTATATTATTCAATTGCTTCAAATCATGTGTAGAGTTATGATTCAATACAATATAATAGTAGATTGATGAAAATATTTTTATCAATATCAACTAAAAATGACATTTTAACATTTTTCAAATTAAAAAGGGCAAATATTAGAAGACTTATATTATCCCAAACCAATAAAAAATGGTAAAGAAACAAAACGAGAGTGATATATATGATCATTATAGTAATGACAGTTGGAGATGTTATTTGGATTTTAGCATAGAGGATCAAGAGAAAATTGGTTGTTTGGAATTAAATTAAAATACAAGAAAAATTCTAGTGATTCTTTTTGTAACACCTTTAAATGATAGTAGTTAGTTATATAACCAACACATCACTAGATTGCATTTTCAAGATATCATGCCGATTCATGACCCATTAACCTCCTTCACCTCTTAAGTTGAAGTAGTGACAAGAGTTGAACTTAAAATCTTTGAGTTCCAAAGGCACTTCTTTACCAATTACACCAACTTCATCTCGACACCTTTTAGACACTCTTGTTTGCGTATAAATGATTTTTAAAGTGTCGTTAATACTAAAAATGACTTTTTTTTTATGTACCTTCTAAAACATGTTAAAAGGAACAAGAAAGGATCCTGTATAGGATCAGTACAAAGTTTGCCTCAAGCACCTAACTTTCTTTTATTATTGGCCAAGTAGGGTTTTCCAATCAAGCCCTTAGGGGGCAATTATATATATGTTAACTCATAGCTTGGCACAAAAACAAATACAATACTAATCCTTGCATTTACAACCAACAAAATCCTCATGTTACAAATTTTAATTGGATACTAAAAGCAAAAAGGTTCACCTTTTCCATGGGTCCTACTCAAGACAAAAGAAAGGGAAGGGAGGAAGAGGGTTATATTTGACTTGACAATTGATTTATAGATTCACAACTTTATTTTTTGGTAATATTTTAAGATGGTTATTATAATGACAATAATAATGATGATGATGATAATTATTGTCGCTAGAATAGAGTAAACTCTTAATCTAGATTTAATTATTAAAGTGCACGTCATTCGAGAAGATATATAACCCAGAGGCCACAGTTGTAATGAAAATAGCCTTTTACGATGCAAGATAAGATTGTATTCAATAGACCTAAAGTGATCGACCAACTTTATGAATTAAGTTGTTTTTTATGTGATTTGAAAAATATAGTTGATTGTAGTAGACGGATATTTGTTTTATTTTATTTTTTTTTAATCCCATTAAGCCATTTTGATCACTCTCAACAACAAATGTATTTATTTTAATTAAATAAATTTCTGTCTAATTGTGGTAATAAAAAAAGGTTTAAAAACTGTTCTAAAACACATATGCTACAATGTGTAATATGTCAAATAATTATTATTTTTTTGTAAATTTATTTACATGCTTTGAAATGCATACATACATGACATTCAAGATGATTATATCAATATAAGGGTAGTTTCAACTAATAATATGAGGAATAATACCTAGTTCAAGGTCTAAATAATATTACAACAAAACTCAGGGTCACATCAACTCGTTACCTCATATACAATTGGGGAGAGTAGAATCTCTGACCTCATAAAAATAAAAAGAGGAGAGGTGTCTTGACCAGGTGAACTCTACCGATTTTGACCTATGTCAAATAATTAATTGTTGAGAAGAGGTATAGATGTTAATGATGAAGATGATAAAACAAAATAGAAGAGTTGTAGCATCAATTAACATAAACAAGTACATGAGGGGCTCCTAATGCTTACCCCTATTTTGCTGTGAACACATGGGATGTCTAGAAAAATATAAGGCAAGTTTGCTTAATTCATCCACCTAACACTCTCATGCATTTCTTGTTCATAAGCTAACCTAATTCTGGATAAAGTGTGCTGAAGGTTGGACCTATGAATATCCACACACACAAAAAAAAAAAAAAAACCGTCTTTTAACTATGCCATTAAAATAATATCTACTAAAAATAGAGTGGTGACAATCAATTCTTTCTAATTTGTTATCTAGATATAGTGGAAATATTTATTCTTACTTGCCCTTTGTACAAATATTATATGCAAGTCCTAGGATTCACTTAATTACTTTACAAATTTAGAGATTCTCTTCTATAATTCACAGAAAAAAGAATAATATGCATTGATAGTGAATAATTATGCACAGTAAATATATGAAGAAAAATTAGAATATACAAAACAATGAATAAGGACATAATATAAATGACCCTTGATCTCAATTACATTTATTGAGTTACAAAAGTAACTAAATAGAATATATATATATATATATATTGTCTATTTAATTAGTGATCCAACCTGGTGACCTCAAATTATTCCTTTAGAATGTTTGTTTCCTTTGGGGAAAAACTACCACTTTCACGGGTAAGAACTTTCTAAAAAAGGCCTTCCACTTAGTCTTACTTTGCTTGAGCTACAATTAGAAATTAGAATAGCATTCTCCCATGGCAGCGTTTTTTTTTTTTAAGAGAGCTTCTAGATGTACCCCATAAACCGCTCTCTCTACTCATCTACTCTTCCCATCCTAATCTACTTCCAAAACTCTCACACCAAATCCTAGATTTCCCAAAAAACTTTCTTCTTCTTCCTCTATTTTTTTTTTTTTTTGTGCTTTAAAAGAGTTTAAACCGAAAGAAATCACTATATTTGTAGGTGGCGTTGCTTCCATTCATGAAGAATTCTTTGGATCTTTGAAAATTTGAAGTTGATTTTGAAATCTCTTGTTCGATAAAGAAATACACGTTTTTTTATATCATATTTAGTATTTTAGAAATTAAAATATGAGTTTATATGTTGTACATTTGCAGAAAACTTCGGCCAAAAAATGAATTTTTAACAATTGTTCATTGAGAATCCTTGGTTTGGTAGCAATCCCAAAGAAAATGGTTTGGTCACATGTAATTAAACTCAAAGAGCATAGATCAGTTGCTTGTGACCGAACTCATAAAAGACAATTCAATACTCATAAAAGACAATTCAATCACATGCAACTGAACCGATGTTCTCTATTCGGCCTTGTGTGACCAAACCAAGGCCATTTTAAAACAATAGATTTTTCAACATTAACTTCTTAGATTGTTGTGTCATTGCCCCTACTTGATTTCCTTTCTTTATCAATGTTGAAAAGTGTTGAATAAGTTTTTAAAAAACTTAATTAGGGTTTCTCTTCACCACTCTAACAAATAACAAAAATAAAGTTTGTAAATACGTTAGAGGCTATTTAAGATGTATTTTAAGGGCACAATGGTGCAAAGTCATAATGAAATAAGGAAGAAAATGCATGAAAGAGATGAAGATTGGTTGGGTAAAGAGAGTAGAGGAATGAGGAAAATAAAATTATATAATGGTATTTTGGTCATTAATAATATTATCAATTTTGTGGGTAAATTAGGAGGTTCGGTGGGGTATAAATAGAAACTTCCATTGGGGAAAAACTATAATTCACGCCCACATTACATAAGCACGATGGACCCGCGTCTTCACAAAAATTCCAGTGACTCGAACTCAGGACCGTCAATGTCTGACACTAAATGCCCCTCTCCAGTGAACCAACCGCATTGGAGCCCCGTTGGCTCATATATTATAATTTATATCTAAACTATAAACCATTCAAACACTTTGAGAATTCATGATATAATCATTTGTTCAGTTGTTTTTACATTCTCAAACTTCTTTAATTTAAAAACTAAATAAGGGGTAGTAAGAACATTTGAAAAATCAACCAATCTCTCGTATTCCTATAAATTTTTGGTTTTTCAACCCCAAAAGTGCTTAAATAAAGTTTCAAAACAATGCCAAAAGATTGAATGGTTCTTTTGTTTTTCCTATGTTCGGATTTAAAAATATATATATTTAAGATCATACCTTTAATTTTTTTTCTTTTTCTCTATTTTATAAATCCAAATGGCATTTTTTGTGTTATCGTAGGAGCACCACAAAAATTAATTCACCTGAAAAGAGCACTATAAATGAGCATTATAAGGACATAGTGGAATTTTACTCAAAGCATAGAAACATCTCATACATGACTATGGTACGAGGGTACCTCTTAGGTAAATGTCAAAATCCCTGCTACCACTAAATGACAAGTACACACATAGTCATATGTAAGAACTTTATTCTAGACAAAGGTCATACCACCGGTCTTGCACTTGCACAATAAAGACAAAAATCTATCTTAAGGTTTAAACTTAATACCTTATAAAAAAAAATCGACTTCTTACTACTCCAAAAAAAAATTATTACTTAGTCAATTCCTACAATTAAGACTTGATATTGTACCATGTATAAAAAAGATTGCTTAACCTTATATTAATTATTTTATATCATTTTATTATCTACTTAAACCATATATTAATATTACAATATTCGAGTAATTAATCACTAAAAGAAATAATAAATTCTATTTAAAGAGAGCCATCATTGCACGTGGTCACCCCACCTACAAGGACAGTGGAAGGAAAATTTTCACCTAACAATTATCTTTTTTTTTTCTTCTTATTATGAGGACAAAAGCAACAAGACCGTATCGAAAAATCGTAATTATCGTCAAAATCACGAGTCATTTGCCGACAAAATCGCCCTGAACCGGACGGGTCAACATTCCGTCTGTAGCGGACTACAATACTTAGAAGACTCGCGCAAGTAACGGCGTGAGTACTTCCGCTATAACGATCCGTTTACGTAGGCGTTACCGTTATCATCTAATTGGTCAGAGACGGATTAGAATAATTCCGTAAACAATAAATGCGAGCCCACCTGTCACGTCCGCTCCCATATACTAGGAAACGAGTGGACACGGGTGCTTCATCATTTTTTCAATCACTCTAAGCATTATTTATAATATTAGAAGGTTGCTTTCTGTCCGTAATATCTATATTATATATAAAGTGAATATTTTACTTTATCTATTACACTTTTTCAGTTGAAGCGGGACATAAAGAATAATATATAAAGTAATATAAAACTGATGATAAGGTTTTATTTCGATATTCAATATTATCTTTTAAAAACTTATTTTATATTTTATTTAAAATAAAAAATAATATATTTTAAATATCATAAAAATAAAAAATTAAATCTTGGTAAAGAAAAAATAAAAATTACATATAATGTACATACACCTATTTTAATAAGAGAGATAAAAACTTCTGTCCATACCATATAATATGTAATTATTTAAAAAATTTTCAATGAAGTTTAATAAATTTTATGTTAAGAAATTATATTGAAAGATTGTGAAAGGCAAACTTAGAATTGAATTACTTTTAAATTGTCATATCATTTTTTTTTCCATTCTAATTCGAACTTGTGATGGTAAAACATCTCTATATTTTATCCTCATTATCTTAATAAAAAATACATATTTTATGTGTTTCATGCAAGTGAGATCTAAAATGATCATAAGTGTTGGATTTTGGCTCAAACATGAATTTCTGGTTGGATTAGAATATGAAATATACATTTAGAAAGTAATTAGGACTTTCTATATATGGATAAGTGTTAATGATCTAGTTGTGTTTGAATAAAAATCATGTTAATATAGAATAATGAATCTTTGTTGGTCATAGTTTCTAAAATTGTAGCTAAAAAGTCTATATATAGGAGGTACTTTATTGTTTATTGATTATTACAACTAATGAGTGAGATCTAGAAAAAGGTAAAGCTTGGTCCTTGAAAGCTTTATGAAATAATGTAGAATTAAAAACTTGTGCAGGCGACGCGGTTAGAGTTTTAGTTTTTTCTTGAGTATTCTCCTTTTGTTATTCTTCTTTACCAAAGTCTCAAATATGTGTACTATCTGGTGTAGAAGTACTTGAGGTGTTTAATTCATCTGAGGTACTTGTTAATTGATAGTGAATTATTTTTGCCCGTGATTTTTTCTTTGATTCGCGGTTTTTTTACATATATCTTTGAGTTGTAGGTGTTGATCTCTATGGGCTATTAATGCCTTAGAAACCAAAGAATAAGAATAAATAGAGTTAGAAAACATTACCTCCATTCTTACTCTTGTTGCTATGAATGAGTGAACTGAACAATGCATGATTGACTGATTTTCGTTATTACTTTTTAAAGATAGATAATCGGAATGAAGCTTTCAATGGATAGAGAACAAGGGATGAAGAAAGGGTAAATGAAAAGAAAAAGGAGAAAAAAATTTGGTTTCAAAAAATGGGGAGTTAGGGATTTCAGAAAGATGAGAAAAAAGTAAGGGGTAGGGGTTGCTTCAGAGAGAAAATAATCGGGTTGATAGAGAAGAACAAGAGGTGTGTCGGTTAAGTTAGGGTTTGAGAATAAAAAACATAAAAAGAAAAAAGAAAAAAAGAAAGTGGGGAGGGGGGGGTGTGATGCAATTTTTTTTTATTAAGTTAATTGGGTCGAGTCCACCTGACCAGGTTTCAACAAAACCCGAGACCTGACCATATCGGGTTAATAAAAATATGACCCAACCAACCCGATCTTTATCCTAAACCCAGCTTAGCTTGACTTGGAATGATCGAGATTGGGGTCAGGTTGGGTTTTCGGGTTTACTTACACCTCTAGGTTAAAGATCTAGCCAAAAAAATGATCTGGGCCACTCTTCATTAGAACCTAAGGAGAATTAAAAAAAAAAAAAAAAAACAAACAAACAAACTCAGCATCATCTCAAGAACACCCAACAATGCAAAATCATCAAATACCCAACAATGCCTTTGTGTTAGGGAAGAATCGAAAAAGAAATGCAAAAAGGGAGGAACGACATAATGGAGAAGGGGGCACCTGGTTTGAGAAAGGAAAAGATGGAGAAGGGAGAGGTGTCCTTAGTTTACTTTACAGTTAGGGTTTCGAGGATTTTTTTCTCAAACTTTAATCAGGTAGGGCTTTTAACTAATCCCCAGGACTCGACCTGACTAAGTCAGGTTTAGTAAAACCCACCCAATCAACCCGACCTAGGCCTCAACACCAACCCAGAATGTTCAGGTTTGGTGGGATTGTGTCGGGTGGTCAAGTTTACTTACTCCCCTGATAATATCTAACATAACCACCTACATTTAAGATAAATGATATTCTTGTGTGTTTTTATGCACACAAGTTTGTAAACCTATGAACTATTGATTTTAAATAATAAATAAACATACTAATAGAATTCATAATCAAATTTCAATTACATTTAAAAGTGTAAATTATCAATCTAGCCACTATGTTAAAAAAATATAGATATGAAAGTATACTCGACAATATGCTTATTAATGTATAAAATTATATTAATTAACTTGTCAATTACAATAAATTCATCCTAAAATAGTCAAATATATATATAGTCAATCTTTTTATGTAAAAAAACTCTCTTTTCTTAAGTGTCATGTAGTCAGTTTTTATATATAGTATTGAATCAGATTAGATATTAGATAAAGTGACTTATATGAAGTCTTTAATGTCATCCTAGTGTTATGTTGTCGAAGAAAATACTTTCTTAAATTGTTAACTTTAAAATTTTAATATTAGCTTTTTTAATTACAATATTAATTTATTTAATTTGTTTGTTTTTTTAAGCATTTTTTCTAGGCGACATACACATTATATTTGAATTTTCATTAAACGACATTAGTACGTCATTCAATGTAACTCAACAGTTTTTGCATATAGCTTATAATATTTACAAAAATGCTTATAGTAAAAGTGATTATGAAAAAATATATATTAATCGTTTGATAACTATTTTTTAAAAGTAGACAGTTTTTGAAATTACACTTATTTTTTAAATAAAAAATGATTAGTAGACATTTTTTCTTGCATATTTTTTTTATATTATAGGTAAAAGTGATTAAATTACCTCGAATTACATAACAATGTCTCGTATTATGTAAATATATAATATAAAATACTATCATACAATTTAAGGTCATCTAACTACTTTTACTTATAATATTAAAAATATATGTTAAAATGTATATTTACGTAATATTATCCGTTTTAAATAAGCCGAATGTCGTGATAAAAAACAGCTTCTGTAATAGAAATAGAAGTAGGTAAATAACCGTCGCATTTGCTTTACCAAACAAGCCAGTCCCGTTATCATTATTCGTTCTAATCCGCACCACACTTTACGACTTAATTGTCTCTGACTTCTAAGAATAACTTAACTGACAACCATAGCCCCAACTCTAACCCTAATTTCTATTTTCAGCACGTGCCTACTTGCATGACAATTCGAGCCCAGAATAGGTTCTTTTCTCTTTTTCATTTTTTTTTCTTTCTAAACTAATTGTATATTGTTTTATTGCTTACCGTACCACTTGTACGATAGTTTGTAGATAATGATTGATTAATAGGTTGGCTCACTTTTTATTATTTATTTAAAAAACATGTAATGCATATATTATAATAGCAATTTAAAAAATATATGATAAAAATGTTTAACAATACGTGCCTAAGATACTCGCTCTTATTTACTCATAAATTATAGATGTTGGTCTTGGAACACCTTCTTCACAGTAAATAAATAATAATAATTTTAAACATATATATATATATCAAAAAAAAATTATATATAATAATAATTTTTAAAACACACGATAAAAGTATTTGACAAGACGTGCCTAATATATTTCATTTAGCTTAAGAACGTATCTCTTGATACGTTACCCAATAACTATAGGGGCAACTAGCTAATTCATGCCTTTCTGTCACAAATCACTAAAAAAAGTTATTATTAGATTATTTTTTTAGTAATGGAGAGGTGATACGTGGATGCGAGGTTTTGTACATTAGCCATACGTGAGCAGGTATTTTTAACGCGTCATTAACCCTATCACTTTTTTTTTTTATATAATTTTAATTTCTTTTATTTTTTATTTATTGACTCTAGAATAATAAATATAAAACCCTGTAAAATATAACCGGGTTCTGAAAATTTCTTATTTCTTTGTAAAAATACTAATGATCAAATCATATTTATTAAATCTTGACAAGTTTACACTAAAATTTAAAGCTATTTCGAAACAAGAGTGAAACTGTGGGCTAACAGCAACAGTCCCCTATCCTACCTCGAGATCCAAGCAAGAAGAATAAGAAAAAGGTGTTCATCTCTACGCACAATTTATTAAAATTTCGAAAATTCAAATAGACACAATGATAAGTGTGGTACTAAAGTATAAATTTTAAGAAAAAAAAATTCAGTAGTTCAACTCCGAGCTTGAAATATATCTGGAAATTCATCCAACGTAAGGTGAAAATAGAATGAACATCGGCTGCTAAGGCTCGAGACGGAAAAAACGACAGCTTGCGTCGTCCTCTGTTTCATTAACCACCGGGAAAAAAAAAAAAAAGCGAGCATAATTGTACATCTTGCTGCAGGACCACCAATTTAACGCCGAGACTAACCGCACCGTTAGTCATTTCGGAAGAAAACGGAAAAATATAAAGGGCCCCACAGTTCATCCAAATGAACACGCCCTTGGAAGTGTCGCCAACACAATTAAGAGTAAAGAACATATTATACGGAAAAATAACGGGGAGTTAACAGTCACGACTGGCTCATGGCTCGTGACAAGTGACACCCCACCATGAGCCAAGTGTCGAAACCGAGTCGCCAAGTTAGCAACTTCTGGTTTTCAGTTTGATCACGTGTCCGAGCCCAGCGTCGACGCTTCGCACGCCGCGTTTCAGGCTTAAATCTTCTAATTAATTTCATTGTTTCACTACGCCACGCTTAAGCACTCGCTTTACTCATTAATTACACTTTTACCTTAATTAGAACACCACAAAACTCTGAAAAGTATAATACGAAACTTTATTTTTATTTTTTTTCTTCCGGGCTTTTAATTTATTTAATTATATAGAGTTACCAGTTCAACAAAAGAAGTTAAAGAATTATATATACTTTGGGACTCTTCCAATTTACTTTTCCTCTCTCCTCTCTTCTGGACTTTCTCTGTGACCTTCGATAATCGTTCCGATGACATTGACTGGAATCTCAGGCAGCTAACTCAAACAAGCTTGAAGCTTTAGTACCGGCGCAGGTCTTGCCTCAGATTCTTCGAAGTTTTTGTTATCTCAAATCTCTACAATCTGCCTAACAGGTAAGGGAACATCATATCCTCCGAGATCACAGGTTTTTAATAAGATACTCTGGTTTTCTTTCCTGCGTTTCCGTCTTACCTACAAAACCAATCCCTCTTTTTTCTGGCATTTCAGCGAAATTAAGGACCTTTATTATAAAAGGAAAAAAAAATTCTCTCAATTACTGCGTTTTATGTTCTTTCCATTCTTTCACGTTTTTGCCATGTTTTTCCGGCGAGTGGAAGATAGCTGGTGTTTGATTGTTGAAGATCTGATGTTTTAATGAGGCTGTGAGATTTACGAGCATTATATTCCCTTATTTTTTGCTAAAAAAATCCTGCTTTTCCTATGGTGAAGCTTCCCATGCCTAGAACAAATTGTGCTTTTCATATGTGATAATATACTCTTGAGATTAGGATGCAAAACGTACTAAAGGGGGTTCTGGCAGGTTAAATTTGGACAATGGGGTTTGAGCTGGAGAGGGGTTAAGGGAGATGCTTCAGTGTACAGGAAGGCTTTGAAAGATTGAACCTTTTCAAAGAGAATTGAATCTACTAGTGCTATAAGATCAATTGAAGGAGAGAGAAGAGAAGATAGAAGACTTACAGGTTTCCGCGAAGTCTGGAGATGGACTTCAGCGGTTGGATCCCGGTGACTCCGGCGAAGCCAATTCCAACTAGGCCCCAGCCAAATTCCGGGGAGAGACAAGGGAACCAGCCAAATGGAACGAATTTGCATGAACAAATTAAATTTCCAACGGAGATGTTCCATGAGGCTCCTGCAGTTTCTAACGGGGCAGCTGCGTGTCTAGACTCAATTTCTTTGATAGCCCAGAACAGCGGTCTGAGCAATTGGGAAACGGCTCTGGGTGGGAAGATCCCAGGCTCCCAGTCTTTGAAGAATGCAGCAGTTGGATGGAACAACATTCCTTTTGCAGATCTCTTAGCTCTTGCTGATGCAGCATGTCCTCCAAGCGAGATGCAGAGAACAGGCAAGAATGCAGCGAGTAGTCCTTTCTTTCCATTTCCTTATTCTCCAATTGACAGGAATCTGCAACAGCCTCACGCTCCTACTACTTTGCCTATGAATCAAAATTACACAATCAGTTCAATGCAGACAAATAATAATAGCAAATGGCCGCCACAGATATCTCAATGTAAGTTGCAACTTACAGCTTTTTTCTGATTTCTTGACAAAACTTCTGCAATACTTTTGTTGTAGTTTAGAAATATGAATTAGATAGAAAGCACATCTGCTGTTCTGTTGTTGTCATCAGTTCTATATGCAGTTCTTATAATGGTATTTTAGATGAATACTAGCTTGCTATTTTATTTAAATGATTGAAGGAAACCAAAATATCGTAATGCCACAGATGGATTTCCCATTCCTTATCGTCCCACATATGATCTCAATTCTCCAAGAAAAATAGCTGATGCAGACTCAAATGGTGCTATATTCCAGTTGGCACCTGTAACACCAGATCATGGGAGGAAAGTGCAGGGCATCCAACATCCTGAAGTGCCAAATATTTTGCTAGATGGAAGTCCATGTCAGGAAAATAATAAGCTACAGAATGCAATACCTGAAAGAAACAATGCTTTTGAGCAACATAGAGAAGAATCAAAATTGAAGCAAGTCATTGACCCATCCTCTGATGCTGCTCCAGAATTACTTTTGCAGCAAGTGGTTGACTCATCACCTGCTGCTCTATCCACTCCATCAAAAGAGAATAACCAACTTGAAACGGCACAAGAAAATGGCATTGATCTGAACAAAACACCAGCGCAGAAGACTAGAAGGAAAAAGCACAGACCAAGAGTTGTAATAGAAGGCAAATCCAAAAGGGGACCGAAAACTACAGTCAAGCCAGCAGTCACAGATGAAACGCCACGAAAGAAGAGGAAGTATGTGCGGAGAAATAGCATTCACGCCTCTGAAACTCCATCAGCTGATGTAGGTGAGATTACTGATACAACACCTCATTCTGCTGTTAAATCTTGCAAGCGAGCTTTGAATTTTGACTATGAAGAACAAACAAGGATTGGAAGTCATGGCACAACGTTGAATCATCACGAGGGGCTGCCTCAGAGCGGCCTTGGCATTTCTTCCAGCAGGCAGGATCTTAACTGCAATCCAGAACCTAGAGCCCAAGACTTCACAAAGGAAATTAATGGTTGTACTGGTATCAAATCTAGTGTGCAACTTGCCAAAGGTCTGGAAGTGATAGTAGAAAACTCACCTGCAGGCATAGCATTTGATCTTAATCGTTCCTTAACTCAGATGTTGGATGAGTACATCTCCTTGCCTGAGACCCAACAAACTACAAGGAAAGACCAGCAGTTGGAAGACTGCGAAGTGCTGACCAGGGATATACATTCTACAGTGACTTCAGGTTCCTGCAAAAACAGCAGAGAGAAGAATGGTTGTCATTCAGTGCAAGATATTCATACCGATGAAATAAGGAACTCAAGTTTCCCAAAAGAAAGTGCCCATAGCCATGAGAATGATGTACCATCCACATTGCAGAGTGACCAACATGCACGGCCCCAAAGCCAAAATAAGTCAAACGACCCCCTTCATATACTAGTGGGAGATGGCAAACAAGCCACAGGTTCAAAGAGAGGGCATTCTCATACCTCTGATGTGGCACACCTCCAGTCTATGAATCTGACTGGGACCCATGTCAATCCAGTTCATTTCAATCAGATCTTTCAGAGTAATGAATACCAAAGAAGCAGCTATCCTGGTCTGCTTTTTCCAGAGATTTGCAAGAAAAGGAGGACAGAGAAGAGTCAGGCTAATATCAAAGTAAGAGCACCATCTTCAGTGTTAGCCATGGTAAATGATGAGATTTCCAATCAATTCATGTCAAACTTCAATAACAGAGGGTCAACCCCCAAGTATGGAAGCACCAAGAACACAGAAAACCTTAGAAATGGGGTTAGTAGTTCTATACACGATGCTTACTCTCAGTCCATGGGCATGGTTTGCAGCACAGAAAGAATTCCCGACAAAATCCCTCCACAAAAGGAGGCACCAAGGAATGCTAACACTGACAAATCACAAGTTTCTGAATTTTTGCTGACCTCCTTTGGCCAGGTAGAAAGGAATACAAAAAAGAGGTCAAAGGGACCCACTCGGGTCCGTGACTTTAAGTCCCTTGCTGCAATTTTACACTGCAATGCATTGCCATTAACTGCACCAAAAGCAGCTCCAACATCAGGTGGACAAGGAATTGAGATTTTCCACAGAACTCAAAAATGCATAGAATCCCTAACTGTAAATAAACAGGCAAGGATGGCGAAAGAGCAGAACAATAAGGAAACTGCAATTGTTAATTCCCTTTCTTATTCTGATATTAATCAGTTAAGGTGGCGAGAACACCAGGTTGCCGCATATGGATATTGCCAACCCTTAGCCATTTCAAGAGGTATTTCCATTGGGAAGAAAGCTATTTATTTACAATGTTGCATTTCTTTTCATCTTCTGGTAAACAGATTTTACTTGCACAGACAAAGTAACTGCTGTAGTGTGGTTTTGCTGTGACATGTTGTACAGGTCAAATTGAAGTAGCACAACAATTCAACTCTCCTATTGACGAGCTTGCTCAGAAAATGAATCATCTAAGTTTCAAGGATGTGAACAATAAAATTTCAGTTGAAAAGCAAAATGCACTGGTTCCATACAATCACGGCCAAATGGTTCCTTATGAAGGCTTGTTTGATCCTGCCAAGAAACGGCGACCACGACCCAAAGTGGACCTTGACCCTGAGACCGATAGAGTATGGAAGCTTCTCATGGGCAAGGAAGCCAATGAAGAAAGAGATACAAACAAAGAAAAATGGTGGGCAGAAGAAAGGCGAATTTTCAGTGGACGAGTAGACTCATTCATTGCCCGCATGCATCTGATCCAAGGTGCGAAGCAAAAACCTATACATTCTGACATTTCAAACTTTGCAATTTTTGAAAGATGGTCACGCACATTCTATTGTTTCAACCTGGTACTTTATCATTGGTAGCATTTTGTTTATTTAGCTTGGCCTTCAAAATTCTGGTTACACTGGTAAAGTGATACTTGTGACTTAGTAACAAAAGCATATGACTAACATAATCTACAAAGCCATCTGCATTAGAAGAAATATCAAGAATCAATAGAAAACGAAGAGATGACTGACCGCGTCAGTTTACCTAATTAGTTTTGAACACTATCAACTGAACCCGTTCTTTTGTCAACGGGTTTTTTGTGCTCAATGCCTATTTAGTTTTTAAAATTAAGATTTATTGCTGTCTTTCCATTTGCAAAAATAAGAAGGCTATATTTTTTTTTGCTAGGCTAGATCAATAGTTTAGATGAATAGCTCCTAACTTATGATAATCACGTGACATGCAAGTGACAATTGCTTTTAGACATTTCATTTTCCATTGTGCTGATGCAGTACAAGTCAAAGAACTACAATCAATGAGTGAAGATGAAGAATAGTACTAAATTAAAAAGCTCATAAGAATCAAACACAAACATTCCTTTATAATTTCATAAAAAGAAAGCACTGTAACAAAAGAGAGAAAACAAGAGAGATACTGCTGTGAGAAATGTAACTAAGTCAGAAGGTCCTTGTCAGAAACAACAAAGACAAAAAACAAAGAAAGGCTAATATTATGTGAGTAGGTTTGTTATATGAAATTACAAAAATTGATTAATGTTTAGGATGCATTTTCAGCTATATCATATCATAATGTACCCTTATAATTGATCTGAACTACAATCAGAAAAATTAATGCTATGTTGCTATTCAACTTTATCCATAGCCGTGTATTTTGAAGTAATCATATTCTTATCTTTTCTTACTCCTCCATCTGTCTCTTAAGTTTCGTTTGCCTTTTGTCCTCCTAGATATTTTGAGACAATTGCTCCATTTCAAAACCTGTACACTATTTTTTTTATCAAGTGACAATCTTCCATTTTAAACTATCATGAAGCGTCCCAATCTACTTCTTTTTCTGGAAGAGTACTTCTGAAAAGAGTACCAATCAAGAAGCAAAAGGCCCCTCCACTACTTTTAACAAGACCAAGATCGAGCACAGCTTAGAGCCAGCTAAGGCCAGCACTCTGCAAATCAGATGTTGGCCTCAACTTCTCAAGCAATTACTCTTTTTATAATTTTCAGAGGGGGGGAGCAGTTGGGTAAGGCACATACTTTTTCCTCAGTTGCATAGAGGATGGTGAGGTAAATCCAATCTCCTGCCAGTCACCTGCCAAGGTTTAAGTGGCACTCCCAAAAGCATTCATAAATAGAAAATACGGTCCCAGCATAATAAGATGATAGAATAGATCCTAGCAGACAGGCCCTGCCCTGCTATTTGAGTCAAATGTACAAATGATAATAGAAAGATTTATGAAAAAAAAAACTCAAAAAGCAGATTGCATAGATATCCTAGCTGCTTTCCTTGATTTTTTTTTCTTCTTAAAATACAGTAATTAGCCAAGAAGAAATGCAGGCAACCAACAGACATCCTTTTCCTAATATAATATTAGTCATATGTGGTAAAGATGACAAAAAACATTTTTTGCAGGTGATAGACGCTTTTCACAATGGAATGGATCCGTTGTGGACTCAGTTATTGGAGTCTTCCTTACGCAAAATGTATCTGACCATCTCTCAAGGTAAGCTTGAATTTCAATAGATATGCTAGCTAATAAAACAGAAAGAAAACCTAACAAAGAACTCAGCATTCTCTTGTCACAGCTCTGCCTTTATGTCCCTTGCTGCTCGATTTCCCCTCAAGTCAACCAGCAACAACACAAGATGCAATGAGGAAAGAACAAGCATCATTGTTGAAGAGCCAGAGATGCTCATAATAGATCGAGATGATGCCGAGTGGCAGGAAAAAACATCAAAGGGACCAGTTTCTGATCAAGGCTCTGTTACATTCCATGAAGCAGAGTATATGAAAGACAATAAAACAGGTGACAGTAAGGAATCTTGTGGCATTACAGAGGGTGGATGCTGGGAAGGCATTTCCAAAATGCGTCATGAATCACCTGTGAATACAGTTGCCTTGGATGGAGGGAAAGAATATCAGATGTCAACAGTAGCTAACAGAGGAGTACAGGAGGAATTAGTTTCATCACAATCCTCAGAGGTTTTGTCTAAACAGTGTCAAACACCTGAAAGAACTACAAATGTAATGAAAGAAATTGGAAGCTTGGCAGAACCTGACGACGGGAGAACAATGGATGATGTAGTTTCATCTCAAAATTCTGTTGATTCATGCGTACCTCAAACAGATGAATTGGTCAAATCATGCTCAGATTCCAACTCAGAAGAAGAAGATCCAACTACAAGGAACAGTTTCAATGCTTCTTTTGTGGAGCTTCTACAAATGGCACGTACAAACATGTTGCAACAATATTCAAGTCAGAGAAGTGGGAACTTGACTTTAAACTCGACCTCTGAATGTGGTCTGAACCAACCAGAAACTGTAGAATCCAACAAAAGGCCTAACATAAATCAGATAGATGCAGAAAAAGATCCATTTTCCATCTTCCCACCCCATTCCCAATTTCCCAATACACCAGTACCTGTCATCCGTTCTAGTAATTACTATTTGCATTTCACTGCTGATTCTAGAGTATTAGAAGTTGATTGTCCAGAGATAATGGGAGTAGGAGGTAAATATTTGTTGTCTTCAACCACTGAATCGGCAGGTATCCAAGACGGAGACAATGTGAGAGGAAGTGTTAGTCCAATAGAAGAAACTAGAAGTGACATTACAGCCCGACAGAAAGTACCATCAAATACTATGGTAACACCTGGAGCAAAACAATGCCCCTTGGAAAATAAGGAACCAGTGCCACCATTGATAAGCACAGGACGAGGTTTCTTTGAAAAAAATCCACTTTCTTGTAGCAAACTTCAAGGGGAGAGTAATAAGACTTTCCAATCTAAAGGAAATCCAGCTACAGAACCTGGATACTCTGTTGATACTCTTGCTCAAAGCAGTAGTAGTGTTATCCAGAAAGGATGTTCAGATGAGCCAAATTCTTCAGGAGAGTCCATTTGTGTTGTGGAAACACTGTTGGTAGATAAGCAAAAACAAATAGATAGAAAGATGGTGGAATCAACTCTTAAAGAACAAGTTTATGACTCTTACAGGGAATCTAGTGGAACCGCTCCCACTTCTTTGAAAGCAAAAGGTAAGCTAGAGAAGGAGAAGAAGAAGGCCTTTGACTGGGATAGTTTAAGAAAGGAGGTGCTCTGCAATGGTGTAAAACGAGAAAGAACAAAGGATAGAATGGACTCAATAGACTGGGAAGCAGTAAGATGTGCAGATGTTAATGAGATTGCTAAAGCCATCAAAGAACGAGGAATGAACAATATGCTTGCAGAGAGAATTAAGGTATTCGACTGACATGCCGTGTTAATAACCCACTAATTCAGGAAAGACAAGAAAGGCTTATTTTTCAGTAATAATCACATGTGAAAATCTCTTACAGCGGCTGAATGTGTAAAATCTGCAGGATTTCCTTAACCGACTTGTCAGAGACCATGGAAGCATTGACTTGGAATGGTTAAGGGACATACCCCCTGACAAAACAAAGTAAGTCACAAAAATCTATTCCATCCCTGTAGGATTGACTTGAAAAAGTCACATGCTATCACTTCAGCACAGTTCTTTTGCCAATAATATCTTTTCAGCAAGTCATATTATTCACAACATACTGAATTTGTGGAAGTTTTGTTTTATTTTTCTCGCTTGCATTTCTACTGTTAGGGAGTACCTGTTAAGCGTACGGGGATTGGGATTGAAAAGCGTGGAATGTGTGCGACTTTTGACACTTCACCATCTTGCTTTCCCAGTAAGGCTAACTTGGAACAAACTGAACGTTTATGTGTTAAATGCTCATGGAAATGGAGCTTACATATTTTTTTGTTGAACAAGGTTGACACTAATGTTGGACGCATAGCTGTGAGACTGGGATGGGTCCCACTCCAGCCGTTGCCCGAGTCCCTTCAACTTCATCTTTTGGAACTGTAAGCACGATGTCAGAAAATGAGATGCTTCAATTGTTCCCTTGCATGAAACACACTAATCTCGTGTACTTAAATAGGTACCCAGTGCTGGAAACTATCCAGAAATATCTTTGGCCGCGATTGTGCACTCTTGACCAACGGACATTGTAAGCTCAAATCTCCTATGTAATTATTCAAGTTAATGCAAAAAATGCTTTTTCAACTTGTGGTAGCAAGAATAAAATTTACAGAAACTGACCTTAAAATTGCATATTCTTTCACTGATTTGTTACGCCTGCAGATATGAGCTACATTACCAGATGATAACATTTGGAAAGGTATTCTATTGCGTCAATAGGCTTAATAAGTCTTGTGTAATAATTCAATTATTTAGAACAATGAAGAACTTCTCTTATTTGTGTGTATAATGCAGGTTTTCTGTACAAAGAGCAAGCCAAATTGCAATGCTTGTCCTTTGAGAGCAGAGTGCAAACACTTCGCAAGTGCTTTTGCAAGGTACCATCTAATCCACGTCTAAATTTCAAATGCAATACTGATAGCAATCTCTATGTTAGAAAAAAATGTTGTACAATTGACAAGCTGGGTCCGGTTAGCCGACTGCCCATCGTTCAAGGGCTGCTCCTATTTGACAAGGGTCTAGAAAATAGCCTAATGAAATGATTGTGATCTTATATTCACTATTTTTTATCTTAGAGTGTCAAATAAATTAAGAATGAACAAGTGATCAATGAGACAAATAAGTCTTCCCGAATCGCATGGACAATAAAATTAATCTGTTGCAATGACCCTGTCTATTTATGAAAACTGTCAAATGGAAGGAATCCAAGTATTTTGGACACAAGCCATTAGGACTGATTTAAGGCTATGCTCACCTCTGCAACATTTTCCTGTGCATTTCTATACATGATTTTAGTGTATATTTTCCTCATTAAGATGACTAATGAACTGATCCTGGATACAGTGCAAGGCTTGCTCTCCCTGGGCCGGAGCAGAAGGGTATTGTGAGTTCAACAGTTCCTTTTCATACCAGCCACAGTTCCTGTGCAAGTATCAATTCAAGGCCACTTCTTCTGCCTGAACTTAATGTGCTTACCGAATTAGTGTCTGGAACCAATAAGCATGAACCTATCATTGAGGAACCAGCTACACCAGAGTCTCATTGTAGATATATAACAGAAAGTGATATAGAGGACGCTTTCTATGATGATCCTGATGAAATTCCTACAATCAAACTCAACATTGAAGACTTTGCAACAAACTTGCAAAGTTACATGCAAGAAAACATGGAACTTCAAGAAGGTGATATGTCAAAGGCATTGGTTGCTTTAACTCCAGAAGCTGCCTCTATACCTACACCAAAGCTAAAAAATGTGACCCGACTTCGAACAGAACATCAAGTGTAAGTAAGCCTCTGGTACACATTTTTACAAAACCAAGTACTAAAATGCAGCGTTGTTCCTTGTTTACCAACTAGGTTCAAAATGGCATCATATGTAGTTTATTCAACTATTCCACCAAACAATTAGGTAAATTTTGCTCGACAGAGAAAACCAGCCTGTAAAACAACAGGGAGAAAACCTAGATCTATGAGATTAGAAACCATGTAGATACAAGAGTGGAGAAAACCTGGATCTATAAGATTAGGAACCATGGAGATGCTGCATTGGGGATGGTTCTTGGAGACGATTACAGATGACACGTCCGGGGAACATATGAATTATGTTGAGAAGTGTTCCAGGATGCCACCAATATGAATATCACAAAGAATCTCATTTTTCTGAAAAACCAAAAAATATGTTTCCATAAAAATTTGCTAGGTATAGAAACTGGTTTCCTATACTTTCTGAAGTTATCTATTGTCTCTCATTGAGCAGCTTTTACTCAATTAATGCAGAAGCAATTTTCTTTTATCAGCTCATCAATATTTCCCTTCAAAGAGCTTCAAAGGCAAACTGCCTTTTAAGACAGAAGTGGTGGTGCCTCCTACAATTTCTTGTTGTTCAAACTAACAGAACAATTTACTTGCAAGCTTTCACTTGTCATCCATGAAGCATTCTTTGTGCTAATTCATAACTCAACTAGGACAGTGTGTGTGTGTGTGTGTGTTGGGTGTGGGGGGGAAAGAGGAACATTAGAAACCTGTGCTCAAGACCCTTGAAATTCCTGTATTCCTTTTCTCCTAGAAGTAAAATTTGAATTCTTAATGCTCTCAATAATTTGTTGCATTAATTATGAATTGATGACCGCTGATGAACTGGAAATCTGATTCCTACATCACTAAACAATTTTAAGTGGTTAATCGCACTAACCATTTCTCGGGCCGGCTACATACTAAAGCCTTTTCTTCATAAATGCAGCTACGAACTTCCAGATTCACACCCTCTGTTGCAAGGGGTAAGTTGTTTCTCCAAATTTTTGGGCTCTTGATCTTGTCCGGGTAAGTTGTAACTAACATTTTCTGAAATTTTCAGGTGGAAAAACGGGTACCTGGTGATGTTTGTTCTTATCTTCTTGCTATATGGACGCCAGGTTAGCATTTAACATTGTAGGAGTAGGACTAACAATTTTATGCTTTAGACAAATTTAAGATCTCTATCCAGTGCAAATCATGCATTATATAATGTTCATAATGTAGAGTGAATATGCTTTCAGCTGATAATCAGCTAATGAAACCCTCCTCTTTTATTCGGACTTATGTTGTAGTACTCGAAATATAATGATAAAAATTGGATGACTATTTGTCTATCCTATTTTGGATTAAGGATCAATGTTTCAACAACTGTCGCCTGCATGATATATGCAGTATTGGAGATGGGACTAAACATGTCAAAAGTGAATAACAAGCTGTCCAACACTTACAAAATACACATGCCTTCTGTAGCTCAGCTAATTAGTTGCATCCAATATTCAATTTCAGGTGAAACTGCAGAATCTATTCAACCTCCTGAAGGATGTTGTAGTTCTCAAGCATCTGGAAATTTATGCAATGAGACAACTTGTTTTTCGTGCAATAGCATTCGGGAAGCAAACTCCCAAACAGTTAGAGGAACATTATTGGTAGGCGTCGTCCCAACCATATCTATCTCTAACTTATGGAATATTGAGGTGTAATCAACCACTGAAATGTTTTTGGATGTTTGCAACTCCTCGTTGACAGATACCATGCAAGACGGCAATGAGAGGAAGCTTTCCACTGAACGGCACATATTTTCAAGTTAATGAGGTGAAACACTTGTTACTTTTACCCTCGGAATCACTTTGACACCTTCTCATTTGCAATGATTGGATAACTTGACTGCCAAACTTCTATTTTTGGCTATATAGGTGTTTGCCGACCATGAATCCAGTCTAAACCCAATTGATGTTCCAAGAAACATGTTATGGAATCTGCCTAGACGGACTGTCTATTTTGGAACCTCAATACCAACAATATTTAAAGGTGAGGACTGTCATTGGAGATTCATATCATAATCCTACTATTAGAAAACTCACTTGAATGAACAAATCATTGTTTTGTTTTATAGGTCAAACGACAGAGGAAATTCAGAGCTGCTTCTGGAGAGGTATGAAGAACCACTGTTAAATTACTCTGTCAGCTTTATTTAACAAACAGAGCATGCCTATAAGAAGTCGTCAGTCAATTTGAATTTCATGGTCAATGGACACAATTTTTTGTCCTTACCTCTTCAAAAAAAAAAAAATCTTTTGGTTATCCAATTTGAAATAGACTGATCAAAATGAAGAACCATGAATAAACGACCCAGAAACTTTAATGACATCTTTGAAAGAATTAGACTTACTTCCCACAGTTTATTTGAACTTATGCAATCAGCTAAATAGGATGTGAATTTTGAGTTTTGGTATCTTTACGACGGACCACTTGGTAACACATCCAACACTCCCTTAGTTTAATTTTTTCTTTTGCAAATTCTTAGCTCAAATTTGTGTTGAGGACCTTTTAAGTTTCACAATCAGGCATATCCTTTATTATTTTTTCCTAAGTTTACTTAAAAAATGTTTGGCAGGATATGTCTGTGTTAGAGGATTTGACCAGAAAACCCGAGCACCTCGTCCTCTCATGGCTAGGTTACACTTTCCAGCAAGCAGGCTGATCAGGACAAAAACAAAAGCAAGTCAAGAATAAGCAAGCATGCAAAGAAGCTGCCTAAACCCCCCGCCCTAACCAGGATCTTTTAACCGGAGGGCGGACCACTGACCCTTTCATTTGTATATTTATGGAACCTGACCTGAGAGGCATTCGGTTGTTACCAGCAGCAGTTGCCAGAACGCAAGAAGAGAAGGTTAAGATAATGTGCAAGACCCAGGAAACGGGTTTTTGTCGTGTATATGTGCTCAAATCAGTGATTTATTTCTTTTATGACAGCCATTTTTCAAGATAGTCACAAGATTAGGTGAATGTTGGTCATTGGAAGTTGCTCCATTTACTCCATTGTATAACTATATGTTGACGCTCGCAGATACAGAAGTTCAGGTGAGCGTTGCCATATGTGCCAATTTTCTAATTGTTGTTCCTATTTACGAGGTTCTACAAGTTAAACATCTGCAGGGCCACACCTCACAGGAACACTAAATATTGTGAGCAAGTGATAAACTAATTTCGCTGAGGAAGTTCAGAATAAATCTAACTTGTAAAGCGCCTGATATACCAACTAGAAGCTTAACCTTACTACAAGAAAGCATAATAACTATAAGTCATCGCAAAGCTCCAATTTCAATGATGAAAATCTAACAAAATATCGCGGTTTTTCAAACTGTTTAACTAGGTTCGCACTAATTGTAATGGACTATCCGCAAAAATATACCACAAAAGTCTCTCTCCTTAACTATCTCAATCAACTCTTGAAAGAAGTCACGTAGCATTTACTGCTCGTTTTCCATTTTGCAGATGTTCAATCTCCTAGCAAGAGAACAAGCAAAATTATGATTCGGAGCTAAACTCAGTATCCTTTTCTGTGTGGATGAAAATTGGTAAAAATAAATCGAAATGACAGATAAACTGATAATCACAACTAGATTATCAAAGTGGTCTCTGAACGACGATACCGATTGTACGTAAAATTTTCCTGTGCTAACAATGGAGTTCAATCTGTTCCCTACCTGTGGAATCAATCTGTTCCCTACCTGTGGAATCAATCTGTTCCCTACCTATGGAATCAATCTGTTAGTCTCGACATTGATCTATTAAAAAAGCATTTTAACAGAGTAAACTATGGAATGATTTTGACGAAGATTTGATGTACGTATTGTTGCTGACTCGGGGAGCAAAAACTCAAGATCTGAGGATACATATAAATCTCGTCTTAGTCAAGAATTCAAAACAAACATGCATAGTCTGAATCTAACACAGTTTAGATGAGAGTGAAGACATACAACGAAAACTTCCGCGGATAGAATTCTATCACTGATTAAAACATGAACAAACGCAATAAGAAATAAAATACTAATTTTTGATCTATCAGGTACTGTTTCTGAATTGTCGATTGAACTTCAAAATTTCCAGATCAAGAAACCGGTAGCAGAGATTCAAGATATAAAGATGAAAACCAATAGACGAAGATGCAAAAGAAATCTTACCTGGTACTTGATTGAAGCCGAAGACGAGAAGTTACGGATATGCAAACTCTAGATTGAAGCATCCGAACCGAATCCCTTGTTGGAGTTTTAGCATCTGAAGTTTTCAAGTTTTGAGCGCGTAGTTGCGATGTTTTGCCGCCTTTTCCCCTTCCCTCCTTTTCTTTAGTGCCCTCTGTTTATTTTTCAAAACCTACGCTGTAATTTTGCTCGCATGGTCCCAGAAGCGGGTTTTGGTATTGGACATTTGACTTCCGTTTTACACGTGGCACTTTCTTGCGCTAACCCTAGTGCTCGTAACCCTTGAAAATATTGGAGTTTCTTTAAGTCGTAATCCACTTCAACCTATTAGATCAACCGCCATTAAACGCACAGCTTGGCAAAATCCGGAATAAAGGCGAAGCGTCTTTTCATCTTATTGCCACGTTAATGAAAATTGGTTCGGGTGGACGGGGGCAGTTACAGCTCATCGTTATCGGCCAAAATCAGCTAAGGATAATATTTCACCATTTATCTTTCAGAGATGTTATATGGCATAAGAATGGTAAACTTTTTATGAGCATTTATTAAAATTAATTTTCATTGGTCATAGAAGAATCATCAAATATTTGTAATTTAATAAATGTAAACAATCAAACATTATTTTTCTAGAATGATAAATAAATCACAAAAAGAAATTGTACCTGTGAAGGCCATTGCACATAAATTTCAAAAAATATATCGTCCACCTTGACTTTTGGGAACTTTTGGATTATTTTTTAATTTTCATAACTCTATTTCCCGTGAAAATTTTGTATCTCCTTTGGTCATGTGGGAAGCTTCTAATAGATTTGTCCAAATGATCTATGAAACATGTATAAGAGCGATCGTAATTATTTATTATCTCTGCGTTGGATTAAAGGTGAAGAGATAAGTTTCGCGCAGTTGTGCTAAAATTTAATAGTTACTATATTAAATTGCTCGTGCGTTTAGGTCCCCCTGGAGAGAGCATGAAGTGATCCCAGTCCTGTTCGGCTTGGCAGCAGTTTAGAAGGCAAGTGGCGGTTACTTTGTGACGCTGCATGGAATCCCAGGTCGCATGTTGCTGGCTTAGGTTGGATCCTAATTGACGATCAAGAATTCAAGATAAAGGAAGAATGACTGAATGCTGGTTTGTGTGAAATTCCCTTTCACCAGAAGCTGCAGTTGGTTGTCTAGGAACTATCTTCTAAGAATGGATCTCTAGCTCATGTGGAGCTTATCTTGCTCGACATTTGGCTTGCAGCGAGGCAAAATTTCAATTCGGTTATCTTTCAGCATATTCCTAGACAAAGTAACACTATAGCTCATAATTTAGCTGCCTTAGCCGTTTGTTTTAGGCGTACGTTTTTGTGGGACGTGTTTTCGTTGCGTAGTGTACCTTTAAACTTGTTTTTATCTTTTTATCAATATATAAAAAATAAAAATTTGCTCCATATATTAAAAAATTATGTTTCAAAAGTTTTGAAAGAATAAGGTTGGATTTGATTTGCAACTTGGAAACTGTTTTCAAATTTAAAATAGTAAAAAAATCAAGGTAGTGCACAAAATACATGTTTGGTAGAGTAAAAATTTCAAATTTTCTTTTCAATCTTCCCTTTACAAAAAAAGTGAAAAACTTGATAAAGACATTTAGAGTGTGTTTGATAGTTGAGAAAATAAAAAAATTTTCGAAAAAATATTAATTTTCTTGAGAAAAAATTATTTTTTAGTGTTTGGTTCGCAAAAGATATGAGAAAAAAATTTTAATTTTTTTTTTTTGAGTCTACTATTTTGCCACCATAATTTTTTCAACTAAAGAAAGTGAGAAAATAAAATTTTATCATAAAAAAAATTTATACACTAATTTAAAGTAGTTACAATCATATAAACGAATAACTAATTAATAACCATTTATAACAAAATTTTTATATATCCAATTAAACAACCATTAGAAAAATTTTTCAAAAATTTTTTCTCAAAAAAAAAATACTATTTTTTAGAAAAAAAAATTCTTAACTATCAAACAAACCCTAAGTAATTTAATTTTCAAGTTTTTTTCTAATATGATGTTTGGGCACCGTGTTCGGGTACCAAACGCTGCCTAGTGAAAGTTGGGGTGAAAAAGAAGAATTGTCTTAATCATTTTCTTAAATTGCACACATGCGCTGGCACTGTTCTTAGTTAGTATACACGTGCGTTATAGGAACATTTTAACAGGAGCATTCAACAATCCGACAAAGCCATAAATCTGGATTGATTTAAAAGAGTTGTGATTAATTCACATTAATTGAATGTGCAATTCATTTTAATACGAGTACAATTGGGGAAACTTAAAACTTTGATTGAATTGCAATTCATTGTTATCTGAAATGCAATGTTCAGATGAAAGGGGAGAACTATTTTTGCTTTTCTTCTCTGCATTTTTTAAGTAATTGAAGGAAGAAGAGCAAAACCTTTTTTTTTTTGCTTTCTCAAAACGCACATCATTCTTCGTAACCGAACCGTTGGTGCAACTGTTTGAAGAAAATCCCGTAAGAGGCGGGAGCTATGATTGAGATTCGCAAGTTTATTACGGGTTTATTACCGTAATAGCCTCAAACCTACGAAAATAATAACTTTAAATTCATTTGAAATTCGAGGGCAAATTCGGGATTACCATAAAGTGATCACAACGTTAAGGAAAGGCGCGGTATTTTTACCCGTTAGAGAATCCTTTTTCCACAAAGATCTCGAGACACAAGCGAAGAGGGCTCATCTGTGTCCGAGAACCAGTGAGCGTATCGGAATGGCCATTAATGGAGGTATGTTCGAAAACCTAATTCCTTCTCAATTCATCTGCTTCACTTTCCCAAACCCCCGACGATCTTCTAATTCCTACGGAGATTTTCTGAGGATCGCTGTCCACGATTCACCCGCTCAAACCTCCGATCCTCCGAAAATCGCCGCGCTCATAGTCCCGAATGATCGCGAGGATGATTGGATCTTCTCATCGGAAACTGGTCACCTGCAACTCCTCTTAAGCTCGCCTGGAATTTCTCGGCTCATTCTCGTCGGAAATTTACCTCGTGATTCCGATGATCTTCGGACGGTATACAGTCGCCTCATACACGAGGACTCCTCGTTTCGCACGGAGTTCGAGGAAAGCTTGATTCCTATTCTAATGGCTTTGTCGCCGAAAGCGTCTTTCGTTAATGGTTTTCCTGAAATACCTTTTATCGCGTACGAGGACGACGTGATTCGAAGCGTATTGGTCGAGAAGCGAGTTGGTTCGATCGTTGGAGAAATGCAGATTGAAGATGTTGAAATCGGTCGACACGATAAAGTTGAGGGAGATTCGATTCGAGAGTTTCGGAGGAGATTGAGATTCAGACGAATGCCGAATCTGGTTCAAACGGAGATACGAATCACTCCTAATACGGTTCTGGATTCCCGTGATATTGGTATTGGAGAAGTGGAGTTCTTGCCTGATACTAGTTGTTTGGTTCATCCCTACTTGCCGCCCATGGTGGCTGGTTTATCTTTAATTGCTTCGTATCTTGAAGATTGTGTTCAATTAGGTACTAGGCCCCGGGCTTTCTGCGTTGGTGTTGGGGGTGGTTCGCTGCTTACCTTTCTGAGTACGCAGTTAGGGTTTGATGTCCTTGGCGTGGAAAGCGATGAAGCAGTTCTTGGGGCTGCCAAACGGTACTTTGGTTTGATTGAAGGCGAGTTGCTCCGAGTCTGTGTTGGAGATGGTATTCAAGTTATAAAAGATATTGCAGGCACAAGGTTTTCTGGGAATTCTGCTTCTGCTGCAGTTACAGAAGAAACTGATAGAAATACAGATGATTTTGATGGTTGTAATCGTCCATTTGATGTCATCATGGCTGATTTGGACGCGATGGATGCTCAAAATGGTTTAGGAGCCCCACCATTGGATTTCGTTAAGAAGCCAGTGCTTTTAGCTGCTAAATTGGATCTTCACAAACATGGGATACTTGTGGTGAATGTAATTCCACTGAATAAGTGTTCCTATGACTATTTAACTTGTGCATTTCAGGAGGTTTTCCCAGAGTTATATGAAATAAATGTTGGGAATGATGAGAATTATGTTCTTGTAGCGGCTGCTTCTCCTATCAGGTTTTATTCAAATAACATCCAAAATTCTATACTCAAGCAGTTGAAGATGGCAATTCCAGGCAAATACATAAATTCTATAAGAAAGTTGGAAGCATAGTTAGTGATATAATTGAATCAATTGCTTTGAAGATGGTGGCTAGTAGCAATCTGAACCTATGGAAATGATGACTTGAACTTCAAAAATGGGTTCTGGGGCAGTTTCTTCTGCACTTTACTTTGACAAATGTACTGAAATTGAAGTATAAAAGGCGATTTGGTAATTATCTCAAACTGGTTAGATTGTTTTGCAATCTGGAGGGTTTCCATGCAAAATTTGGCGACAAAAGAGCAGAGCCACAAGGATAACCTCTCCACCTGTTACAAATAGTGAGTAAAGTCTTGGGATTTCTTTTTATGGTTTGGATTAATTTGTTTCTTCTAATTCTGTCCGAGGATCCACCTTTAAATTTTCCACCCATATGACTGACCGAATGGCTTGAAAGCTACTATACTAGGTAAGTTTTTTCCCTGTCTTCTTTTATCCATTTTACAAATAGCTTGTCACATTTTCTTTCTCTTAAGTGAACATTCAAATCCTTGAATGTGGTTGTCTCTCATGCTGATTGCTGTAGATGGATACTGAACTTCTTCTAATGGGTTGATGCGACAAGAGTGGTTGTCAATGTTACAAGAGGGAAGGAAAAGAAAGAGCGCTCTATTAAAAGAAATGATGAACCCTTGTAACATTAGATATGAAGTGCAATTTATAGGATTAGGTGTTGTACTTCTATTGCAACATCAACTCCCTTTAAAGTTACACAGACACATCTAGATTTTTATTCATCTTACATGGGTCACATATTCGTAATTACTAAGATATTGTTCACAACTTGATTCTTTTTCACCACATACCTCCTTCTAAAGAATGAAAAATTTATACGCAAAATGAGAGTAATTCCTTGACAAAGAACCAAAGTCGATAACTGTTAATCAATACATAGACTAAAATAAGAATGCTCGAAGAATATAAGCATGTAAGCCATTGAGCTGGGGGAAATCCTAGTGCGGAGGTTTACCTTTTCTATAGAATAATTTAGTTTTGTACAGTTTATTTCCTTGAAATCATTTGTAGGTTTAAATGATAGCCTTATTTTTATTCCATTTTTTTATAATCATTTATTCTAGTCCTCTTAGCACTTTGTTTTAATTTTATTTGTTCCAATTATCCATTATTTATGTTAGTGTCTTGTATTTGTATTAGTCTATTTTCATCAATCACTACTTTTTTCTTGGTATTTCTTTACAACCAAGTGTCTCCCTTGATCACTCCCTTGGTCGCTGTCTCGGTCCCTGCCTCGATCGCTCCCTTGGTTCTCCTCTAATCGCTCCTTTGGTAGCTCCTTCGATCACTACAACAATAGCTTCCTTGATCGCTACATCCCTCGCTCCCTTTGTTGCAACCTCAGTTGTTCCCTTGGTTGCTCTCTTAGTTGCTCCATCGGTTGCTCCTCGCTCCCGTGGTTACTTCCTTGGTCAGCTCCCTCGGTTGTTCCCTTGGTTGATCTGATCATTCCCTTTGTTGCTTTGATCGCTCCCTTGGTTGCTCTGATCACTCCTTTGGTTGCTCCCTCGGTCGCTACCTTGGTTAATCCCCTAGGTCGCTCCCTAGGTTGCTCCCTTGGTCGCTCCATTAGTTGCTTCCCTCGATCGCTCCCTTGGTTGCAACCTAGGTCTCTCTCTTGGTTGTAACCTTAGTTGCTCCTTGGGTTGTAACCTCAGTCACTCTCTTGGATGCTCCTTGGTTGTTCCCTTGGTCACATCTTTGGTTGCAACATCCGTCACTCCCTTGATTGCTTCCTTGTTGTTCCTTTGATTGCTCCCTGGTCACACCCTTGGTTGCTGCATCGGTTGCTTCCTCGATCGCTCCCTTAGTAGCACCCTTGGTCGCATCCTTGGTTGTACCATTGGTTGTTCCTTCGGTTGCTTCCTTGGTTGCTCCTTTGATCGCTTTCTTGGTGTAAATCCCTTGGTTGCATCCTCGGTCACAACCTCCCTCTATCACTTCCTTGTTTCCTCTCTCAGTCTCTCCTTTGGTTGTCAGTTAGGGAGGGACTGAGGTTTGCAACCTTGGTCGCTTTCTCGGTTGCTCCCTTGTTCGCTTCTTTGGTTGTTGTGTCAATTGCTTCCTCGGTCGCTCCCTTGGTCGCACCTTTGGTTGCAACCTTCGTCGCTCCATCGGTTGCTTCCCTCGGTCGCACCATTGCTTGCCACCTCGGTTACTCCCTTGCTTGCTCCCTCAATCACTTCCTCAGTTGCTTCCTTGATTGCTTTCTCGGTTGCTCCCTTGATCACTTCCTTGGTTGCTCCCTTGATCGCTTCCTCGGTCACTCCTTGATTGGTCCCACGGTCGCTCCCTTGGTTGCTACGCGCGGTCCCTCATTTGGTTGCTTCCTCGGTCGTAACTTGGTTTCTCCCTCGGTCTCTCCCTTGGTTGCTCCCTCGGTCGCTTCTGTGGTCGCAACTTCGGTTGCTCTATCGGTCGCTCCCTTGGTTGCACTCTCTGTTGCTCCCTCTCTCGTTACCTCGATTGCTCCCTCGGCCGCTTCCCTCGGTCACTCTCTCGGTTGCTTCCCTTGGTCGTACCATTGGTTGCTACCTCGGTCACTCTCTTGGTTGCTTCCTCGGTCACTCTCTTGGTTGTTGGTTGTTGCATCGGTTGCTCCCGCTGTCGCTCCCTTGGTTGCAATCTTGGTCGCTCCCTTGGTTACAACCTTGGTCGCTCCCTCGGTTGCTTCCCTTGGTCGCACCATTGGTTGCCACCTCAGTTACTCCCTCGATTGCTCTCTCGATCGCTTCCTCGATTGCTCCCTCGGTTGCTCCTTGATTGCTCCCTCGGTCGCTCCATTGGTTGCTTCCCTCGCTCGCTCCTTTGGTTGCTCCCTCAATCACTTTCTTGGATGCTCGATTGATCGCTCTACAAGTTGCTCAGTAGGTCAGTCGCTCCCTTGGAAGTCCCTTGATTGCTCCGTCGGTCACTCCCTTGGTTGCTTTCTCAGTTACTCTCTCGGTTGCTCCCTCAGTCACTTCGTTAGTTGCTCCCCTCGGTCACTTCCTTGGTTGCTAGCCATCGATTGCTTCCCTCGGTTGCTCCCTCGGTTGCTAGCCATCGATTGCTTCCCTCGGTTGCTCCATCTGTTGCTTCCCTCAGTTGCACCATTGGTTGCCACCTCAATTGCTCCCTCGGTCGCTCCTTCAGTCACTCCCTCGGTCGCTCCCTCAGTTGCTGCCTCGGTCGCTCCCTTGGTTGCTCCTCGGTTGCAACCTCGGTCGCTCCATCGATTGTTCCCTTCGTTGCTTCCTTGCTCGCTCCCTTTGTTGCTCCCTCGATCGCTATATTGGTTGCCCAAGTGATTGCTCCACAAGTTGCTCCATAGGCCAGTCACTCCCTTGGCTGGTCCCTCGATTGCTCCGTCGGTCACTCTCTTGGTTGCTTTCTCGGTTGCTCTCTCTATTGTTCCTTGGTCGCTACCTCGATTGCTCCCCCGATCACTTCATAAGTTGCTCCCTCAGTCGCTTCTTTGGTCACTCCCTCGGTTGCTCCATCAATTGCTTTCCTGGGTCACTTCCTTGGTTGCTACCTTGATTGCTCCATCGGTTACTTCCTAAGGTCGCACCATTGGTTGCCACCTCGGTTGCTCATTTGGTCGCTTCCTTGGTTGTTGCGTCAGTTGCTTCCTCGGCTGCTCCCTTGGTTGCAACCTCGGTCGCTCCCTTGGTTGCAACCTCGGTCGCTCCCTTGGTTGCAACCTCGGTTGCAACCTTGGTCGCTCCCTCGGTCGCGCCATTGGTTGCCACCTTGGTTGCTCCCTTGATCGCTTCCTCGATTGCTCCTCCATTGGTTGCTCCTTGATGCTTCCCTTGGTCGCTCCATTGGTTGCTGCCCTTGGTCGCTCCTTTGATTGCTCCCTTGGTTGCTCCCATTGATTGCTCCTTGGTTGCAACCTCGGTCACTCCCTCGGTCGCACCATTGGTTGCCACCTTGGTTGATCCCTTGATCGCTTCCTCGATTGCTCCTCCATTGGTTGCTCCTTGATGCTTCCCTTGGTCGCTCCATTGGTTGCTGCCCTTGGTCGCTCCTTTGATTGCTCCCTTGGTTGCTTCCTTGGTTGCTCCCATTGGTTGCTCCTTGGCTCGCTCCCTCGGTTGCTCCCTCGATCGCTATCTTGGTTGCTCGATTGATCGCACCACAAGTTGCTTCGTAGGTCAGTCGCTCTCTTGGTTGCTCCGTCAGTTGTTTCCTTGGTTGCTTTCTCGGTTACTCTCTCCGTTGCTCCTCAATTGCTACCTTGGTTTCTCCCTCTCCCCTCGGTTGCTTCCTTGTTTGCACCTTGGGTTGCTAGCCGTTGATTGCTTCCCTTGGTCGCTCCCTTGGTTGGTGGCCATTGATTGCTTCCCTTGGTCACTTCCTCGATTGCTTCCCTTTGTCACACCATTGGTTGCCACCTCGGTTGCTTCCTTGGTTGCTCACTTAGTCGCTTCCTTGGTCGCTTCCTTGGTTGCTCCCTCGGTCACTCCTTTGGTTGCAACTTTGGTCGCTTCATCGGTTGCTCCCTTGGTCACTCCATCACTCTGGTTGTTCCCTCGATTGCTATCTTGTTTACTCGAGTGATCACTCCACAAGTTGCTCCATAAATCGGTCGCTTCCTTGGTTGCTTTCTCGGTTGCTCTCTCCGTTGCTCCTCGATTGCTCCCTCGGTTGCTCCATTGATTGTTTCCCTCAGTCGCTTTCTCGGTTGCTCCCTTGATTGCTTTATCGGTTGCTTCTGTCAGTCGCACCATTGGTTGCCACCTCAGTCACTCCCTTGGTTGTGCGTCGGTTGCTTCCTCGATCGCTCCCTTGGTTGCTCCCTCGGTCGCTCCCTTAGTTGCTCCCTCGGTCGCTCCCTTAGTTGCTCCCTCGGTTGCTCCCTCGGCCGCTCCCTTGGTTGTGACCTTGGTCGCTCCCTTGGGTTCAACCTTAGTCGCTCTCTCGGTCTTTCCCTCGGTTGCTCCGTCGGTTGTTTCCCTTAGTCGCACCACTGGTTGCCACCTCGGTTTCTCCCTCGATGGCTTCCTCGGTTTCTCCCTCGGTTGCTTTTTGATTGCTCCCTCGGTTCTCTCCTTTGGTTGCTCCCTCGATCGCTCCCTTGGTTGCAACCTCGGTCGCTTCCTTGGTTGTTGCATCAGTTGCTCCCTCGCTCACTTCCTTGGTTGCTCCCTCAATTGTTATCTTGGTTTCCCGATTGATCGCTCCACAAGTTGCTCCGTAGGTTGGTCCCTCCCTTGGTTGCTCCATCAGTTGCTCCATTGGTTGCTTCCCTCGGTCGCACCATTGGTTGCCACCTCGGTCACTCCCTTGGTTGCTCACTTGGTCGCTTCCTTGGTTGTTGTGTTGGTTGCTTCCTTAGTTGCTCCCTCGATCGCTCCCTCGATCGCTCCCTTGGTTACAACCTTGGTCGCTCCATCGGATGCTTCCCTCAGTTGCTCCTTTGGTTGCCACCTCGATTGCTCCCTCTGTCGCTCTATTGGTTGCTACCCTTGGTCGCTTCCTTGGTTGCTCCCTTTGTTGCTCCATCGGTTGCTTCCCCCGATCGTTCCATTGGTTGCCACCTCGGTCGCGTCCTTGGTTGTTGCATCGATCGCTTCCTCGGTCGTTCCCTTGTTTGCTCCCTTGGTCGCTCTCTCATTTGACCTCTCAATCACTCTATCAGTTGCTCTCTCAATTGCTCTTTTTGTCACTCCTGTTGTTTCCTCAGTTTCTAGCTTAGTTTCTCTCTTGCTTGCTTCCCTCGGTTTCCTCAGTCACTCCCTCAGTCACTCCCCTGGTTGCTCCCTTTTCGCCCAAGGATAGAGAGGGAAGGAGATAACTTCTTGTCCTCCCCATTTGTGTGGGCGGACGTAGAGAGGGGATAGATGGACACACCTAGCTATTTTTTCCTTAGGTGAAATGGGAAAACTCCCATTCGAGGGGGTTGTTTTCATTTAGTGAAAGCAATGATGATTCAATGGGCATTTTTGTTTCTTTTTTTAAAGGGGAAAAAAGAGACAAAGAGCTTTCTCCGTGGGAGACATTGGTCTCTCCTTCTACATGTATGGAGGATTTCCAATCCTTTTTTGCTCATGGATAGAGAGGGAGGAAGATAGCTCCCTCTCCTCCTTGTTTGTGTGGGCGGATGTAGAGAGAGGATAGTGTCTCCCTCCCTTTTTTTATTACCTTTGGTGAAATGAGAAAACACCTATGTGAGAGGTGTTTTCATTATGTGAATGCAATGAAGATTGAATGGGCATACCTTTTAAACTTTTTTATTAAAGGGAAAAAAGAGAGAAAGAGCTCTCTCTGCATTGACATTTTTCTCTCCCTCTATGGTGGGCAAAGGGTTTCTTTAATTCCTTTTTGCTCAAGGATAAAGAGGGAGGGCGATAGCTCCCTCTCCTCCTTGTTTGTGTGGGTGGATGTAGGGATAGAGGGAGTCTCCCTCTTCTTCTCCAATCCCTTTTGGCTCAAGGACAAAGAAGGAGGGGTACAGGGAGTCTTCCTCTTCTTTTTTCCTTTGGTGAAATTAGAGAACACCCATTCGAAGGGTGTTTTCATTAAGTAAAAGTTGTGAAGAATGCATGGGTATCTTTTTTTTAAAAGGGAAATACGAAAGTAAGAGCTCTTTCTGTTAGAGACATAGGTTTCTCCCTTTACGGGCAAAGAGGATCTTCAATCTTGTTTTTCCCAAGGATAGAGAGGAGGAGAGATAGGTTCCTCTCCTTCCTATTTGCGTGGGTGGATGTAGAAAGGGGATAGAGGGAGTCTCCCTCCTCTTTTTTCCTATAGTGAAATGAGGAAAACATCCATTCGAGGGGTGTTTTCATCAAGTGAAAACAATAAAGATTGATTAGGCATCTTTAATTTTTTTTATAGGAAAAAGAGAGAAAGAGAGCTCTTTTTGTGGGAGACACTGGCTTCTCCCTCTATGGTAATGAGGATCTTCAATCCCTTTTTACCCAAGGACAAAGAAAGGGAGGGGGATAGCTTCCTCTCCTCCATGTTTTTGTGGAAGGATGTAGAGAGGAGATATAGGGAGTTTCCTTCATATTTGTCCTTTGGTGAAATGAGAAAACACCCTTTCATGGGCATTTTCATTAAGCAAAGTAATAGAAATTGAAAGCTCACTCTCTTTTTGCTGGAAAATAGGGGAGAGCTCACTCTCCTCCCTCTTTGTGTGGGTGGATTGAGAGGGTAGAGAAGCGGTTTCATTCTCTCTTTTTGTCCTTTGGCGTATAGAGGAGGAAGAGAGATATTTTTCTATGGGGACAGTTTCTTTTTAAAGACCAAAGAGAAATGTTTGACATGTGACTTCTTAGAGCTTTAAGAAACTAACCTTTGAATGGGTGGTTTCATCTATATTTTAAAAACACCCTTTGAGTGAGCATGTTGGCTATTCAAAATGATTGTCCAGTGGGCATTTTCATTAATTAGTAAGAGAAGATTTTTAATCTCAACCAAAACTCTCATAATCTCAGGAATAGTTTATAATGTCAATTTTGTAAGTAACCATTCCATCAAGGGCATTTTGGTATAAAAACCATATAATTCCCATCCATAATATTAACGGTCTTTTCCTTCAATCATATCTTAAATTTTTATTCTGACACCTTGTTTTGTATGTGTCGCATCTTTCTTTTGTGATTTCAATATTTAGACTACTTGCTAGTACTATTTTTTTATCAGTGTACCCCTACTTTTCTAGTTGTCCTTGTTTATAATTTTTAAATCTATCATTATGTATATGTGCTTATACCAATGTCTGTTAGAATTTGATTCTTAGAGCATGGGTTGTCTATGTTCAACTGATTCTTTAGCATAGATGTGACGTAAGAATTGTTAATTATTTAAGAATCTTATATTTACGATGATTTATTTAGAGGTTCTTTTTGATGAAGTCTCTTACCAGTTACCATTTTTAGTTTTTCTTGTCCTTTTATGTTAAATTATTCTTTATTATATCAATATTCTATACTTTTATTTTTTAGTTAATTTTAGATTTGTTTTAACTTAGACTTATGTTTCTTGCTCAAGTCTATTTTTCTTTTGCAAGTTGTTTTCTTGTTTGAAGGGTGGGCTTTGGCATAGCTTGAGGTTGCTTCATTATGACTTGGAGGTCATGAGATCGAATGGAAAGAATTCAATGCAAAGGTAAGGTTGTTTGTACAATCCCCTTTCGAGACATTGCAATGGTGGGAGCCCCAAGCACTAGGTACGTCCTTATTATTATTATTACTTTTTTTGTTTGTATCTCCTTTTTCAAGTGATGCCAATTATTTCTACCATGGATTCAATTATAAAAATGTTTTCTCTTGTTCTTACTAACTTTTTTCCCTCAATTCTAATATTCTTTTCCAAGTTATTTTCATATGTTTTCAATTGTATTTCCTTTTTCTAATGACACCATTTATTTCTTCGAAAGCTTTAAGTATATAAAATTGTTTTTTTTGTTGTTCTTTTAGTTATAGAAACTTAACTAGTAAAGTACTTTGATTTTCTTATGGCTTCCTTATCCTATCTTTAGTTTTTTTAATCTATATACGTGAGTGTGTGCGCGTGTGTGTAATTGTATTTAGGTCTACTCATATCAAGGTTGATTTTGCAAGTTTTTCTTGTTTCTATTTAACCTTTTCTAATTTTTCAGAAGTTCTCTTTGCTTTCTATTCGAGTTTTCTACTTGTGTTTGACTTAATTTTCAATGAATCCCTTAATATGATCTAAATAATTATTTTCAATTTTTCTGTTAAAAACAAGTTCTATGTAGTTTCTCTACCTCTCAAAGACATCAGGGTTGCTTTGCTAAATTGTCACTAAAAACGACATAGTGACGATTAAAGTATTCTTCTCAAAGCGGCAACTTCCTACATTGGTCACATATTTAACCTAGATGTTCCTTGGATTTTTATGAATTGGTGGAACTATTTCACAAATGAACATGGAAGTGAAATCATCATTTTAATGAATGAGGGTGTGCAATAGATCATTTTAATGCTTCGTCGTTTATTAGGGATAGTGGGAGTATGCACTAGATGATTTTTCAAAACCATATCTGAATTTTTTTTCCTTCTACAGGGGTCAATTTATTTAGCCTAGATGTTACTGCAAATGGAAGTGGGATCATCACTTTTATCAATGAGGTGTGCAAAAAATCCTTGTGATGCTTCATCAGTTATTGGAGATAGTGGTTAGGAATTCCTAGCAAGCTTTTTTGATACCTGCTTCCGATGAATGAATTATTTGTATGTAAAATGACATCACTTGATATAGAATCATGTTTGAAAATTTGTAGTTTTATTACATTCAGTAAGACTAACAAGAACAAATGAGTTCTAAAAGTTGATCATCATATGGTCAATGAATTTTGATGTATGGTAAGTATATGCCTTCTTGTTTGTGAAGAATACACACACATGGAAGGTATTGACTTTGGGGGAGATTCCTCCTAGTGCAGAGGTTTAACTCTAATATAAGATAATTTGTTCTATACAAGATTAGTTGTTTGGTTTAGTTACTGTTTTAAAATTATTGCCATAACACTATTCTATGTTTTGCTTAATTACATATTTGAGTCCCAACTTCCACATCTCCTATATTTATACCATTGTCTCTTGAATGTGTCCTTGTATATCTTCATCAATTACGTATTTTTCTCTTTGTGATTTATTTAGATGTTATTGTCTTGTCATTTTAACATGTTACTACTTCTGCTTGCTAATTCTGATCTAGATTGTTATATTTGTAATTACCGAATCTTGATCCAGTTATTGCTTTCCTATCTGTTTATGCTTTACAACTTTGTGCTTCTAATATATTTTGTTGTTTCATACACGTGTAATTTGCGCATTCTAATCCTATCACTGCCACTGTGGACACTTTATGTTTTTGGTTGTGAGACATTTTTGGCTGCTATCATCTCATAGTATTTGCCATCCATTATTATCCTATTCTTGCTAAAGTTTACTCCAAATGAGTTGTCTATTTTGTTAGTTTTCCAATAACTCTTACAGATAATACTAAGGGCCTTTTTCTTTAATCATTTCATAACCTTTAGCTTTTACATTTTTGGCTACTATCTGATCTAGCCCAAGGTATTGTTCTCCTCATCGATTTTCTATGTCAGATAATATGAGATGGATCCATCCAAAAATATGTATTGTTTTGCTAAATGATCTGGAGCTGTTTCAGATTCCTAAGTTGGCAATTTTGGCATAGAAAATTTGACGTAATTGATAGGCATTGGCCTTTAAAGGGAAGGCAATCAACCAAATTTCATAGCTAACAACCAACTAAATAGGGAGCCCTATAAATCATACTTGTGAGTGTCACTTCTGCTTATTCTAATGAGACACATGCGAAATGGCCCTTATGCGGTTATGGGCTTAATTGTTTTTCCTTGTAGTGCATTATGGACAAAAGTGCCAGTGAAGAGACTTCAGCTAGTGGCATAACAGAAGATTGTCTGCTTTCTAGAGTCATTGATCTCTTCAATGTCGTTTTGAACTGGTTCTTGAAATATAACTGAACTTTATTTGACATGGGCATTTTCCCCTTACTTTCAAGTGAAATCGCATAATTTTCAATGATTTAGGCTTGTTAGGCATAGTACCTGCTACCCTGCCATAGTTCCACTAACAAATCCACCCTTTTGTCCCTATTCTCTGAGAAATTCGTTTAATGGCACTAGCTCAGAATATCTCGTCCAAACAACTGTAGGTTAGTATCAGTTTGTTTGTTTGGGTAGATAAATCAACCAGCTTTCTCTGTGTAGGATGAGGAGCCTGGTAGCATTGATGGGACTACCCTTTGGGTTTAGCAGTTATCTCATACAAGTTTTAGTAGTTAAGATGTTTATCGGTTTGGAAACTGGTTAATAGTAAATGCAAACAAGATTGGAACATTCGCCAGTTATAGTGGAAGGTATACCAGTTAATGGCAGGGAGTGATAGTGGAAGGTACTGTACCCAGTGGTGTTCAGCCAGTCTGCTGCAGGCAGGCTGTAGATCGAAATAAAAAATTGCCTCTGTTGGGCAATCAATGAGGGACTGTGCAAAAAATTCTCTCCTTTTAATTCTGATGCAGCTCCCTTCCATCTTAAGCTTCTAAATCAAGGTGCGTTCTTGTATTAGTCTATTAGCTCAATTCTATTAGTGAATGAATAGATCTCAAATTGGTGATAATATACCTCAATTGCTAAGGTTTCTGGTATCTCTTTGTTCCTCATGATCACATTTCTAGCATCTCCTCTCTGCTTTATTTTGTATATGCCTCTTTGATTGTCTTTTCATCAACTTAAAAAGTGTTTTGCACCTAAAGAAGCATTTAATTGCAACAATTTAGCTGGTTGGTTTAGTCTCAGAATAATTACTTTCCCGGTGGACATGCACTTTCAAAGTCCTCATGAACCTCAAACATGCTAAATATAAGTAAAGAATGCAACAATCACAGTTGATATAATAAAATGTTTCACTTTAAGGAGCCTTTAAGTGGGTGGGTCAACTAGTATAAGGTTGGGGGTCCTAGGAGGAGGACTTGCTAGAGACCTGGGCTCTGTCAAAGTTCTTCAGCTGTGAGAAGATAGCCTATCCTGACTTCTGGCCTCACCCAAGCCTGGCCCACTTTTTCCTAAAGTGAGGTTGGTCAATTTAATTGGATGATTAATTGGCAAATTTACTTACAATTTGGCTTAGGTAATATGTTGACCAATCTAGTATTTGACAACATTGGATTATAAAGTCCTAACCCTAAACTAACACTATATTCATTAGATGGGGCTTAATAGTGATTTGACTTTTTAACCTTTTCACTTTTGAAAATGAGTCCCTGTTGGGGCCCATAGTAACTATTTTGGTGGATACGCAAGCCCTTTGCAGGGGCCCATACCATATTTAGAAAACTCATCTTAATTAGTATACGATTCTTTGTCGTTTCCCTGATAGTGGAGCTTTTACAATTATTTTAGCTATAAAATAATACTCACCAATGTGACATCAATGAGCACTTTAATTTAATTGTAATGGAGAACTCTAGATTTTATTGTGTCCAAATAGGTTGTGGCTCCGAAAAGTGAATAGCCCTTTTGTGAATTGAGGAATGGATTTGGATTTCTCATTGTGTCTCAAAGGCATGTTACTGCTTCCAAAGCTTGGTAGTATTAAATAGTGAGCTGGACTTCTCTGCTTGTTTGGTGTGATTTTCTCTATTCTTTTTTTTTTTTTGTTTGAAAAATGTTTTATATGTACGTTGGGTGCCAACTTCATTTCTCGCCATTAGCACTCAGCTCCCTTGAATATTTTGGGGATGTACATGTACGCAACATTCTTAACATCTAACAGAGACTGAGTGCTAGCGTCGAAAAATGACGTTGACTCTCAGCGTAGCTTTAGCATTACTCTTTTTATTTTTCTTCTAGCGGGTGGTGTTGATGTATTTTTCCGATTCGATATTTATGATTGTGTGCACAAGTTTCCTACCTTCTTCCCATTTTCATTGACCTTTAATGGAAATAAGTGGTAAATTCAACTGTAAAATAACAAGTCGATGAGGTCTTCATTCTTAGTCCCTTGTGAGAAGTTGGGTACGGCCCATGTTTCTCTCAAGACAGTTGGTAGACTTTTCTTTATTTCTTATTTTCGAAGTTTTACTTCGGATAATAATTATTTTTAGAGTTATTTCAAGCCACTGAAATCATTTCTTTGTAAAATTTATTGCCAACTTAATCATTTGATCCCTACAAGACATGAAAAAACGCATAACGAGCAACAGCATATCTTGTTTTATTTTACGTTTAACAAGGTTTCAAATATAAATGTTAATAAAGCCCGAGGGAATAACTCATCCCTGAAAACTAAGGTGCAAGGAGAGGGTTGCTCAGACTTATATATTGCACATCGTAGTTATACCCAGGTGATGTTAGGCTAGACTAATTCTCCTGTGCAACCCAAGGGCCAAGATCAATAGTCACTTCCTCTCCATATAGGGTTAGATATACAAAGTCAACTCATCCTTGCCATACACTTATTATGATACCATATAAAAGTTCATGGTCCTAACTCATCCTTAAAATCTAGCGTGGAAGAATAGGGTTGCCCATGACTTCGGTATCAAAAGTCAAGTTGATAATTATGTTATAATTAGTTATATCTTTTTAATCATTTCTTTCGTATTGTTTTTCGATTTCATTTCCTTATATTATTACTGTTATATGTTAATATGTCATTAATTGGTGCCTCTGATTTTTGTTATATGTGTGAAAACAACCTAATCAATTGTCTGTCATTTTATCTCTAATTAGGCTTACTCCTACAGTTTATCTTATGTTTTTTTTTTTATCTTTTAATATTTTATCGCGTAGTATTTTAATTACACTTTAATTGTTAATTTACTTTTACATTTTTTTCTTCCTTCTAAAGTTTAACAATCATTAAAACTTTATTTTCAATTTAATAATAATAGGATGTATCGATTATGTAATATTTTTAAGCTCATCCAAATATTTAATTCTCGAGTTAAAAGTGCAATGACGAAACACCATATTTAATTGTGACCAACTACATCAAAGGCCTTTTATGAACATTGGTGGAGTCATCTTACGATTGTCCTTTAGCCTAAGACCTGCAGTATTTCACATCCAAAATGTCTCTTTCTTTTATTTTTTGATGATAATGCACTTACTACTGAGTACCAATGCTTCTACAAACCTCCCAAACACTCTAAAATCTAAAGGCATGTTTGTAGCTCTAGTTACCGTTTACCCTTTACTTCTATTTTAAACTGAAGAACTATTTGTAACAGAGCAAAATTTGTTGGTCATCTTGTAGAGGTTATACTTCTAATGCAATTAAAAGTAATCAATGGCCGGTAACTTGTCTAGTTAGACATCTACTTCCTCTTGCCCTATTAAGATCCTGTTGCAACTCTAATGGGCCTTAGTGCGGTCATTTGTTTCGTGTATTAGTAGTTAGAACTACTTTTGTCTTTAATTCATTGATTTAGAATGAATTATACGTATGAGATGATCTAATATAACAAAATCTTATATGTTGACACCAAAAAAAAAGAAATAAAAGAAATAAAGTACAAATATTTATTAAAAAAATACTATATTATTTTTTGGTTGTAAATAGAATTAGCAAACATCATTTTAGAAAAAAGGAAAAAAGGGATGTTTGAGAAGTCGTCAATTAAAGCTTTACTTGTCAATTTCCTATAGATTCTTTACATTTAGGGTGTTGAACGTGACTAACCAATTGATGCAGTGAGTGATTTTTCTAGGGAGAATTGTTTATCATTAGAGAAATGAAAAGAATCATCCAAAAGGAAAGGTAAATGCAAACTTGACAATTATAGGTATTTGTCAAGAGATTTGAGACACAAAGTGATTTCTTTCTTTCCGACAAGCCTATGATGGAGATTCGAAAACAAGCTTCGTTAAAAAAGTTTCTTTTCTAACTTTTATCTTTGTTATCTCTACTCTTTACTTTACTCTCATGCTACTACTTTCTGTATATACATCCCTATCAAATTCTCACAATGCATGACTCACTACAAAGTTATAAGGATGGTGTAGTAAATTAAAACAAAACTTAATTTTCTTTAACCATTATTTTCTATTCTAAAACAAGTCTCTTTAAAATAACACATGATTTAGTAATATTTATTATTTAAGAGGGGACATGGTACGAGAGCACTTACTGTAATTTTTGCATTATAAATGTGACGATAATTAGACGAGATAATAAATAAAAGCATAATTAAAAATAAAAATATAAATGGGAGGGAGGCGGGACTACGGGAGGGAGGGAGGGAGGGAGGGAGGAATTCTGCAATGATCAGTAGGTGGTACTTTAGGCCACGCGTACGTAGCGCAAATCTTGAAGCGTGGGGGCCCGTTTTGGGGGGCTGCAGCGCAGAGGATTGATGGAGACGCGCCCGCCACAATTCTCCAAAATCCTCATCATACCTAACACCAACACCGTCGCTAGCTCATTGGATCCGAATACCAGAAGCCTAGGACTCGTGTGGTCGTCGTGAATGCAACTCTTTTTTTCTTCTTCTTCAACAATTCTCTTACTTCAACTACATTCTGTTTTTCTTCAGGTGTCTTAAGCAAATCGTAATTGGTGATTTTTATTTTTATTGTGAAAGTAATTTTATTTGTTTTATGTGTTTTAACCCTCCACCCCCACCCATTAAAAAATCAAAAAATATATAAAAAAAAAAAAAAACAACAACAACAACATTGATTTGTTTAGGAGAGTTTTTATGAAAAACTTTAAGAAAAAAAATATTTTTAAAAAAAATTAATCTTACTTAACTTCTTCTAAAAGAAGAAAATTATGTTTTTCCACCACAATCTGACTAAAAAGAGGTGTTACTAAATACTTTAAAAAATATTTTTGCTCTAAAATTACTTTGAAAAAGCTCTTTTAAATATGGCCAATACTTTATTTAAGTTTAATTTCACAAAGAAATGGACATTTACAAATAGTTTGGTTTATGATTTGAAAATTGAAACATAATTCATAAAGTAAAATTTTAAAAATGACCTTTTATATTTTTTTAAAAAATTGTTTTTGACTTTAACTAACTAAACATATTTTTTGAGTTTTCAGATTTTTGAATATAAAAAACTATATTCAAATAACAAACTAGACATAGCTTTAGCTATCCATATCCGAATTTTGGATATTTAATTCATAGCATAATCAAATATGAGATATTAAAAATGATGGGTATTTCTGAAATTTATTGAGAATAGAGTATTTTCTATCTTTGGTAGACTTAGCACTTGATAGAATGAAATTGAATAGGAAAATTTATATAATTGATCCTATGTAGCTGAGAAAAGATTTGGTTGAGTATTTATTTATTTATTTTATTTTTTTATCTAGATTTTTCCAGTGATTTAAGATGGTAGGGTTGATATTTTGTGCCCACTTTATCTACAAAAAAAAAAGTCACAATTCTCAAAATGAATGTCTAGCCCATAACCAATTAAAAACACTGCTTTCTTGTTAATTGAGATATAATTGACTATTCATACCTAACGGATTTATAAAATCCAACAGTCATAACTAGATAATTTAATGCCTATTTCAAAAATGATGTTTGAGTTACAGAAGCATAGCTCATGTTACACTAATGTTATATGACCTAGCTGTCCAAATTCTTATATAGATGCAAAATTTAATTAACTATCTAAAGTCCACGATTTTACAAAATTAAGGAATGGTACCAACGATATTCTTTTTTATTTAAACTACGAATGGGAGAAATTAAGAAAGACATAAAGCTGTACCGTACCTAATCCATCGTAACGTAGTAAAAGGCATCCTTGTTAACAGGTAGCGCAGCCCCAGGCGTCCGGATATTTTAACCAGAACACTCTTCTCGTGTTAACTGCCAAGCCATGACGAAAACATTTTCAGTTTGAGAAATGTCTTAATCATGAGAATGGTCGTTCTCGTTTCACACTACTACTACTAGTACCAGCTAATTTTGGACAGAGAAGAGATCATCGCTCACGCTACTACGCTAGGCATTTCGACTGTTTTAAAATTGAAAAAAAAAAAAAAAAAAGAGGAAGAAAAAAGAAGACTTTGAAAAGAGTAATAGCAATATTAAGTTAGGGTGGCCCCCAATCATCTAATTATTTTGACTAATTAATGACTTTGTTAATGGGCAAACACGTAAAATCTTGTTATATTCATTGACCTATTCAACACAACAACACTGCCGTGCGATGCGAATCCTAAGACGCATCAACACCAAAGGTATAACCCACCGAACCATCTCCATATCTACAATATATTCATTCTCTTTACATATATTGCAATCAATGAACCATAATCAAATTTGAAAAAGTTTATTCGTAGGCAACAAGAGTAATCTGGCCGTTTCATATCTACAATAAACTGGCATTGGCTGGCCGATAATGGAAGCTCAAAAATTTTAAAGTAGAAACTATTTCCGGGTTATTTAAAACAAAAAAAAAAAACTAATTTTGATGCGAAAAGGGGGAGTTGTATTTTGTCCATCATCCTTATAAAGTAAGCTTTATTTAGACAAGCTTTCTTGAAAAACCAAATTTATAATAATGAATGAAAGAGAGCTGCACTGGAGCGCGAAAAAAAAAAGAAGAAAAACCGGGTTGACTCGACAGTTGTATCATAAGCTAAGAGTAGTTAAAGAGGTACCGCCATTTTTGTGGCGACAAAGGTGAATTCCGCACCCACAGAAAAACCAGGGCAAAATAACGTGTAAAGTTACAAGAAAGATAAGAACCTCTCTGTCTCTGTACACTATAATATCAGATCAGAAAGTCTGGTGAGGAGTCTTAAGATCAGATCACAGTGCCTCCTGTGTTGTTTTACCTTGGGAAAATTCCACTACTCCCATTGTTATTACCAAAGAAGCTACAATAAAACTATGCGAGACCCTAAAAAACTGTTAAAAAAACCAATGCTTAAGAAGCTTAATTAAGCACAGGGTCATATATAAGCAATCACCAAATCCCTAAAAGAACCAAGAACATTAAAAGAGATTTGGGAGTGAGGGTTCTTAGTTCTGTAAAGAGAAAGACAGAACATAAATACCTGAATGATATCTATCAGATCCTTCAGCTCCTGTGGTTATGCACTGGCGCACTGCTACTCATCACCCAAACACGAAAGATTAGATTAATAAGCTTACTTAAAATTATAAACAGGAAGATTTTGAAGAAATCCCCATCTCTGCCACCTGCATTTTCCTTGTTCATGATCTATATAGAACTTTTGAATCTGATTAATCGCAGGTTTTTATGGTTATTGTGAGGAGGTTGGGAACGTGTTTCAATTGGTCTTTGGTTTTGCAGAAACCCTTGGTGATCTCTGTTTGGAGAGCTTTTTCAATGGCTCGAGAACTGAATCTCTGTATCTGTATGGTAAAACTTGGTTCCTCCCTCGTTTTGATCTCACGACAGGGGAGATATCCTCGAAATCTTCGTAGAACTCGAACATCCAGCACCGATTCCTCTTCGATCGGCACTGGATTGATTCCTCCATTCCGGTTTCAGTAGTACAGTTCGTCGTCTTCCGAGCTTCCTCTTTGGCTTCGAGTCTGAATCGGCTGTTTTGATTCGGTTTATTTAATTCCGACTCGTCGTCGTCTTCGAAGTTTCCGGAAATCAGTCTCGCAGCTTCGAGAAGCAAACCTAAATATCCATCGCTCTTGCAGTCTCTGTTCTGTGCTTTTTTGCCTTCTACACGTTCGTGCTCAACATCATCATCTTCATATCCATCCACTCGTTCACCTTTTCCTGCTTCAGTATCGCTCTGTTCTACATCTTCTTCGGTTTCTTCATGAACTCGTTCATGAGTTTCGATTTCCGAGCTTTGGACTCGGAGATTCGTGATCTCAGAGAATTCTCTCGTTTCTTCTTCAACAACCTCTCGTTCTTCTTCTTTCTCAGTCTCAACTGCTGAAACATCACCAGACGAGTTCCCGACCTCCTTCGGATCGCATTCACCTTCAGAACTCTTCTCCACCGTTGAAACCTCCCCGAAAACCGCCAAACAACTCCTATCTACGGTGATTCCACAAACTCTACCATCAGCTTCTCCCACGCCGCTACACGCACTAAAACCTCTATCTTCCGTTCGATTCTCCGGTTCTTCTTCATCAGTGTCCAGCGCCGGACCTAATCTAAGGTTTAAATCGATATCAAACCCTCGTTTTCTACAACACATCGAACTCCTACTTTCCTCACCGTAACACTCGGCTTCCGATGACTCGAATTGCAGATTAATCAACGATGATGTTTTGTTAGAGGAGATCATTCCGTAGGGTTGAACAGATGAATGAATGGTGATTATATCTATGATCTTTTTCAAACAAAGTTGAGTTGTAGAAGAACGGCGATACGAGATAGAAGAGTGACGACGTACCTGATCATCATCATCATCAGAATGCTTGAAAAACGGCGATGACGCCATTGCTGCCTCAAACCAAGCTTTTCAGTCTAAGTTCTGTTCGTCCCTGCAGGCCATTCGAGCTCTGCAACTTCGGATTTTCGCGGATCGCGAAGGATTGGGTGGTAATAAAAACAAAAAATAGAACAGAAAGAAAAGCAAGAGAGAGAAGAGGCAAGTGCTATTTACTAAACGAGAGAGACAAGGCAAGGAAACTCGTTCCTCATTTGTAACCCTCCCTTTTGTTTTATTTTTTTATTTTTATATTGATGTAATTTTGTTGCCATGTCATTATACAGGTGTTGGGTAGAGATTGGTAAAGTAGAATATGGTTGCCACGTTGGCAAGTGCCCAAGGACAAGTGCTTTTCGCCGGTTATCTTGTTCTGTTATTAAACCGAGCTGCCCCCACCAAATAAATAAATAAAAACCTACAAATTAAATTAGAACATTGCTCGTGCCTCGTGCCTCGTGACTCGTGAGCTACTGAATCTACCGTAGCTACGGTGGTACAAGACTCGGCATTGCTGTTAGTATTTGCAATTATTCGTAAAATTAAAACAATAAAAATAACTTTAAAAAAAGCCTAAAACTTAATAGATTTATTATTTTAAGTAACAATGATAATAATTTTGAAACCAGACTGTTAAATTATAAAACATTATATATATATATATGAAAATTCAAAGAATGAAATTCCCATGTATCTGTTTTGTGCATGAGAATAATTTAGGGTAGAAAGCTGTGGAAAGCATCGATACTGAACCTGAAAATAAATGAAAGAGTGGGGCCAGTAGGGGGGGCTTTAGAGTAATGTAACGTGGCAGTATTTGGAGCCACTGACAGATGGGACAGTTATTTATGAGCAACAACAAGTGTGTGAGTTTCCATCTAAATTAACAGATAAAAATAGGAGTGTGGCCTGTGAAGTGCAGAGGCTTCATTTTATTAATTTGATTTGGTTTTGTTCGTTTATTGTTCAAAATAAAAGCCAACCGAATAAAAAAAAAATTGATTTGGTTGAATTTGGACCTATCTATCTAAATCTTTAATATCTAATAATAAACAAAAAAAGTAATTATTTGTAATAATATAATAAAAACATAAATATAAATTATATTTATAATTATATAACAATAACATGTTATAATATATTTAACATAAATAATGATATTAACCTTAATCTGATCAATTATTTTTAAATTCTTAAATTATAATCTAAATGCATTAATTGAACCAATCATGGGGTTGGCCTATTGGTATAGAGAGCACACCTTACGACAGATTTAGAGACCTGATCGTAAATTCGAGCTCTCCCTAGTCAGAAAATCGGTTAAAAAAATAAGAAAAACTTAAGCATCAATTGACGCCCCTCGTGTATTATGTGGAACGATACTTACGTTTTAACTTCGAGGGTGGAAGCGTAATTTGAGATGATGATTAGATAAACTAAGTTCCGGGGCGTTGATGATGATCTAAATTCTTCCGACATGTCGATTTTTAACAGCTAAGCAGCTGGGAGTTCAATAAATTTGTACTCCACCTCGTGCTTCACGAACAAGTTAAATTATATGCGTGCCAATGCGCTAGTTAGTTTGCGCTCCTCACGCCAATTTGACGTAACCTTGGGATCCATCTCACTCAAGTCACTCGGCTGCCGCAGCCACTCTTGATTGACTCACTTGTACAGGAATCGGTCAAAGCCAACTTTCCTGTGAAAACGGATACATTAATTCCTTTTTATTTTAGTATATTTTTTAAAATAGTGCATATACATATGTTACTAATAATTTCTTGAAAAATTCTTGATAAGCAATGCTCAAATTGCATCTAGTGTTGTTAAATATTTGTGGAGATACTTGTATTAGACATTTCTACAAATATTTGTGAAGATATTTGTATTTTTGTTGAACTTGCATGTTGACATAAGTGTTAGTTTAGTATTACTTTAATTTAAATAACATTGAAAAACTTAACGAATAGCAATATTTGTCAAACTTATCAAATTAGCTATTAAAATTTATAATTATAATTATTTTTATGAATTAGTCATGAATTTAATATGATAATTTATAAAATTCTCACTTTCCTCTATTTCTTCTATTTTTACGTTACTTTACGTTGAATTATTTTTTCATTTTTTTAAATTCTTAAATTTTGCTATATTTACTATTTTTTATATTATATTTGTATTGATTTAATATAGGATTTTAAGCCTTGTCTCATTTTTTTATAGGATTTTAAAGTTATTTGATTAGTGTTGTAGCCGAATAAACATTATAAAAGTTGGAACTGACAATATTCTCAATTTTTTAAAAATTAGATACGTTTAATATTTTTTTACTAAATTATCATTGATTAGTAACAAAATATAAACTCAATTATCCTTTGAAACATCGAGAATTTACATTAATTTAGAATTTTTTTTATATAAGAGCAGTTAAACAATTTTAGATTTATAAATAGTGTATGTATTGGGTACGGATTCAGCTCTTTCAAAAAAAAAAAAAAAAAAAAACTGCAGTTGGTAGGCCTGAGCCCACAGAGCCATTTCGAAACCCAGCCCACAAGCAGAAGAGAGGAAACGACGCGGGAATCGGCGAGCACGAAGGAAGTGGAAGCGGCTGGAAGTGGTGGAAAGGCCACAATCATTACATGTGGCCCCAAAGGCCAGATGTCACGCGGTGGTGGGCTTGTTCAACTGCTAGACTCGTTACAGTGACAGGTGTCAACCTGTGCTTGTTCCGAACGTAACGGAAAACGATAGTCCTCTCCAACAAACCATTTTGATTCATTGTCGCATCACAAGACCGTCGTCAGATCGTTCTCGATATGCTAAAGATTCTCAAAGATATTATCGATTTACTTTGCCATCCTTAGGGCGCGTTTGGGCGCGAGAATAAGATAAAATTATTTTTATCAGTTTAAAATGAATGAAATGAGATTGAATGGAATAAAATTAAAAATAAAATAATATTGTATTAAATAAATTTTGTATGTTTTTTTTTAATTACATAAAAGATAAAAATAAAATATGAGATCACTTGCGATTTGCTAAACCAATTGTTATCCTATAGGTAGAGGTAAAATCAGGTTGTATCGGGTCAGGTTTTTGTCTCCTAACCCATTCGATCGGATGATGTCGGATAGTAATGGATTGGACCTGATACCACCCGATCTAAATGGTCATCGGTTCGATTCCGATAACCGACTTTGTTCGATTTTTTACTTTTTTTTACTTTTACATGATTGATTCAGAATGTGTCCTTTTTTTTCACAGAATATTGAAATTGTTTCCCTTTTGCCACTAGGAACCGCAAATTTTTTGGTACATCACATTCATGCATTTACGATCCATGTGACAGTATTGATACTACTGAAAGTCGGGTTGGTCCCCATTAAATAGCTCAAATTTTTTCACTTAATAACTATTATTTAAGCTTATATTAATAATAAACTATGTTAAATTATCACGTATCAAACTTATTAAATTACTATTTAAGCTTTAAAATATGAGATTTCTCTTTTTTGAAAAAACTCATATATGTATATAAGTCAAACTACTCTTAAACTTGACTTATAGAAATGTGAATAAACTCATATATATAAATTTTAAGAGGTCGGGTCGGGTTGAGTTTAATTAGGTTGCTAAAAAATTAATTCGATCAACTCGATATATCAATCAAATCAGACCCGACTTGACTCAACATGATCGGGTTGGTCAGGTTGCTTACACCCCTACCTATAAGAGGGGAATAAAATGGTGGGTAAAATTATTTATAATCTTATTCCACCCATTTTTAAACGTTGGGATAGAATTATTTTTAATCTTATTTCATCTTATCTTCCTGCCAAACAACTCCTTAATTTTATTTTATTTTTGGGTTCAACACTCTTAGTTTATTTAATAACGAAAGGCTCTCCGCAGTCAAATGACGTTATGGAAAAGCTTTGGATATTGTGTAACATTTTCTTTTTAAAAGATATAAATTATTTTCAGCTCTAAAGATTATCTCTTTTCTTTTTCATTGTTGCTTATTGGTGTAAATATCTTTTTCTAGTCTTTTAGTAATAGAAATATATAATATTTATCGAATAAATACAAATGTCTTATACTAACAAGTGGTTGACTCAATAGAAACAGACTGAGCCCCAGATTGTCTTTGAATAAAAGTTAATTTGATTCTTAAAAAAGCTTTTGTTGGGAGGAGTTTAACATTTCGCTTTCGCCTTAAATGGAAATTAATTCTATACCTAAAGGGAGAACATCCAGTGAGAAACCAAAAACTGTCTTTAAAGAGTTAAATGTATTATTTTATTTGAAAATGATTATTAGACATAAAGCGGTCAAAGAGTTAAATATAATAAAAAACTAAAGAGAGATTTTAAAAAATAGTTAAATGGTTAAATTATTTTATTTCACTTGATAACATTAAAATTAATTGAAAGAATGCTTATATAGTTAATGCTAGAAATTTTTTTATAAAATTGACTTAGCAATCTATAGTGTAGGTATATATTAGTGCGTGAGCTTTATTTCGCATTGCCTGTAATTCTCATCACTATTTATATATTATTTATTTTATTATATTTTTCATTTAAGTTTTCTCGGGGCTCCATTGTAGATAGATATCACATGTTTTAGTTGGTCCATTAATTAGATGTCAGCTTTTGTTTTGGACTGGGCTTGGCCCAAGATCTAAGCTTTATAGTATAAAGTTTTTCGGTGAAGATTGGTTGTGATACTTTACACTAGTCATTCTATGTCCGTCCACTTTGCGCCTCCCCACATCCATTTTGTCATCCGGTGTATTACATACCCACGACACGTTGCATCTTCTCATTGGCAATCAGGGAATGACTCAGCGTGACAAACACAATACATGATCCGCCAAGTCCAAACACGACTCGTGTAAATATATATCAACACAAACGCACCTACATAAGCACGAGACTCTCAATCATCGGATAATAAAGAGAAGTCATCCAACGGCTTAAAATACTCCAGCTCCTCTCGTCATCACTAGTCGGCCGTTTTGTTGCTGACTTGGCAGCACTCTAGCGTTTCTCACAAGCCGAAATTCTAATGGATTCAGAATTCGGACACAGAAGGCGGACGCAAAACATCCTGTCAAATCAGGAAAGAAAAATTGGGCACCGAGAAAGAAAATGAACCGGAATTCTCTTTCTTTTGTCTCACTTTTAACGCAAACCAGAAGCGAAGAAGAAAGAGAAGAGAAACAAAGAGAGAGACGAGAGCAGACAAGACAGGACAGCGGCGAACAGTACGTGCTTAAAAATGGCGATTCTGAGATTTTCTAGGGTTTTATAGATAGATCGCCCTCTCTCTTGTATAATAAATAATAAATATATATATATATATGGAAATGCCTGCGCGGCGTTCGAATTACCATCTTCTCCGGCAGCAATTGCCGCAAGAACAGCAGATGATTCCGACGAGTATGATCGGATTGCAGACAGATCATTCTAGCGGAAGTAGCTACGAAGAGGAGGGGATTGAGTCGGAGATGTCTGGATATTTTCAAGAAGATGAGTTTCGAGATAACGGAGGAGAGGCGAGGGAAGCGGTGGGGTTTTTGTCGCCGAAGAGCTGGGCTCAGCAGACCGAGGAGACTTATCAGTTACAGCTCGCGCTCGCACTTCGCGTTTCGACGGAAGCTACTTGCGCCGATGATCCGAATTTCTTGGATGCCGTGCCTGGTGAGTCCGCGATCAGGTCTTCCTCTGCTTCGCCCGAGGCCTTGTCTCATCGATTTTGGGTACGAGATTTTATTTTATTTTTTATTTTTTTTATTGGATTACGCTTTATAATTTTATTTCCTTAATTTTAGGTTTTTTAGTACTTAATTTTCCATTGCTGAAACGGCATGTTAAAATTTGTAATTCAACGAACTTAGTTTCAACTTTCAATAGCGGTTTTACGAGATAATATGATTTAGCATCTTCTTTGATTAATGCTGGAATTGGTGGTTGTGAGATTTTTGATCTATTTATTTGACATTTTTTATCGGATTTAGTTTGTTTTGGACCTGGCTAATGTTTGCTTATCGTACTTAGTAGCAATAGCGCTTTTTAAGAGCTAGAGTGGTTTAGGATCTTCTTTGATTAGTGATGAAGTTGGTTGTGATATTTTTTATCTATTAATTTGACGTTTTTGATCAGATTTAGTTTGGTCTGGACCAGGTTAACGGTTGCTTATCATACTTTGATAAGGTTCCGGATGGGTTTTACACAATACATGGGATGGATCCATATGTATGGACCGTATGCACTGATCTGAAAGAGAATGGACGAGTTCCATCGATTGACTCGCTAAAGGCCATATATCCCAGCCATCATTCGCCAATTGAAGTCGTTTTGTTTGATAAATCCTGTGATCCAGTATTGAAGGAACTAGAGAATAGGGTAATTGGGTTTTCTTGTAGCGTTATTTCTACAAAACAAGTGGTTGATGAGCTAGCAAAGCTTGTTTGCAATCAATTGGGGTGAGTTTTTGTATTGAATTGGTTTGAGATTATCCATTTTCTGTTGCTTCTGTTAACCAAGCTGCTTCTGTAATGTTCATAAGGGGTGCAGCATGTGGTGGGGAGGAGGGTTTAATTTCCCGCTGGAAGGACTGTGTTGAGGTTTTAAAAGGCTGCTTAGGTTCAGTGGTGTTTTCATTGGGAAGGTTATCTGTTGGTCTCTGTAGACATCGTGCTTTGCTTTTCAAAGTAAATTCTCTCAACCTTTTAAGTTAATTATATTTTTGGTTACCAGTAATCTGCTTGCATTGACTGGACTGAACAAAGTTCTGCTCCATGCCTAATACATATGTCGTTCCTTTAATAGGTTTTGGCCGATGCAATTGATTTACCTTGTTGAATTGCCAAGGGTTGCAAATACTGTAGGAGAGATGATAGTGCTTCATGTCTTGTACGTTTTGGTCTTGAAAGGTATACTGTGCCAGCAGTTAATTTTTATTATTGATTGACCAGGTAGAGGAGCTGCTGTTTTGCAATTATTATTATTATTTTTTGGATTGGTGGGATCTGACTTTCTGTGGTTAATTAGTTTTATATGCTAGTATATTCTCATTGTATGAACCTGAAGTCCTACAATTTTCTTATTAGATGTGTGTGTATATCACTGTAATTCAATATCTTGCATTAATCTTGTAGTATATCCATTGTATTCAAATAGGAAACAGCGTTATACTATCTTTGATATTTTTTTCTTGGTTGTTAATTCATAATTGGTTTGTTGTATTTTTTTGCACGTTTTGACATTTTATTAGTTCTATAACACATTCATGAAAGATATGTTTCTGATCAGTTCTTAGTATATTGGTGTCTTAGCAGGGAGTATTTAGTTGATTTGATTGGGAAGCCGGGATGCTTGTGTGAGCCTGATTCCTTACTCAATGGTCCATCCTGCATCTCAATTTCCTCACCCCTGCGTCTTCCAAAATTCAAACCAGTTGAAACAATTCAGGATTTCAGTTCATTGGCAAAACTGTATTTCTTAAACTGCCAATCACTTGATTGTGTATCTGGCGATGATCCTGCAGGTGATTCCCTTGTTTTTTCATGTATTTTTTCTTTATCTGAGTGTTTTTTTTTTTCTGTGTCGGGTCACTGTCTTGATTTTGTTGATGTTCTTCTTAATTCTATTCATTGACAGGATTAACTTATTTTTTAAAGCTTTCTATGCTGTACTCTGCATTATAACATGGATTTTCTGTTTATTTATTTGCTCAATTATTTTGTTGCTGCTAGGCATTTGCTACATGAGAAAGAAAAAGTCATCTCTTTGTATATTAATAATTCTTTGAACTCCTTGTTTCAAATGTTTTATAATGGTTTTGTTCTGGGAGGAAGTACTCTGGTTCAATTGGTGTTGGTTTGAAGTAATTTCGTGTGTAATGGTTTGTAGTTTTTCACAAAAGGAATTTGGATAGCTTCAATAGTCAATTGGGTAAAGCTTCTATTTTCTAAGCTAAGAAGTTGGTTAAGTGATCTGTTCATATTGTCGATTTCTACCAGGATATTCTTGTGAATTTTTGGATGTTTACTGGCTTTTGTTCATTACCTAAAGTAAATGCGTATAACAAGAAAAGAAACGTTGTAAGAGGCAATGATAAAATCTGAAGTGACATAATTGCTTTACACTTGGAAGTCCTTATATTTTTTCACATATTTGATTCAGCTTTCTCCATATCATTAAAAGAATCTCAATTGTCCATCTTTGAAATCTTGAGCAACCTTGCATGACATTGGATACCGATTTACTAGTGTCATTGTGACTATAGTTGATTTTGTTTAGGGTCATATAGAAAGACCACTAAACAAAATCAACTATATACAACTCAATTCAACTCAACTAAGCCTTTCATATAGGGTTGGCTACGTGAATTTGCTTCCTCTATTCCGCTCTATCAAGCGCTACAAGAGTCGACTTAGCAATTGATTGAGTGGAGTGGAGGAAGCAAATTCATGTAGCCATAGTGCTTGATTTAGTGGAGTGGAGGAAACAATATCATGTAGCCGACCCCGTGTAGTTGGGAAAAAGCTTAGTTGAGTTGAGTTGTATATAGTTGATTTTGTTTTGTGGTCTTTCTCACCTGTTTCTTCCCTTCTTTTTTTAGAATGCAGGGGGTTGAGGTGGTGGTGTTGGAAGTGAAATATTCCCCCTTTTTTGTCCTATTTGTTTGTTTATTTCAATGGGCTTAATTTTGGTCTTTTGTTACTATTGCTAGTGATAGATTGATTGGGCCTCCACCTACTAGCTATAGGTTTTAGGGCTATTGGTTTTATTGGGTATCTGAGCTTTATTTTTGTGAGAGATCTTGGTTCAAGTTTCATTGTTAGCATTTACATGTTCTCCATTTGCATTTTTGGTATTTGTCTTGTCCTCTATTCCGCTTTAGCCCTTTCACGTGCTAGATGTGGCTGCACGAGGGGGATTGTTAGTGATCGCTTGATATGCATTATTGGTCCTCCATCTAGTAGCTATAGCTTTTAGGTCTAGCACTTTCTAACTGTATGTGACTTTATTATACCCTCCGATGAGGCTATAACTTTATTGGTTTCTTTGGTTTATTGCCCTTTGTTTTCTTGTTTCTTCTGTTGTTCTTTTGCGGTGGCATTTTCATCCACCCCCATTTTTCCATGTATAGAAGTTTTTTCTTCACCAGAACCTCAAAAGAATCTTTCAAGCTCCTGAATAGACGTACATATATTTTCATATAACATACTAATCAGAAATGCTTTGATACAACCAAGAGGGTCGGGGTGATGATTAGTGACTGTTCTCATTTGTAATAGATGAACCTAGTTTCATTCTTCTCCTGTCACTAGTTTGTGACACATCCCGTGAAATGGACTTTGTTTGTGTTGTTGGTTTCTTTGTGGTTGGCAACTTGGCATGAGAAGTTTATTAATCAATCCCAGCTGGATGAATTGTACGTGTACATTGTTTAGTTATGTTGGCATTTACTTTCTTTATGCTTTGGAAGATTATTAGAAATGACTAGCACTCATCTTTACAGATATTGCATTTTATCTAGAAGATGCTAAAGCCCCAAAATCTTCTAAGCGTTTTGATATGAATTGTACAGAGATGAACCCTTTACCTGCTCCGCCCCAAATGCTTTCAAAATTGAATGGCCACGGTAGAAACTTTTCTTTGCTAAGTTCAAATGATTGTCAAAACATTAGAAATACAACAGAGTTCGTCAAGCATGGCATTCCGTTACAACTCATTCCACCAAATGCCCGTGCCCACCCAATAATAGGCACCGAGCTGCGCAGAGATCTAAGGTACATGGAGGGAGCTCTGTCTACAACAAGTAGAGCAAGTACGGAAGTCTCTCTTGATGTGGAGGATTTCAACATCCCATGGAGTGATCTTGTTTTGAAGGAAAATATTGGGTCAGGTATTGTTTTTTGTATTTGAGCAACATCTCATGATGCCTAGTCATGTGATTTCTTTTGCTAGTTCAGTGTTTTTGTGTGAGAAAGAACATTTCCATGCTTATAATCTCGGAGGTTGATATGCCTAATGGTATTAATGGGATGGGTTTCAGGTTCTTTTGGAACTGTTCATCTTGCTGATTGGCACGGTTCGGTGAGCATTTTATCCTTGCATTCTACTCCTTTAAGTTTGAAGTCATTCTCTATTCATTGAGGTGCGTTTAATGTTGCTTATTGTTATAACTGGTTTACCTCTACTTACTTTTTTTATCTTTTTACTTTAGGATAAGAAACTAGAAAAATATTGATTTTAATAGTATAGAAAAGATACAAAAGGGAACTCCGGGAGCACAAGAGATTCTTTCAAAGAAACTAATATGGGCCTAAAACAAGAGAGCAACCTCTAGGTATGTTGCTAATTCTAGGCATGTAAAATGTGTAATTGGCATATTTGATTTAGGTCCCTAGGATGGAATTGGAACTTAATGTTCGGAAAGCTCCCACTGCTAGATTTTTCTAGATTATATGATAAATAGGTGGCTATGCGAATGGTGTTGGATGAGTAGTGAATTAACATATTAGAGCTTATGCATCATGAATTTTATCAATAAAAATCAATTGGGGTAGAGTTTAGATGAACGTATGTAAATGCTGTCTCTACATTGTTAAAGGCATAGTTATCAGGATTGTGAGTTAGAATCAAATCATTTGTGTGTTTCTTGAATTGAATCTCACATACATGATAATAACTCATGCATATATTCAGTTATTATCAACCTCACATCCCAATAGTCACACCTTCCACAATCTATGGAAGTTGAAGATCCCATTAAAGGTTAAGATTTTTGGAGCTCTCAATAGGGTCAATCTCTTTGATGTCATGCAAAGGAGAAAACCTTTTATTTCTCTTTCTCTGAACTGCTGCGCGTTATGCAGGAATCATGAGGGTTCGCCAATCACATTTCCTTATAGTGCTCTTTCACTTGTGCATACAGACAAGATTGTTTGATGCAGGTGGACATGAGTTTCTGACAAGCTTCATAGATATCCTCCAAGAGGACATCTTATCAGTTATCAAAAGTCAAATTCCAAAATGCACATAGTATGGAAATATGCAGCTATTGGATCATTATGGAGTATGCTCGGAGAGAAACCAAAGGATTTTTAAGGATTGGTATAATGATATCAATTTGGTCTAGGACATCATTCGATTTAAAGTATCTTCTAGGCTAATGTTGGATAGAATGTGCCAAAATACCCCCTTATAGACGTAATTAGTGATTGGGTTGTGTTATTCTAGTTTCACTCTTTTTTTTTTTTTGAGAAGATATAATGTTATCAGTTAGTTGTATAACCAGCTCCATCATTAGACCGCACTTTCGAGAAGGTATCAGGCCCGTTCCTATCCCATTAATCCCCCTCACCCCTTAGGTTGAGGCAGTGACAAGAGTTGAACTTGAAATCTTTGAGTTTCAAAAGCCACCTCTTTACTAACTGCACCAACTCCATGTTGGCATTTTAATTTCGCATGTTACCTATAGGTCTTCCATATTTTTTATTGTGTGGTTTGATTCGAGAGTAATATATTTCCTTATAAAAAAAAGTATAGTGTTTTACTGTTTTTAACAAATCATTTTGGTTTTATTGAAAATCACATTGTGCTAATACTTTGTAAAGAGATTATTTTACAAGAACTCAGTGAATTCTAACACTTGTGACCTAATCAAATCCATTTTCAAATTAAAACTTAATATTAAAAATGACGTAATCAGTGCATGAGGCTCCAACCATTGCGGTGTTTGGGGAAGGGGCTGCATACACAGCCTTAACTCTTACTGGAGAGGTTGTTCCCTATAAAATTAATACACATTATTGTTCATTTGCTATACCAACTTTGTCTGGGATATGATTATTAAGGCAACTAATTTCTGAAAGAGATTTTTGTTGAAGAACCCATCTTCAAAACAATTAGCCCATAATAAATTTTTTATCTATGTTAAGTGCTGACAAATTATGCCTTGGATATCCCAATAAGTAATTTCATCTTCTTAGATTGACATAAACTTAAATTTGGAAGTTAAAACGTGAGACTTCAAATCTACGATAAGAAAAATATTGTACAACAAGTGTTAGCTTTGGTCCAATCTTTTGGAAACTTGTAAGTTGTGACAGACGAGATTTTGTTGGAGAGAAATAGAGGACATTAAAAGAATCCATATGGACAAGTAGAAGCGATGTGAGAGAAAGAAAGCTAACCCCAAATGCTTCATTGAGAATTAAAAGAATCCATATGGAGCAAGATAAATATAGGTCACAGCAATTGCATATTCAATGAGGTGGCATAACACTAAAGAAGGACAAAAAAGAAAAGATATCCTTATGCTGTTTTCTGGCCTTTGTGATAGCTGGTTGGTAGTCTTGACCCAGTGTTCTGTTTGCTTCTCTTTTATGTTTACATCTGTCCTTCCGCCTTTATCCCCCACCTACCACCACCCCAAAAAAGGGGCAGAACCTCTGCACTGTCCAATCTTTTCTCTTCTTTTATGTACCCTTGATTATGTTGTTTTTTCACAGGTTATTCCTCGTTGTAATAGTGCCCACCAAATCAGATTTTAATCACTGTCTCGTGTTTTTTCCAATTATAAATTTGTTGGAGTTTCTTTCTTTTTTATTCAGACTTCACTATCAATAGACAATTCCTCAAGTCAGTGGAGTTCTTTATGGCTGAGCTCTTTGTGTTGCCTTTTTCTTTTATTATTATTATTTTTTTGTTTTGTTGGGGGGCACAAAATTGTGGCTCAGTAGCTCAAACAATGGCTTACTGAGTATCAAGTGCTTGTGAATTCATGAAATCAGTAGCTTCAATTCCAGAATGCATGTCTCAGTAGGTGTGGTTTCAACATTCCTATAATCATGATTCACCTACTTTAATCAGTGAGTAATTCCTATTATCAATGCTGCATTGATTTATCTTGTTTCTTAACCTTTCCATTCTTCCTATATTTATGGTCCAGTTTATTCTAGACCTCTGAAGTTGAGCCATTACCTGGTTTTTGACTTTATAAGTGATTCATCCATAATATCTGGAGCTTTAACTTTCAGGATGTTGCAGTAAAGATTCTTATGGAGCAAGACTTCCATCCTGTGCATCTTAAGGAATTTTTGAGAGAGGCATGTCTCAGTTAACCTTTATTGCATCCATCGTTGTGCTTACTGCTTGATATTACCTGACTTTCTTTTAGGAAATATAATAACCTTCTTCTGATTTTTATTCCAGGTTGCGTTGATGAAATCCTTACGACATCCAAATATTGTTCTTTTCATGGGCGCTGTTACTCGGCCTCCACACTTGTCTATTGTGACGGAGTATTTGTCAAGGTTTTCCTTATTCTTTTTTTTTTCTTGTTAGGCTCTTTCTTTCTGGAAAATATTTTGCACAGTGCTTCTGCTCTCCAGTATATCTTTTTCCCTTCCAATAAGTAGTTTCCAAAAATCATGCCCCTCTGTCTATACATAACTGAGACAAGTGTGATGATTCCTCAAAATAATGAAACCACTGGCTTTGAATTGCAGAGGCAGCTTATACAGGCTTCTGCATAAATCTGGTGCAAGGGAAATGTTAGATATGAGACGACGGTTAAGTATGGCTTACGACGTGGTAGGTATCCATGAAATCTTATCCTCATGTAATATGTCTATCATTTGTACATGTGGGCTTTCTATCTGGACCGTCAGGAATTTTTATTTTTCTATCTCATAAGCTTGTTTTTTCCTATAGGCTAATGGAATGAATTATCTTCATCGGCGCAATCCTCCCATTGTTCATCGGGATTTGAAGTCTCCAAATCTTTTGGTTGACAAAAAATACACAGTGAAGGTAAGCCTTAACAATATGTTGTTAATTTCTTCTGTTGGGTTTCCTTGGTTTTTTGATCCATGATTTCGGTGATGTTCTTTGCCTATATTTATCATGAAGTTAGGACTAGGTGTACTTTCATGCACAGTTCCAGTAACTATCATCATCAATTAGGTGTGTAAAATTATTTGCTCCTTTTGCTTGATTAATTTTGATTGATTTGGCTAAGTACCGGATTGCAACCAATGACCAACTTGGCTCACTGTGATGGTTGATAAACCTGTGCATCTAAATCTTTCTTTTGTTGAATGCTTTCTACTATTTGATCTGTTGGTTGTGGACATAATCAGCATGAAAACATTTAGCTTCGAGGCTATACAAGATCTTCGTGTCCTACAGCTTAATGATTTACAATGTAGTTGTAATTCGCATATTCTAGATACTTATCAAATCTTAAAAAAAAGAAAAAAAGAAGAAGAAGAAATGAACTAAAGGTTATTTGAGGGACAAATTAAAAAGTATATATAGTTAAGGAACCCTCACACGTCAGCATTCATTATTTCTTAGCTAAATATTAGCCAATCTGAATGTTACTTACCTCTGCTTCATAATGGAAAAAGTGGCTTGACTTATCAAATCTTAAAAAAAAAAAAAAAAGAAGAAAAAATAAGAAATGAACTAAAGGTTATTTGAGGAACAAATTAAAAAGTATATATATTTAAGGAACCCTCGCACGTCAGCATTCATTATTTCTTAGCTAAATATTAGCCAATCTGAATATTACTTACCTCTACTTCATAATTGGAAAAAGTGGCTTGGAAACACATGCAATTTATCTTCGTATTAACTTAATCAACTCATATGCCTCATATATGCTAAAAATACTAAGTCTCCAAAAAAAATAAAATTGTAAAATAGTTATGTTATAGCATGAGTCAAGGGCTATTGAGTTTATAAAATCTAATTCTAAATCATTAAGTATATCTCAAATTAGTATTTAATCTTAATCATGCTTTCTTTCAGCATTTTTTGGAGGATATATAAAACTTTAAAACCATACCATGATTATAATATTTTGAGTTTTAAAACCATGCCAAGTGCTATTATGTGGACCCGAGATGTTATTGGATCTAATGATGTAGATTCGTTGCGGAAGCAAGAACGAAAATACTCAAAAATAAACCAAATATATATTCTATTGAATAAAATATTCAGAGAGAAAAAAATTGATATTCATCTCCTAAAATTCGTAATTGGAGCTCTTTATATAGATAACTCCCCTAAAACAATTTCTAAACTACCTAAAACACTTAAAAATAAGTATCCTAACCTATCTATAACATAAAAACAACTTCCTAATCCTATTAGAACTCTATTTAGATACTTCTAAAACACTTTTTAATACACTTAAATAATAAAAACGAATTTTAAAAAACTATCTAGAACCAAGGTACGAAACTTCGATTTCGCCCTAAACTTCGACCTTCAAAAATCAGAATTAATTCGGAGAAGTTTAATTTAACATGGAGAATTTTTGTAAAAATTTGCTAAATTAGAGAAGTTTAGAGAATTTTTGCATATATGCTTAAATATCTAAATTTATTGTAGTATAAGCTAAAAACTAATATAAATAGACACTTTTAATATATAAAAATATCAATAAGCGACCTAACAAAATCAATCTTGTTAAGTGAGTTGATGAATTTGAATGACGGCTTTTGGTCTTAATTTGTTTTCTTTATTTTGATATTTAATTTTGTGGTGGCTTGTTTCTCGACCATATACTTTACTAGTTTGAATTCTATCATGCTTAATTTATTAGTTTATTATTTGAATGTGTTGTTTATTAATCTTGTTTCATAAGAGTTAACTAAAAAAATATGATTTTAGGAAATCTTTTAATTTATTTTTAAGTTTTTATCTTATTTCGACTTTAACTATTTATTTATTTTGCTTCTTTTTTTTTTTTTTGGTAAAGCATATCCCATAAACTACATAATTTGTTAACTTGTTAAATTATTTTTTAAAATTTATATTGCTATGTTGGTTGATGAAGTTGAAAATAATACATAATTATTAGTGTTTTTTTTGTTTTTTATTGATGAAGTAACATCTTTTTTACTTCTCTGTCTAATTTCATCGAATTTTGTCGAATTTTATCGAATTTTTGCTCGAATTTTTGCATTTTTTTTTATTGAAAAACTAAACTTTTGTCGAAGTTTATCGAATGTCGTTGAAGTTGTCGAAGTTTATCGAATTATTTAGCGAATTTTTGCATTTTTTATTTTACATCCCACTTTGCACTTCGATGGTAAAAAAATCGAAAAAATTCACCGAATTTCGACGAATTTTTAGTCCTTGTCTAGAACTACAACTAAAAAAATTAAATATATCAAAATAAAAACTTCTCTAAAAAAAGAAACTAAAATAAAAAACATTCTAAAATACGTTATACATCATCTAGCCCATCCTATGTAAACATTTTCATAGATCCCTATCCGCTAACTTCTCAAGGAACAAATAATATGGAGTCCTTTGGGATGAGCTTAGCTTAAAAGTTTTTTATTCTTAGAGGTCTCAATTTCAGTTTTGGTTGACGAAAAATGGACAAAACATGGTGTTTCTCAGGTATAAAAAGGGGAAATTGGGTGGATTGGCGGGAAGAGTTTTTCAACTAAGTTTCCAACCTGAGTTCATTATATGACCTCCATTTGGTGCTTGGGTCGGGACCTTAGTATTGTTTGGTTGATGGAAATGAAGTTGAATAGCTGGAGTGTGATTCTTCCTTTTGATAGTTTGATTGGTGAGCTGGAGTGTGATTCTTCCTTTCAAAATGGAAGATTCACATGGTCCGATTTCAAGGAGAACCTTATTTGTTGTTGCCTGATAGATTCCTTTTCTCATTAGGGTGGGCCAAAATCCTTTCATCAACTAGCCAATGTTCGGAACTTCAGATCTGAATGGCATTAGATCATCATCCCATTATTTTGGTTTCTAATCCATCATTATGGGGCCTTCTCTATGTCACTTTGGGACTATGTGGTTATAACACCCATGTATCATTAACTGTGTCAATCAATGATGGAGGATAGGTATGCATCAAACCTAATGTGACCCAATTGATCTGATCAAGAAATTACAAGTTGGCTCGGTTAACTAGTGAGTCAATCTAGTGATAAATGATCACCATCTCAAATGTCAGGTCAAAAACTGGGTATAAAAATATATACCCAACCTTTGCCTCACCTGCTTAAAACTTAAAATTTAATGACAAGAAACAGCTAATGTTTGATGTCACAGTATTTATCAAATGAAAAAAAGAAAAAAAAGTATTTCAAGGGGCTCAACTTAAAAACTAGGATGACCCATAGCCTCTACTTACTCTAAGAGCTTGGTGTCGAAGGGAGGCTACCCCTTTAGTTCCACATCAGGGATGAGTGAGGGGAGGGAGGGCTCTTCCTCTCTGTGAAGCAAAAACTCCCTCTCCACAACCCTTCTATCCCTCAGCTCTCTCATGTCACATCTCTCTCTATGCCTTAACCTTATAAATTTTGGTGCAGAATGCCAAGTTATTAAATTTTGAATCCTTTTGTTATGTTGATTACATGCCTTTTGTGTTCTAACCTCTTATGATAGCTTTTCATCTTCCACTTGGTACTGGAGTTCATGTTTTAATAACCTTATGTTTACCATAGTATGCTGTATGCATATATATATACATTTTCCACTTCTCAGTTTAATTCATTGCTCTTGCAATATTATTTGTTGTAGGTCTGTGATTTTGGCCTTTCCCGGTTAAAGGCAAACACATTTCTCTCCTCCAAATCAGCTGCAGGGACTGTAAGTTTTGCTAGTATTATTATTCTTCTCTTGCTCATTTTACTGAGGCAGCATGGTTGACTTTCAAAAGCAAATTATCACTTCATTTTCTCCAATTAGCCTGAGTGGATGGCACCTGAAGTCCTACGTGATGAGCCATCCAATGAGAAATCTGATGTTTATAGCTTTGGTGTAATTTTGTGGGAGCTTGTCACTCTACAACTACCATGGTGCGATTTAAGTCAAGCACAGGTTTGCTCATAGCTTTATTATTAAATTATCATATCTTGTAAAATCATGAATTTGATTGTAAATTAATGAATAATTTGCTTTTGATAACCTTCAGAAGTATTTTTAAAGTTTTTTGGGACTGATGATTATATTACTGAGTTCGTTTTACCTGCAAATTTTGAACATGTGGTAGCAACTCTTTATTGATTCACTAAAACATTTGAGTAGGAAAAACAAACAAAAATGTTTGTCAATCCACACAAAGAAAACAATTCTTTCTTTATTGGAAAAGCAAACAATTCATTCACCCTTCCACATTCTCCACACATGGTTGCAAACTTCCCTTTGTTGAGAGCCCCTCGTTCTTTTTCTCTTTCTTATACTTAGCCATTGTTTGATTAGCATTTGAGTAAACTATTTTTTGATAAACACCGTGCTCTGTGTTCTTCACAACTTGCTTTTGTGAATTCCTACTCTTTTGGTGAGAGAGAGCGATGCCTCAATCCAATCCAACTATGGATCAGTTGGGTTTTCTTCTTTTGCAATATTGGGTCTGTCAGATATTCCAGAATCCTCACCTGAGCTTGGCGGGTTGGTTGGGATTCTGGTCCAAAACCAACCTGGACTGACCTGCTCCCTAATGTTAAGCTACAATTAGACTTGAGAGAAGGTCGAGGATTACAAATCTAATTATAGTTTATAAAGATGAATTTGGGTTCATAATTTTTATTTCTCACTTGGTTATTCATGAACTATTATTTAGGAATTTGCAAATGTTGTACTTTGCGAAAGAAGTAATTTGATATATCACTTATTCTCATTGATGGAGAAGAGGGAATGATTGACGAGACTTTCTTCGAAACTGACTGCCTACTCTCGCACTAGAATATGAAATTGTTGATTCACTAATCCTAGTTCCCCTGAGCTTCCTCTATTAGTGAGCTAGCTTTTGTGAAACAATTATATGATGTTTGTCCTCTAGAGCTGGTGCTTCACATATTTTTGCTCCATCTTTTTCTCAAATTTGGACTTGATTTTCCTGTCCATGCTGCATTTCTTTAGGTTTATTTTTATTCATTTGTCAATATTTGAATTTTTACCCCCTAGCTGCTGTTAAACACGTCAAACCAGCTTTCTACCCTTCAGCTGTGTTTTCATATTTAAAATCTAGTCATCCATGCACTCACTTCTTACTTTCTCATGTTTTTCCTTTGGGAAATTGCCATTTGTTTCTTTCCTTGCAGGTGGTGGCTGCTGTTGGTTTTAAGAACAAAAGGCTTGAGATTCCAAGCAATACCAATCCTCAAGTGGCTGCTTTAATTAAAGCTTGCTGGGCAACGTGAGTCAAAATTTCTTGTTTACTTCTATTAATTTCCTTTTGAATTGATTATTATGTTGGTGTCTTTTGTGTAAACTAATCGGTAGCACTGCAGTGACCCATGGCAACGACCTTCCTTTTCGGACATCATGGACTACTTGCGACCATTGGTTAAAACCCCGGCACCGCCTCAACAACTGGTTTATGCTACTATGCCACGGCTAACCTGAAGGGGTGAGACCATTGTACACATTTTTTCAGTGCATTTTTGGCCGTCTTTTTTGTTTGCTCAATCATTTACAAGGGAGTGTGCAGTTCACATATTGTGTCAGGTATGTCGTCGTTTTTAGATCTTTTTTAGCTTTAAAGATTCTCACTAGTTATGCATCAGATTTCATTGTTCCTGGGCTTTTAAAAATTCTTTAATATTTGAGGGCTGTTTGCCAAATAATGAGATTTGTTTTCCTTGTAACATCTGTTTTTCTGCCTTTCGGTAGTCCTCAACTTTGCAAACTTCCGTTTGGAGGGGATTGTTTGCGTCTTTCAGAACCCTGATGTTTTGTGTCACTGTGATTGACTGCAGGTCTTTTGTGTACATACTAACACTCAGCTACAGCCAAGAGTACAGATTCTTACCCCAAGAAGAGAGAGAGAGAGAGAGGATACTTGTACCTCCAATCCAAGTTTTTCCTTGTTATCCCTCCTTTGCCATATCTCGTGAGGAATTGTATTTTGCCTACGTGTATGATTTTTATTATTTGTTTCTTTTCTGTTTGCCTGGTATCATTACTTTGTAATTAAGGAGCGACCTCACTGGCTTGTTCTGTTTTGCGTACCAATACTAAGTTAGCTTGGGCTTGGGGTGGGAGTGTTGTTTTGGGGTTCCTCGGCTTTAATTTTATAGTTGTATTTTTTTTTTTCAGTTGTTTCTTATTAATATTGAGTTATTATTAGGGGCATCTCTGAACGAGGTTATGCCCTACTAAAAATAGTCTCGCTAGCGAATGATTGTTTCGTGCCGTATAGCCGTATATTCAAAACCCCATCTCATACTTAGTCGGACATCTTAAAATTGCATCACCATACAATGATCTTTGCCTAATGCGACTTGAACAGTTGAACAATTCTTTCTGATGCGGAAGAATTTGAGTCCTTTAATGGTTGAAACCACAGCACAACTCATCTAAGTGCATCCTCGTTACAGAATAAGAAAAATCGGTCCAACAAAATTGCAAGTTTTAAGGAATTAAGCTGAACATGAAGGGGAATGCCCAATTATTCTCAAATTCCTTGAGCCTTAGATTTTGGAGAGGTTGAGCCCAAGGAGCCCGCATGCCACTAAAATCTAATCAGGCTTCATTTATCTTTTTAATGCCTTTTTTAATAACAATAGTTGTGGGTGATCTAGAGTTGTCTAGTAAAATCTATTCACGTGCAACTAAATGTCGGTTTAATCGCCTAATTTGACCGGTTTTTCGATTTTCTGTCATTTCATTCTCTTTCCTGGGTCCCAGTCTCACTCCCACCGGTCTACTGTTAACGGTTCAACACGGGTCGACCCGCTGAGTCTCCCGATTCTCAAGTTCTAAAAAATCTCACATGCCCGGTTCCCCCTAATTGGTCAATCGCGAAGTCGGTTCAACCAACTTACCATCCGGTCTTCCGCGTGCATGAACAGAAGCCGTTACCCACCACCGCCTTTTTCTTTAACGCAAAAATATCAGCTGAGGCGGCATTTCTCACTTTTAAATGTCTCCCACTCTCCCTCTTCACCGACCACTCTCTCTCTCGCTTGCTTCTCTGCAACTGGAACTGAACCGAACAACAAAACCTAATCGCATTAACTCGAACGATCAATGGATCCAACTGAATCACCACCACCGTCATCGTCCTCATCTCCGCAATTGATTGACAACTTGGAAGCCTTCTTTTCCATGACCACTTCCTCTTCTTTCTTTCTTGAATCTACTTCTCCACCATTGACGATGGAATTTGAAGCTTCTACTACTACTGCCAAACTTTCTTCTTCTTCTTCTTCTTCTTCTTCTTTGATGGAGAATGCAGGAGAGTACAAAGCAGAGGAGATGGTGGTTCCGCGTCCTCTTGAATCTTTACTAGGAACTCCGATTCCGCCTTTTCTATCCAAGACTTACGATCTTGTGGTTGATCCTTCGCTCGATTCGGTTATCTCGTGGGGATCGACAGGCGAAAGCTTCGTAGTTTGGGACGCGGCGGAGTTCGCGAGAGTTCTTCTTCCCCGGAACTTCAAGCACAACAACTTCTCCAGTTTTGTCAGGCAGCTTAACACTTATGTGGGTATCACCGTAACACCGCCGCTCATGGCTGGTGTCATCTGTATGTAAATGTTTTTTTTTTTTTTTGTTTCTTCTTCTTCTTCTGTGTAATTTTTTTTTGGGTTGTATATGTCCCCTTTCTTTCTTCCTTTCTTTTCCTATAATTGTTTTGGGGGTATTTCGTTTCTTGGTTTGTTCTGTTATTTGTAATTGGATTCGATCAAGAACTGCTACTACTACCACTGTAGATTACGGCTGAGGCATTGTGAGAATCGGGATTGAACGAGTAGTTTCTAGTGTTGTACAGGTATTGGAGGATGGATGGCAGATATTGTATACACTTGTATTCTTGTATATTTTATCCAGAATGTACTCTTTGTATCAGAATTTGAAACTATTAATCGATTTTTTTTTTGTTCTTAATGGCATTTTTCCTGTCTCTTTGCTTGAATGAATCAAATGTGTTGTATAATTTCTTATTTGACAACAAAATTATTGCTGATTGTTTTGTAAGTGCAAAGTAGATGATGGTATCTCTACATTTAAAGTGTTCTAGGTGATTTGTGTTTCAATCTAGAGGTTCTAGGTGTTGATATCTCAGAATTTGCTTTTGCCTTTCTTAATTTTATCATGTCTATTATTCAAAGAAAAACAAATTTAATGCTTTAGATCACACTTAAGACTGAGATGCTCACTTTACCAGGTAGGAACACTCTTATCCTCTTGCAGGTAATTTTGTTGGCACAAGACTACAAGTAATGAACTTTGATATTATACAACTTTCATGTTTCTTTTTTCACTTCAATTTTTATTTCCTGAAATGCTTAATTTTTAAGTTATAGATTGTTCTTGTGGAGACTCTTAAGCCTATTCACATAAACTTTGTAGGTTCTCTTGTGATGTTGTATGATTACTAATTCCCATTCACTTTTGAGTCTCTGCCATGTTCAGGGGTTTCGCAAAGTTGATACTGATCGGTGGGAATTTGCAAATGAAGATTTTGTACGGGGAAAAAGGCATTTATTGAAGAACATTCATAGACGCAAGCCTACACATGGACTGCAAATTGGGAGCTATGCTGGATCTCTTGGTGAATCAGGAAAACTGGGATTAGATTCTGAGATTGAGAAACTGAGGAGGGACCGGAATTTCTTGATGCAAGAGCTAGTAAAATTGCAGCAGGAGCAACATGGCCGAGCTCACCAGGTAGAGGCAATGAAGAATCGGATGGAGGAAGCAGAGAAGAGACAAAAGCAAATGGTTTCATTCTTGGCTAAAGTGGTTCAGAACCCTTTATTCTTGGCCCGCCTTCAGCAAATGAAGGAACAAAGACAAATTAGTTCTCCTAGGGTGAAAAGGAGGTTTGTCAAGCAGCACCAAATAGATCAAAGCAAGCCAGGCTCCTCCTTGGAAGGCAAGATTGTGAAGTATGAACCTGATTTAGGCGATATAGCTAGAGGTTCAGAAGATGTAGAAGCTACTGATGAAAAATTTCCTAATTACCTGTTACAAGATATGGTGGGCAAGTTAGGACTGGGTGCAACACAACATGTGCAAGGTCAGCTTGGGAATATTGTAGCTGATGAACTGGAAAAAGAAATTGTGAGTGCCTCAGATGAGATTGAAATAGGAGGATCAAGCTTAGGATCTCAGGCCTGTCAAGATCCCTTTTCCAAAGGAAAAAATGTGGTGAGCCCCCTTCCAGAAGTTGGTCCTGAGTATTTTGTGTCATTTCCAGAGGACTTATCAAAAGAGAGGAGAACTCCAGACTTCATCTCCCCTGGAATGGAACAAATCAAACAAGAGGACTTATGGAACTTGGGTTTTGACTCCAGTTTCATTATGGATAGCTCTAATCTTGATGTCTGGGATAATCTTGTTACTTGCAATGCTCAAGAGCTTGGAATCAATGGTGAATTCTCAAATATTTGGGACCTTGAGACACATGAAGCAGTGGGTGGATCAGGAACAGATCAATGGCAGGGTGATGAATCCTCTCCTGAAAATCTTGAAAGCCAAAAAGAACAGCTTAAAAAAGACAGTTATTCGAAGAACAAGGGTGTTTAGGGAGGGCTTATCTGGCTTTAGCACAGATGCTCTTGCAGATCACCCTTTTCTTTTTCTTTTTTCCAATTTGAGGATTTCCTTCATTTGGACACTTTATTATAATATATTCAGTTATTAGGTTCTTTTCTTTTGAGTTTTCAATCTTTCTGTTCTTCTAATTCGTTTACCTATTTATTTATTCTTCCTGCCAAAGAATGTTGAAATTTGTTCTTATATGTCCCAAGAATTAGTAATTCTATGTTTGCGTGGATCGATCATCTCATACACGGAGTTATTTTCAAATTTGCAAGATTTTTGCACTAACATGAGGTAAAAGTTTTGAATTGTGCAGGTTTTCTGATTGCGACGTTGGCGCCATGCTTAGTTAAGTGGCTGCTGGCGAGACATCTTGATTTGTGGCGGGGGGGAGGGGGATTTGTTAAAAGAAAATTCAGTATTTGATTGGGGTTCATGTGTTTTTTTTTTTTTGAGAAGAAACAAATGAAACATATATTAATCATAAGAAGGACAATACATTAGACCGGATTAAAAAGAACAAATGACAACCCTAAGGTAACTTAAAGGACATGGACCCTCCACGTAACATACAATTATCCCAATTCAACATCCAGTCCAATAAAGAGTAACCCTTAGCATGAGGTGAGACATAAACCCAAGTACTAGCCATAATTTTAATGGTTTCCCACAATTGAAATTCCGATTTGGCAATGTTGTGAGCCATAATTTTAATGGTTTCCCACAATTGAAATTCCGATTTGGCAATGTTGTGAAAAATCCGGTTATTGCATTCGAGCCATAACATCCAAAGGGTAGCAAAGAAAGCAATTTGACTAATGCCATTCTCATCCTTGGATAGTGAAGGAATGTAACACAAGGACAAACCTTCAACAACCTGAAGAGGGATGAGAAATCTATTCCCAGAAAAAGCATACCAATTTCCCCAAAGAGCCTTAACATATGGGCAATGAAAAAAGACATGATCAATAGAATCATCATCCAGCTTACAAAAAACACAACAATGAGGGGAAAGACACATATTAGGAAGCCTTCTCTGCAACATCTCCATAGTATTGAGTCTCCTGTGTGCCAGAGACCACCCAAATACCTTAACTTTGGATGGAATGCGTGCATGCCAAATATGAGAAGAACAAGGAAAAACGGGGGTATTCAACGCCATAAAACCCAGTCCAGACAAGGTGATAAAGAGACGTTTTGAAGTTTTGCTAGAAGGTTAGGAATCTCCTCAAGTTCCCGGCCGGTTAAAGCCCTAGGAAAATGAAGGTTCCAAGGATGATCAGTGGGATGATCGGATGAGGGTGCATCGACATAGGAGGCTATGGGATGGTTGCGAAGGCTAGAAAGGCGATAAAGGTCGGGGAACACGTCCTCCCAAAATTTGAGTTATCCAACCACCTCTCCTCCCAAAATTTGGAAGTCTGACCGTTACTGACTTTAAATTCCAAATGGGGTACCACTTGAGGCGCTAACAAGGAGATGAACTTCCAAGGACTCTTATACGTGAGACCAGACCGCCGACCTACTCCATCCAGCACCAACGAACCATGACGACTAGAAATGATTTGCACCCACAAAGATCTCGGTTCCTCAAAGAATCTCCATACCCATTTGATTGGGGTTCATGTTTGTTGTTAGTTGTTCTCTTGATTTTGGCCTTATTGCTCTAAGTACTACTGGTACTCCCCCTTGTTTTGGTTGTAGTTTTCTTTATATATGATACATACATATTTGTCTCTTCTCAAAAAAAAAAAAAAAAAAGTTCGTTTTCATACAAAGAAAGGACTGGCATGAGGAATCTGCATTAACTCTGAATAGGGTATGTTTTAACTGCATGGGGTTAGGAAAATCATGAATTAGTTCTATTTTGATCTTTACTATCATGGTGTCAATATCATTTATTTCATTACGCTTGAAACTTTATTAACTATTTCAGTTTCTAGATATATACCAGAAACGGGCATTGAGTAGTAAACATGTCAGCAGATGTGGTCGCCATCATTGGTACTCAAGATATTGTGTCTTGAGAGGTAGATAGATAGGACTGCGTGTTGTTTTTCCAAGTAAGATCTTTGATATTTCTTGTGTTGAATTGGAAGAAACCTCTACTTTTGTTCATTTTATCCTGTTTGCTTCCTGTGTTCGTGTAATAAGTGAACAATGGCTGGACATTGAAGAAAAAGAAAGATAGAAAAGCATACTCTCTATAACTCTGTGTTGAGTTCACTTTGCATTGATGCAACTGCGTAGATGCAGTTAATTAAAAACCTAAAGAAATTTTTTGTTACAGAACCTTGCATGTGCAGCATATAGAGCCTAGTATGTGAACATATCCGTTTTTTCAGTGAGAACATATGTGGTTGCCTATTCAAAGATTCAGATAAAATCATAATTCCTTAGCTAGTTAAGGGTTACAAAAAGAAGTAATTTTGTGATATGAAAACCGAAAACCATGAAAGACAGCAGTTCTTTATTTCGGTTACTGTTTCTTCTTGGAAAATTCATGACAGAAAGCTTCATCCAAAGCTTGGATTTCTCTTGTTACATGTTCATAGAGCACTTGATGGTATTACATACGGAAGTTGGATCATCTGTGTTATGTTCTTTTCTTTTCCTCTGTTTTTGCTCCTTCATTAGATGCTGTGCCCATTTCTTGGGGTTCTTTCCCAGGTGAAGTTTCTGTGTCCATACCCTTGCTCAGCATGCACATAATATAGATCACTTTCAATTTTAACAGGTTGAACGATTTCATGTTGATGGACTTGAAACAATCTTGCAGAGACGTCGGTTATGGCTCAAATATGAAGCTCAAGTTTAGATTTTTGTTGCCACTAGAAGAGTACAATTTGAAAAATTATTAACTTGCCTTGTATGCAACTCTTGTGCAGTGATCAAATGACAGCTCTACATATTATTTCCTTTTATCTGAATGGTTTTAATCAATAGCCAAGGTTAAATATTTCCTGTTGCAAACTGTACATCTCTCTCCCGGAATAATGCAATGGCATGACCCAAAATCTTTTCAAGGAAAAGTGAGAATAGCAAAAAATCTTATCATGGCTTCCTTGTAGATAATGAGCACAATAGTAGAAGTAAATCCATTCATTGGATGAAAAATCAACAACACACTATTAATTAACCTATATATTATATTCTCTGGCTGCTGCTTTTATTTTTGGGAATTTCAAAAGAGTAGTTCAGGACAACATGTGCATCCTTATTTTATTTTGTGTTCTAGTAGTAACCTATGGCTTGTGATGTTGGGTGTAGATGTAGTCCAAGTGAGCCTCTGCCATCATTCTCCTCTTCAAGCATTCATCATCTTTATTGCCACACCTCTCAATCTCCATCAGCTGTAAAGATGACATTTTTAAAAAAAGTAGAAGAGGGCACTTACAAAAAAATGAAAAATGAAAGAAAGAGAGCTAGAGGTCTCACATCCAGAATTGAACCATCATCTTCCATCTTCAATTCAGGAACTGTTTGAGGAAACCCATTAGTGTTCTTCACCATGCCTTCACCTGAAGACCACCACCAAATTAACATGAAAGTTTTGCAAGAAAACAGAATTACACATAAGAAACTCATGAAAACTTATTAAGACTTCTCAAACCTAAAGTTGGCAGAAGGAGACGTGTTGCTGTTGTTGAATTGGAAGAAAGAAAGAAAACAAGGAGAATGGAGCAGAAGAAGATCCCCCAAGAACCAAGGCTTTGCTTCTTCATGACTTTAGTTTAGTTTCAAGGAGAAAGAAAATAGATGATCAGAGTCAATGAAAAGGGTGAAAACAAAATTGCTTTAAGATGCTTATGAAGCTGGTACAGTCGTGCAGGTGTCAGATATAAACACATGCAAACTGAACAAAGCGTTATCACATTACGGGTAGGCAGTTACAGGCACCTTTCATTTACTAGTTCATGTATAAACCAACCAAAAAAACAAAAAAAACAGAGAGAACAGATGATTTGGAGTTTCAGTTTCAGAAGAAATGAAACCTCCTAGTAGTGCCCCATGCTAATTTGAGATGATTTAAACGAGGAAGAAAGCAAGAGAGAGAGTGAGTGGCAAGTCTCTGTCAGCAGTGGTGTCACAGATCAAAGATACCAGACTCTCAGAAAATTAATTATGTCCACCAAGAATAAGAACATTTTCTGCTAAAAGAACAAGAGCTGGATCCTAACAAGTCAACTTTTGGGCTTGTGATATTAATTTATTAAAAACAGAGCCGTTTGCTTGTGCCCTTTCTCTAAACCCTAGCAAAAGCTAGGGGAGACACGTACAATATAAATTGAAATTTCATCTTTGCTAGTTAATAATATTAATTTTTTTTTAAAGTAAAATCTCACCTGAGCCAGATGTGATTATTTATGTTAAAAATAATATCGATCCTAATTAAGATCCTGCTAAACAAAGTGTCCGGTTCCAAATGTTAAAAGTTTAGGAAGATATAAATTAATGTGTGTGTTTTTTTTTCAAAGATGAATCAATAAAAGTATTTTTTTTAGAGAAGATACAAATATATAATATTCATCAATAGGGTAAAACTACAACGACACGAACTAGCCCAAGTTGAGTTTTAAAATCTGTCCCTTCCACTCAACGACACGAACTAGCCCAAGTTGAGTTTAAAAATCTGTCCCTTCCGTCCAACTTGTACCCTTGACGTAGGTTTTACGAACCTTGTACAGGTGCTCACTATGACACATAATTTGAAAAATTACTGCCTTTTCACGATTCGAACTGCAAAATGCCCGTGAAGTTGGTGACCACCTGCCCAACACCTTATTAGCATCAATAAAGGTATCTTACAATTAAAAAATTTGCTCGTCTTAGTTGCTTCCCTTTAGATAGACCAAATAAGTGATGCATACCAAGCAAATGAACTAAATGGGTTACATCATCTTGTCTCGAAATTATCTCCTTTGTTTTTTTTTTTTGAGAATAAACAATAAAGATATATTAATAATCAAAATGTTGAAAAACTGAAAGGAGCACTAGAGGTATTCATTATCTAACAAAGAAAAGAAAAAACAAGTACAACACCCCAAAACTAAACAAAACATCCAGAGGTCACTTCAAACACTCTCCCCAGTTTCTAATTTAACTGTTAATAGAGAAATCACCGTTAATCTTGAAGGCCATTAGCCATGAACTAGTTAATAACGTCATATCATTCCAAACATCCTCAACTGTCCTAACACCACCATAAAAGATGCGACGGTTTTAGTTCGACGAAATCATCCAAATTGATGCCAAATTAGCCGAACGCATAATCTTTACTTGCTTCCCATTAAGACATTCATCCAAATTGATGCCAAATTAGCCGAACGCATAATCTTTACTTGCTTCCCATTAAGACCACTAATGTGAGAGATCATCACAGCATCTTTGAACGAGTAGGGGCTGAGAAACAATTTTCAAGTCTAGAATGCCATTCATTCCAAATTCGCAAAGCAAAGGAACAACTAAAGAACAAATGGCCAGCATCGTTTGCACCATTAAAACACAAAGAACAACAGTGAGGTTGCAAACATAAATAAGGAAAATGCCTTCGAAGCTCATCACCCATGTTAAGCTTATTATAGGCTAAAATCCATTCAAATACTTTAACTTTTGATGGAACAATAGCTTCCCAAATCAAGTTGAAAAGAGGCAACAAAGGGATGGAAGAGTCATCAATTAAGAGCTGGAACAAGTTGGCCATAGTGATGAAGGGCCCAATCTAAACGATGGGGACCCAAAGACAAGTGAACCTATTGTAACACCTGTTGTAATTAATTATCATATTCAACTAAGCAATTTAGCCCGAGTCCCATGGGTTTGACCTGATCCGCTATAAATGGCTCGATCCAGATCCAGACCCGACTATTATATGGGTCGGCTCGGTTCGGTTTCAAAACTTATTGGACGAGTTTGTAATCATATAGCTAGACTAGGCCCAACCTGCTAACCCGGTCCAAAGGCCCGATTATATATACACGTGTATATATTTTATATTTATTATAAAATAAATGCATGTATATGTGTAATATACTTTTAATTACAAATTTACACATACACATTGACACACACATACACATATATATGTTTGTGTATGTGTAATTAAAAGTATATATATAAAAAACAAAACATAATTAAGATTGTGTTATATAATTACAACATATATATTATATATAATACATACTACATACATTGTGTCAAAAAAATACTACATACATACATACATCCACACACACACACACATATATATATAAAAGAGTTTACAAAATTATAAAAAAATATAATCAAGTGCTTTATTAGTTATTACAATTTAGAGTATATAAAGTGTGTGTAATATATATTTAATTAAGTCAAGAGTATTATATAATTAAGGGTATATATTTGTATTATATATACACTATTAAGAGTATGTTCAATTAAGTATATAATACCAAAAAATAGTACATATAATCAACTAAGATATTATATATATACAATTTATATTATATTATATCATTTTTATTTTGCTGCATTTCAACTTTGTTGAGTATACTCTTTAAAAAAAAACTTTACCAAGTATGTTTTATTAAGTATACTCTTTAAAAGTATGTAGAGCTAGATATAAATATATAATGAATTTAACTAAATTATAATAACATGGGTTGGGCTACAATTATGAAAGAAAGACATTATCCAACTATATATATAAACTCACTTATTTTAATGATTAGAATGAATCAACACACATTTAAGATAAATTAAATAAAACAAATAATCCACATACATAGTTTATTTCTTAATTAGAGTAAATATAGTGTTGGACCATATACCGAACATAAGACAGGTTAGCTACACGCGTGTCACAAAGTAGGATGCAATGCAGATCAGGTAGATATACCGACCTATTCTGAACAGAGAATACAAATCTACTCAGCAAAGCATACATCGACATGGTCGGTCTTACTGACCAAATTGATGTATTATTCACCATAATAAGCAGGTCAACATTAGAGGACTCCAAGTCGGCAGCTTTGGTTATCGATCTGGATGACATGTCTGCGACTATAGGGCGACAACATTAGGTCTGTAGGACATGACGTATACTACCCGACCAATATCTGTCGATCTCCTTCACATACCATATCTTCGTAAACAAGCAGATAAAATGGGAGACTACAGATCAGATAGGAATAAGGCGTGATCTACTGCGATAAGTTCGGGATCTACTCCTAATTCGACTCTGATAAGGCCTAAAACTCTATTAGTTAGATTAGGAGGCTGATAAGTCATCATAATCCTATAAGGATCATACTAGATTTTTCTAATTCTACTAGGAATCAAATACACTCTTCCAGCACAAGTTTGATTCCTAATTCTACAACAAGACTACTACAATGCTAAAGACTTCAAGCCCTCTCTATAAAAAGACCATAACCCCTAAGTGGGAGATAAGCAATTATCGACTCAATTCAGTACTACTAACTCTACGGAGCTCTGAACTAACTTAGGCATCGGAGGGTCTTTGGCTAACACCACACCGATGTTCCTTACGATAGCTTACTTTCTCTTGTTTTCCCTCTCTCAGATAATCAATCTTAATTATGTTTTATTTTTTGTCATTTTATGCTCTAATTATATACTATATGTTGGTACAATATTTGACTAACACCAGTAGACGATGAGGAGGAGGGAGGATGCTGATTTAAAACTCGTCGGAGTGTTAGAGAATTCACAACCATCCAGTTCGTCCATTACAAAATATCACAACCCTATATAAATTATAAAATATCATAACCATGTATTTTCCTAAAATACCCTAATAATATCGTAATAGTAAGACCCATCAAATTAATCAATCCATCCTTCAATGCTCCCAATACCACAAGTATGAAAAATTAAGCTGTCAGTTTATTTATAGTGGTTTTTCTCACGGACTTCAATGGTTTCACACACAGACACATACATACATATATATATATATATATATATATATATATATCTTTGGGTCGTCAATTTTAGGATTCAATTAAACACGAGAGAAACAATTGCTTCTCCTTTCTACGACAGCGCCATTTAGACCTTTGTCATGTTTATTTCCATATGGCCAGGACTTGAGAATTGCTGATAGTGATGCGTTTTCAACCTTTTAAAAGACAGTAGTAGCTTTCAAGATCATCAAGACCACCCCTTAAAAGATTTGGAAATTAAATGTTAAAATTCTGAAAAACGTGAAACACCAATAATTATATAATATAGAACTTCCTTAATTAAATTATGTACGTACTACTACTGTCTATTAAGATCATAAGACGACCACCTTTTTAATGAGAAATGATTTTTTTTTTTTTCATAAAAAACTCTTCTTGTTTAGACCAATCCTCTTGTCTTACTTATTGCTAGGTTCATCTGAAGTTGCAGTGACTTTCCTTGGCTCTTATATATTTGACGGTGCCAAAGCATTTTATATTTATTATATGTGGTTGGTGGTTTGGAGGTTATTAAAGTTTGTTGAAGGCAGCATCAGCTTTATTAACCAAACAAACATTTTGCTTGCAAGATTTGTTGGTAAGTGTGAATGAGAGAGAATATACATACCAACAAACATGAATTGTTGCACATCAGTATCAAAAACGCGTTCATTTCACTTGTACATGCATGGTTTCGTGGGTCTTTCTTCATTAAATTCCTAGGAAAATGTTGCAAGTCTTTATTTTAGCTTCTGTGTACACTCTCGGAGAAAAAGAAAGTGTGTAGAACGGGGAACGCTTTTGATTGACTCAAGTCATCTCTCTAATTCCAAGGTCTTACTTAATTACTAGGAAGGAGATAGGCAATGCTTTTGTGACTGATGTTTTATAGTTGCATTCAACCACATGTGTTTGTTAGATGACGTACCTTAATGCCATGATATGAGATATATGTATATATGCTTAAGTACAATTGAGTGTAGATCAATAGTATACGTATCTCTTTGTTTTAATAACTGTAACAGGATATGATGGGGGACTTCTTGTTGAACCTATTTGGGCTCCAAGTGTGGAATCTGAATTGCTTAAAAGTTGTTTGGTAAAACCTAAAGTTCAGTAGTTTTGTTGATTGTGGAGCAAAGTATAGGCTTTGGTTGAGGGACGATATATCGGTTTCGATTCTTGGAAGTGACTGCCCAATATTGCATATCGTTCCCGACTTCTAAATAGTCTAATCCCGCAAAAGAATCACCGTGGGGATACCGGGGGATCAAACACCCAAAAAAAAAAGTTGTTCGATAAATCTTGCTTATTTTAGGAGTCCTAACTTATTACTTGTTAGGCAGGAATATATTGGTGCATTGGTGCCTCCTTTATTTATTGGATTATATGTGATGAGCCAGCATATGTGCTATCTGTATAATGGATGTAAAAATATATATATCTCATCGGATTGGATTTTTATCCCATGTTGTTATCATGTCCTTTGGTCATTTTATTTATAAAATAGAGAAAAGAAATGGCTTCATTGGGTTTGACATATACATCTCAACTGGATTTGTACACTTGTGCACTAACATATCAGAATTTCTAATTAATTATTTTTTATTAGTGGGAAATAACATAAAGGTTATATTTGGTTCAAACACAATTCAAAAAATATGTCTAAAAATTAATTCTTGAGTCATTTCTTAAAACAATTTTCTAGTTAAATACTTTTAATAAAAAACTATTCAACAAATTAAATGCTTTTTTTTTTTGGAAGATTTAGAAATAGAAAACTAATCACAAAGTGAATGATCTGTTGACCAAAAATACATATTTATATATAGACTAATAAAAAGTCCTTAGCATAATAGTTGAGACGGCCGAGTTGGTCTAAGTCACCAGGTTAAGATTCTGGTCCGTAAGAACGTGGCTTCAAATGCCATAGCATGTGTATATAATACCCAGTGAGTGAACAGTTTTATTTTATTTTATTTTAGGTGGAGGGGGTGTCAAGATGAAAAACCACTACCAACCAGAAGGCCCGAATCTTATGTTTGGGAGAGTTGACTGAAAAAGAAAGCTTAATTGCCACCAGTTGACCAAGAAACTGCTTCTAAAAATTAACCAAAGGGTTAATTATGATATTAATCTCTGAAGATTTGTTTAATAAAAAGATTTGGTCAGTTCATTTAAAAGAAATTTATTGACATGCACGAGATCTTTGTTATTCAATATTATCTGAAACCTTGATGTTTAAATGTATTTTAGAATTGAGAAGTAGAGTTATTTATCCAGTTTTTTTTTTTTTTGGTGTGTGTTAATTATGACATTCTCAAGTATAGACGTTAATAATATATAATTATTAATATCTCAAATGGTATTTCGAAAGGGGTTCATAATTATTAATTATGACATTCTCAACTTTATGAGTTAGAATGGCCAAAATAAATGTCATACAACTAGAGAATAATCAGTATACCTAAAGGGTATGCAATCAAGTCCTTCCAGTCATTCAATCTCTCACGACCTCTCACTGGGTGACGTTACGACCGACACAATACCGCAGATAATGTCATTACAAGTCAAAATCTTAGACACTGATAAACCTCTACATGAAAAATACCTAATAAACACAATTCACAAATACAACCTGTATATGACAAGGATAATTGAACCAATTTTATTTTTTTTAATTCGTCATTCATAAACAAACAAGATCAAATCTATCCTGTACACATGGTTCAACATCTACAAATATATCCGTATGGACTTAAACAAGAGTTCATCATCCAAAAATATCATATACAGTCCATATACAGTTTATGTGTTATATACTTATGTAAAGTGATAGTTTATGTACAAGTTCCAAAGAACAAAATAAACCAAACAACAAGGCTATATACTCCCAATTTCCCAAAAATACAAAACCTACATTGTCACACCTCAGTACACAACACACCGCAGTGTCTAGTACCCCCGGGATGTGATGGTACGCATACCTCAGCCATTACGATCCATAATATTGTTATACCTCAATACACAGCCCACACACAGCGTCTAGTATTCCCGAAGTTTTTTTGTCCACAAAGGGGGCCTCCCCCGAAGTCGAACTCGCAACCTCCCCTTCAGGAGTTAGAATTCGCACTTGGAGTAGCCACTGAACCATTATATTGTCACGACGCCCCTGACGTAGGCTGACGTCATGACCGGCACAGTGTACTATACACTGTACATACCCATATACAATATATAATACACTGTCAGCCTTCACGTAGTCTCACAATCCTTCCCAACATTTACAGAATTTTTTTCCTAATGTACCACAAATCAAATCCAATATAGATCTCTATAATCATTCCATTCATTCACACATCACATTTTCATTTCATCATCCAATATATTAAGTTATATATATGCCTACACATCCCATCTAGATGATATTACATATATATATATATATATATATATATATATATATATATATATATATAAATAATGTGTGATAAGTATACATATCAAACTAACAATATAAGCTATTTCCTCCAAGCGTACATACACATACCAGACGAAGGCTCACGTGATTATCACTCACGGAGTTTCCTTTTCCCTTCGACTCAATACCTGAAATATTGGAGGAAATGGAGTGAGCAACCAACAGCTCAGTGAATATAGTTCTTGAGATGACAATTATATACATTTAGAGAAATATGACATTTAAAATCATTTCAAACACTTATTCAACACATGCAGCATTCAACGAATATATTATACATGTCAACAACATAAATTTCATGAGTTTTTCCATAACACAATGCACAATCTCCCTCATCCGCAAGGTAAGAGAGGGAGTCTAACCCTTGTATGGCCGTTACAAGGTAGCCACAACCTCTCATTACCCAATTCACAGTCATTTCAAGGATCGTAACCCTTGTTAGGACAGACCTACTGACAATGAGGACTCGCAAAACCTCATCCGGGTTTAATTCCTAACGAAATGACATCATTACAAACTTCAATTTCTAAAATCAGTTTGTATGATCCATAAAACTCAATGCATTATATATAACTATCACATGCATACAATCAAATATTTTATATGCGTACAATGTCATACAAGAACCAAATCAAGAAAACTATACTCACAGTACAACACGTTCAACTTAAACCCAATCATCGTCGCTTTCGAGTCCAGCTCCAAGTTAAATCCAACTAATTTAACCTGTCACAATCACTCCATAATTCAATTTCATGTATTCATATCTATTTACATCTTTAATTTCTCAACTCACTTTAAATCACGAATAATAAATCCATTTAGGACTCACAAGCAGTTGACTATTCACATCATTATCACTATTTACATCACTGTTCACTATTTACATTACTATTTACATCACTGTTTACTATTTACATTACTGTTCACTATTTACATCACTGTTCACTATTTACATCACTATTCACATCGCTGTTCATAGTACTATTTGTCACTATTTATTCAAAACGTATAAATTGTATTAAAATTGTCAAACGGTCTCCAAAACTTATGAAATGGAATCTAACCACATATTCAGGGTCCCTACCGTCTAAGGAGTGTTTTTCTACTTTTCTAGCAGATTTTCAGTCACATTGGGTCAAAATCCTAATTTGTCAAAACGCCGCAAAACGGCTCCCATAGCTAAAATTAGTCCGCTAGAATCGTTACATCTAGCTTAGATAGTAATTTCACGAAGAAAGAGAGTGAAAATCACTTACCGCGAGGCCCGATTGGACGCGAATCCCGCGTTCTTCTTCTATATACTCAATTCACATATTTAATTAACCAACCCCATAAATTAATCATCTTCATCATACACACGTATATTTGGCTACTACGTATAAAATACGTGTATTATCACGTTTATATTTAGCTCATACGTATTAAATACGTATATTATATATCTCGATATACGCGTACTTCAACGTATGTATTTAATTAAAATTACAGGGTTTTACATACATCCAAAAGTAGAAAATGAAGGTCACTCGCATGATCAAGCCTTGCCTTTCCCTTTCAGATTAGAACCTGAGAAAAATATGGACAAAAGGTTGAGCTCAACTAGCTCAATAAATACTTTTCATAATAATCCCTACATATGCATTTATATAAAACATGGTATGCCATTGAAAACACATTTATAATACAAATGCATTAATGAAAACATATTATACATGTTTCCAACTAAACATAAGAATTGTGCATCATTTAATAAAAGTTATGCAAACGCCTCCACCGAGGTCACCAATGAATAATTCAATCTACACACTCATGTCTCGTGACAACAGAAGATAGTTAGACCTGAACACCCAAACCTGATCCTTCTGCCCTTACAGTCTTCGGTATACGAAAGTTTCCTTCCCCGAATAACAAGTAACAAGAAAGACCACGGGCACTATAGTATTCAATCCAAAATACCCAAGCAATACAATGTATGAAAAATTCATGGTCATGATCATAAATACCATGCACATATACAATAGGATGCATACCATTCAACAATTTTATTTCGTATAAATATAATGTCATAAATGGAGAATTAAAGTGAAGAATACTCACAACCAACCACTAGCCAATTACCCAAGCCAAAAGCCCTCAAATTGGCCAATCAAATCACAATGACCTGAAATAAATCAAATTCATACCACATTGATTAAATTCAAGTCATACAATTCTAATTCCACAATTACCATAATTTTCCAAAATCCTATAATTAAGCTTACAACCCAATTCTCTACAAATTCAACACTAATCACATCTAATCCACCTAAATTGGATTAGAAACACTAAATTCACCATTAAAATCACAAGGGTTTCCATTAAAACCCACATGTATGTCCAATGTCATCTATACAACCCAAGCTCATCAATTCCATGGAAAGTCACCATTAAAGCATGTAAAAATACTCTAAATCATGGAATCAAAGCTCAAGATAGCTAGGTTAGGATTTTCAATCTCGAAACCCTAACTTTACACCAAATTAAAACACATGCATGACATCCACATACCATTCAAAAGTTGAAAATCTACTCAATAAGTAAAACTATGAAGAAAATGGGATAAAAATCTCACCTTGGGAGCAAATTTCACAAGCCCTAGCTCCAAAATCACTAAAATCTCTAATCTTCTTCTTCTCTCTCGTTTCTCCTCCTTCTCGAGCTGGAAGTGGTGAATGAGAAAGAAAATGAGTGGTTTTGCTTATATACGTACGCTGGGCCAACTTACAAATTTTTTTAAAAAAACTACTTAGATCATGAGGAGTGCGCTTCTCCAATTCTCTGAAAATCCCAAATCTCGGCCTCACGCAAGGAGTGCGCTTCTTCAAAGTCTTAAAATATCCTGCTCTCAGTTTTACGCAAGCCGCAAGGAATGCGCTTATTATTGAACTGATACCTGCTACAAAGCCTATTTCAATTCCACCCTATCGAATGGCGCCAAAGGAGTTACAGGAACTCAAAGTGCAATTAGAGGAGTTGATGGAAAAAGGGTTTATTACCCCGAGTATGTCACCATGGGGCGTGCTTGTCCTGTTTGTGAAGAAGAAGGATGGCAGCTTAAGGTTATGCATTGATTATAGACAGCTGAACAGGGCGACAGTGAAAAATAAGTATCCTTTACCCCGTATCAATGATTTATTCGATCAGTTGAATGATGCTTAATTTTTCTCTAAAATTGATTTAAGATCTGGATACCATCAGCTAAGAATACGGGAAGAGGATGTACCAAAGACTGTGTTTAAAACTCGGTATGGTCACTATGAGTTTCTTGTTATGCCCTTTGGACTGACCAATGCCCCAGCCATGTTTATGGATTTGATGCAAAGGGTCTTCAGACCATATCTGGATCAGTTCATTATTGTGTTTATTGATGATATACTCATTTATTCCAAAACTCAGGAGGATCATGAGCAACACCTCCGCATCACTTTGCAAACACTGAGAGAGCATCGGTTGTATGCTAAATTCAGTAAATGCGAGTTTTGGATACATGAGGTGAGATTTCTAGGTCATGTGGTTAGTGCAGAAGGTATTTCTATTGATTCTGCTAAGGTCGAGGCAATCATAAATTGGTCAAGACCAACCACAGTAACTGAGATCCGTAGTTTTCTGGGTCTCGCTGGTTATTACCGAAGATTTGTGGAAGGCTTTTCCCGATTGGCTTCCTTACTCACAAGGCTGACTCAGAAAAATGTGTCATTTGTGTGGACTTCTGCATGTGAGGATGCTTTCATTGAGTTGAAGAAGAAACTAACTACTATTCCAGTTTTAGTACTCCCAGAACCTAGAAAAGAGTTTGTGATTTACACAGATGCATCACATGTAGGTTTGGGATGTGTATTGATGCAAGAGGGTAGAGTGATTGCTTATGCATCCAGACAGCTGAAGATACATGAGAAGAACTACCCTGTGCATGATTTAGAACTAGCAGCTGTTGTATTTGCATTGAAATTGTGGAGACATTACCTCTATGGGGAAAAGTTCACACTGTACTCAGACCATAAAAGTCTGAAATATTTGTTTGACCAGAAAGAGTTGAATATGAGACAACGTAGATGGTTGGAATTCCTAAAAGATTATGATTTCACGTTAGAATATCATCCTGGAAAGGCCAACGTCGTAGCTGATGCATTGAGCCGAAAACGGGTTGAGACCCAGGTGGTAGCTTGTCAGATGGGCCAGGAGTGGCGACTTTTAGAGAGAGCGACTATGATGGGTGTTCTCTCCATGGCTCCACACGTTGACATTTGTGCTCAGATGCATATACAGGTGACAGATTCGTCTATTCAAAAGATTAAGGATATGCAGCAGCATGATCCTGATCTTGGTATGTATGAGTCTTGGGCAGATAGTGCAAATAGGGCTGATTGGCAGAGAGGTCCAAATGGTGTCCTGTGTTATCAGGGGAGATTATGGGTACCTGTAGATAGGGCATTGAGGGCTGAGATATTAGTGAAAGCACACAGATCTCATTATACCATTCACCCAGGATCTACAAAAATGTATCATGATATGAAGAGAACAGTATGATGGCATGGGATGAAGAAAGATATAGCTGAGTATGTGTGGAATTGTGAGGTGTGTCAGCAAGTGAAAGCTGAACATCAGAGACCAGGAGGTCAGATGCAACCATTATCTATTCCATAATGGAAATGAGAGCATATCACGATGGACTTTATCACAGGACTGCCCAGATCCCAGGGTAGATTTGACGCCATCTGGGTAATAGTTGACAGATTGACTAAATCTGCACACTTTCTTCCAATGACCACTAAAGACTCGATTGATAGACTGAGAAGATTGTATGTGCGGGAGATTTTCAGGTTGCATGGTATACCTGTTTCTATTATGTCGGATAGAGATCCGCGGTTCACATCGAGCTTTTGGCAGGCCATGCAGGCCCGATTTGGTACTCATCTCCGTTTTAGTATAGCATTTCATCCTCAGACTGATGGCCAGACGGAGAGGGTGATTCAGATGCTGGAAGACATGCTCAGATCGTGTATTTTAGAGTTTGGTGGGACTTGGAGTGAAAGTTTACCATTGTGTGAGTTTGCTTATAATAACAGCTATCAGGCCAGTATTGACATGACACCTTATGAAGCTTTGTATGGTAGGTCGTGCAGATCTCCGACTTGTTGGTATGAGGTTGGAGAATCACAGTTGTTGGGACCGAAAGTTGTTATTGATCACACTGAGCAGGTTAAACAGATCAGACAAAGACTGAAAGCTGCCCAAGACCGACAGAATAGTTATTTTGATAACCGCCACAGACCTTTAGAGTTTGCAGTAAATGACCTCGTGTTGCTTAAAGTCTCGCCACGGAAAGGTCAGATGCGGTTTGGGGTGAAAGGAAAATTATCTCCTCGCTTTATTGGACCGTTTAAAATCACAGAGAGGATTGCTTTGCCTCCTCAGTTAGTCGGTGTTCATGATGTGTTTCATATTTCTATGTTGAGAAAATATCATACAGATCCGACGAAGTATCCACCCTCGACACATCTTTTAGATGTAACACAGAAAAGTTGGGGAGGATGCTACATATGAAGAGAAGCCCATTCAGATTCTTGATAGGAAGGTTCAACAATTGCGAAATAAAGCAATTCCTTTGGTCAGAGTCAAATGACAGTTTCATGATAATGAGGAACAGACTTGGGAACGCGAGGACTGGATGAGGGAGACATTTCCTGATATATTTACCACTTGAGGTACATTTCTCCTTATCTGTTAAATTTCGAGGACGAAATTCTTTAAGTTGGGGAGATTGTAACACCCTGTACTTTTAATTATACACCTACGTTGAGGAATACGTATACGTACACATATACGAACGTATGAGTTAAACGTATATGTGTATAAACCTACCTAAATTAAGTAGATTTGCATTCTTAAATGTCATCTTATCAGTAGATTATAAGATGATTATAAGATAAGATATAGATTAGGATAAGATGATATACATTAGTATTATAATATTTCATTATTTTATCTAATTCTCTCACCTTTCTCTCTCACGTCATTCTCTCACTTTTTCTCATTCTCTCACCTTTCTCTCTCACACGTTAAACAAAAAGAATAAAAAAAGTAAAAAAAAAAAAGAAGTTGCAAAAGAAAGAGAAGGAGAAGAAGAAGTGCAGAACGAGAGAAAGGAAAGGACGGAAGGAAGAAAGAAGGGGAAACGGAGGGAGAACGCGAAATTCGAACCTGTGGTAAGCGATTTCTACTCTATTTCTTCGTGAAATTGATCTCTAAGCTAGATGTAACAATTCTATCGGAGTAATTTTTGTTGTGGGAGCCGTTGTACGGCGTTTTCAAAACTTGAGGTTTTGACCCAACGTGAATGAAAATCCGCTAGAAAGGTAGAAAAACGCTCCCTGGACTGTTGGGATCCCGAATATGTGGTTAGATTCCATTTCATGATTTTTGGAGACCGTTTGACAATTTTAATAAAATTTACATCTTTTGGATGAATAGTGAATAGTGAATAGTAAATAATAAATAGTATATAGTGAATAGTAAATAGTGAATAGCAAATAGTACTGTGAACAGTGATGTGAACAATGATTTGAAATCATAGATTCGTAGAGAACTGAATTCCGGACGTTTCGATACTAAGATCGTGATTTTTGGATATGATTTGATATTTTTAGTAGCTAACGATATGATAAATGATGCGTCTCATGATAATCTATGGTAATTTCAGTGTTTAAATTGAGAGCTTAAGGGAATGGATAAACGCTCTTGAGGAAGCAATATTGTTGCTCGATTTTAGAGGTTGGCTTAAAAAACTCGTGTAACCACTGTGAGTATAGTTTTCTTGATTTGGTTCTTGTATGGCATTGTACGCATATAAAATGTTTGATTGTATGCATGTGATAGTTATATATAATGCATTGAGTTTTATGGATCATGCAAACTGATTTTAGAAATTGGAGTTTGTAATGATGTCATTTCGTTAGGAATTAGACCCGGATGAGGTTTTGCGAGTCCTCATTGTCAGTAGGTCTGTCCTAACAAGGGTTGCGATCCTTGAAATGACTGTGAATTGGGTAATGAGAGGCTGTGACTACCTTGTAACGGTCATACAAGGGTTAGACCGCTCTCTTGCCTTGCGGAGGAGGGAGATTGTGCATTATGTTATTGAAAACTCATGCAATTTATGATGTTAACATGTACAATATATTCGTTGAATGATGCATGCGTTGAATAAGTGTTTGAAACGATTTTAAATGTCATATTTCTCTAAATGTATATAATTGTCATCTCAAGAACTATATTCACTGAGCTGTTGGTTGCTCACTTCATTTCCTCCAATATTTCAGGTATTGAGTCGAAGGGAAAAGGAAAAATCCGTGAGTGATAATCATGTGAACCTTCGTCTGGTACGTGTATGTATGCTTGGAGGAAATATATTATATTTTTGTTATTTTGATATGTATAATTATCACACACTATATATATGTAATATCACCTAGATGGGTTGTGTGGTAATATTATAGAATGCTTGGGATGATGAACTGAGATGATCATATATATTTATCAGGTGGGAATTTAATTTGTGGAATGAATTGAATGATTATAGAGAGCTATATTGGATTTGATTTGTGGTATATTAAAAAAAAATTACTGTAACTATTGGGACTTATTGTGAGACTACGTGAAGGCTGACAGTGTATTATATATTGTATATGATTATGTACAGTGTATAGTACAATGTGCCGGTCATGACGTCAGCCTAAGTCAGGGGCGTCGTGACAGCAAGAAAGCGGGTCTAACCCTTGTATGGCCGTTACAAGGTAGACACAACCTCTCATTACCCAATTCACAGTTATTTCAAGGATCGCAACCCTTGTTAGGACAGGCCTACTGACAATGAGGTTTCGTAAAACCGCATCCGGGTCTAATTCCTAACGAAATGACATTATTATAAGCTCCAATTGCTAAAATCAGTTTGCATGAACACTAAAAACTCAATGCATTACATATAAATATATAACATGCATTGAATCAAACATTTTATATGTGTACAATGCCATACAAGAACCAAATCAAGAAAACTATACTCACAGTGGTTACACGAGGTTTCTAAGCCACTATACCCTCTAAAATCCAGCAACAATAATGTGCATCATAATTGCTTCCTCAAGAGCATTTATCTCTCAAGTCAAACACTGCAATTTGGTAATTCAAACCATAAATCATCATGAGAATTACCATTTAAACTCACCAAAATACTATTACTAACACTCAAATTGTCTAGCTAGTTCAGCAGCTAAGATGGGGTTATTTCACTATAAAAATGTCACATTTAAACTAGATTTCAACACCAACGTACTCACATAAGCATATGAAAACATATGTCAATTTTATTAAAAATCTAGGACATTCCTAAAATTATTCTGTTCACATCGACACGTGTCAAATTAGTCAGTCTATCATTCTACTACCTTCAACAGGTATTTTATTGAGGTTTGACAAGTTCACAGATGCATCCACAGTCAATTTTACTCACAAAAATTATATCTTTAGCTACTAAAAATATCAAAGCATATTCAAAAATCATGTTCTTGACATCGAAACATCCGGAATTCAGTTATCTACGATTCTATGATCTCAAATCGGAGTTTCATTGGATTTTAATTCCATTTTATTCACTAGATATATTATGGAGTTCACTATTTACTATTCACTATTCATTAGAAACATGTGAATTTTTACTAAAATTGTCAAACGGTCTCCAAAAATCATGAAATTAGCATCGATAGACTCGCAACAGTGCATTCTACCATTCTATAGCCTTAAACTGGAGTTTCATCGGGTTTTAATATGATTCGAAAGGTTTCAAAGATTAAAGCTAAGGGTTCCAAAGGAATCCAAGATCAAATCTAACTTCTAATAGCTATAAAAACTACAAACGAACAAATAAATTCAATCGAACCATATATTTAAGGTTCCTACAGCCTAAGAAGCGTTTTTCAACCTTCCTAGCGGATTTTCGTTCACGTTGAGTCAAAATCCTAATTTTTTGGAAACATCGTAAAACGGCTCCCACAGTAAAAATTACTTCGAAAGAAAGGTTACATCTATCTTAGATATCAATTTCACGAAGAAATAGAGTGAAAAATAGTTACAGTGGGTCCCGATTCAGAGAAAATCACGCGTTCCTCTTTTTCTTCTCCCCCTTCTTTCTCGTATTCTCGCTCTCTGTTTCTTCTTCTTTTTGTTTTTCTTTTTTTTTTTCACGTGAGAGAGAGATGTGAGAGCATTAAATAAAAGAATGAGAATCACTTTTAAGAGAGAGAGAAATGAGGAAATGAGGAAATGAGATAAATGAGAATGAGAAATATATAATATTTCTATTATCTTATACCTTATACTAATATCAAGGTATATTATCTTATACAAATATCATTTCAAGGTCATTTAATCATCTTATACTCTAATGATAATATGATATTTAATAATATAATCTACTTAATTTATGTATGTTTATACACATATACGTTTAACTCCTACGTTCGTAAATGCGTACGTATATGTATTCTCCAACGTAGGTGTATAATTAAAAATACGAAGTGTTACAATTTTCACATTTCCATACACTTTAACAATATATTAAACATGAAAATACACAATAATGCATCATATATATACAAAAATGAGTATAATACACATTTAATACATATAGAAGCACTTAGAGTCGAGCATTCTACGTTATTATGACGTCATATGTGAATGTGGATCATTACACAATCTTATTAATTTTGTAATTAGTTGGGCCCATGTTAAGATCACATTTGTTTTCTTTTCTTTTTGTGATATTTTTATTAATCAGTTGAATAAATACAGGTAGTTTGGGTAGTTTTTAACAACTAGGTTGTAAAACATAAGGGTGTGGGTAAAGAAAACAGATTGTGTGTGCTAGTTTATAAGAATTATTGGTTCTGTAATTTTCTAAAGGAGAGTAGAAAATTATTCACAAAGTCATGCTTTGATCTACTAGAGGTTTTGGTTTTGAACCATTTATAGGTCTTACCCAACATTAGGTTGGTTACTATACAATAGATCATGAGTTCGAGCCTCCTTACTTATACAACAATGTCCCTGGTTATTTGTGGTTGTACTCCAAGGGACTATTGAGGATAGGCCCCCCAATACCCCTGCCGTCAAAAAAAAAAATCATTTATAGGTCTTGGTTCCCTTAATTAAGCCAATTTATCATTTTTTTTATTTCATATTTTTCTGAGCAAATGGGTCACTTATCATCTATAAGCTATACTGCTGATCAAGTCACAATTTTGCATATTTTGACCTTTATTTTTAATATTTTTATTCTAAGAAATAAAATAAAAGAATAAAAAATAGAAAAAAATAAAAAAAAAAATTTACATCACATTTTAAATTTTTACGTCATTTTTAGGCATTTTAGGTTATTTTAAAAGTGCATTTTTAGCCCACTATATTTTGTCACATTTTCATTAGAAATTAGTTTGTTAATTTTTTTTTAATTTTTTTTTGTGTTTTTTTTATATTTTTTATTTAACCTAAATTTAAACTAAACTAGAAGACACACAATCACCTTATGCGCTTGTAAGTATTTTTTTTATTGATATATTTAAAATATCACATCAAGTTTTTTAGCTATAGCTATTTTTTTCACATCAAACTCTTGGGGCCACGTGAAGACTTCTTTGGTTGTGAAAGTAAAAGACAAACTCTCCATGTAATGGCACTCAATAGAGGTTCAACTGCCTAATACAGAGTATATATATATATATATCAAAGTAAAAGGTAGGTATTAAGCCACCCTTTTAAGGAGAATCGAAGTCTCAAACCTCATGGTTTAAGGAAGATTACTTACGACCATGTCAAATGGTCATTGAGTGGAGGGGCGTAATTAGTACAATTGATTGGAAGGCTATGTGGTTTAATGATGAACCTTGAAATGAATCAAATGGAGAGGAAGTGCGACTCAGATGTATTCATTAACTTATAACGAATAATAGAAAAATTCGGAGCTTTTTTTTTCTTAAATTTAAGAATGTGCACAGCGTGTGACCCACGAAGAATAAATGAGACGTGTTGTATAGTTTAGAGGTGAGGGTGAGAACGTCAGTGAGAGGTGATGAGAACGTCATTAAATCGAAATTTCAATCAGAAGAGCAAAGCACGCTCCTTCCCCACCAACCCTTCCACAGTCTCTTCCGTGTCTTTTCCTTCCTCACCAAACCAAACCAACCTACCCCTGTCCATCACCACTCTTCTCACCAACCTCTTCCCCCCTTTAAAATAATATATATATGAAAAAACTGGGTCAATTGAGGTTAATGTTATTTCATTGTAATTTAAAAGTCACGAATTTAAATATATGAAAATAACTTAGACCCAAGGAGCTTATTAAAAAAAAGGCAAAATTATTTTGAAAGTAGATAGAAAAAAATAAATAGGTTTTTACTATTTATTTTTAAAAAAAAAGGATAAATAAAAAGAAATGGCAATTCACTCATGTGTTTTTGTAGTTTGTGATGACTTAAGAATTGTTTTGAAGGTCTTATATTAATTTGTAGGTAACAATAAATTAGACTTAAGGCCTGTTTGTTTAAGGGATTCAAACAACTTTTGACATCTATATTTTTTAAACGAAAATTGATAGAACACCTAATTAGTGTATCTAACTTCTGCTCAAAAAATTAAATTTTTAAAATTTCTCCAAAGTACTGGTCTCATTCAACTTTTCATTTTCAGCCCTTTATCCTATACTTTTCCTCCTCAAAGCGCCCACATTCCATAAATAAAACAAGGATAAATTTTACACTCAATTAAAAAACAAAACATTTTTAAATGCTTTGCTACCAATTTCATAATCACTTGTGATATTACATTTATGTAAGAAAAAAAAAAAAAAAAAAAAACTGTCAAACACAGAAGGCCTATAACTGGCCTCCCCTCCTATTCTTGCTACAATCAGATATTGAATAAGTAGAAGCTGAGTCCTAAAATTGACCCCGTGTAAAAATTTCAAGGTTCAATTATTAAAAATGTCCTTATTAAAAAAAGTCTACCTTTTCGCTTCTATAACATAGGGGAAGGGACTTAGTTGCAAAAAAAAAAAAACACCCAAAAAATATATTATGGTCAACAGCATTGACACGAAAGTCAAAAGTCAGTAGATGACTACATTCTTGAGGACACTGTAAAAGGTCTACTTCAATGATTTATCTAATTTCAAGAAATAATCATAAGACGCTAAGAAACACTAAACCATGATTAAAGTGGACAATATAAGGACACGCCAACTATATCTATCTATCTTTCTTTCTTTTAATTAAAAAAAAGAATATTCAAGCACTTAATTAGCCGGAAGAAATAATAATTACTCCCATCCCATCTCAATTCCACCGAGTCAGATTACACACTTCAGTTTAACTTTCAATGAAATCAGTGTCCTAATCTTCAAGACACATCGAACAACCACCACACCAACCCCCATTTGCCATTTCCCATCTTCAGAGAGAGAATCAGAAAAGTATAATTCAATTAACAGTGAAGCCAATATTTCCTTCTTTCCATTAATTATCTTCTTCTCCAATACTAATAATAATCCTCCAAAAAGAGTAAACTTCGAGACGCTATTCACAGATCTTTTACAAACAGTAAGTAATCTCAAATCGAAGTCTCAAATTTCAACAACAGTAATAACCAAATTTACACCCAATCAATCTTGTCCCTCTTGTTTGGGCTCCTCTCCAATTTCCTCAAGAGTATTTAAAATTCACCAATTTATAATTTACAATTTAAAAAAAAAAAAAAAAACTCCCCAATTCTTTTAAAATTTTCTTTTTCTCTTCTTCTTTTTAGGCCTTTCAATCTCCTCCACTAGGCGTCCACGGCGTCATGTCCATCGGATAACTTCCCAAAACCCTAAGGAAAGAAGTGAACTCCTGAACCTCAGCTAACGCGTTCTGCGCTCTCACCTCCGCCATTGACGCTTCAAAATCCACATAAAACATGCACTCGAAATGCTTCGCGGTGCCCACATTCGCGTCGTCGACGAGCCTAATCGGCCGGTTCCGATGCGGCCGGCTCTCGATCTTGGTCAAGCTTATGTTCCGGAAAGCGAACGCCGACAGCACCTTGAACAGCACAGATGTCCCCTTGTCGTGAGCGAACACAATGCTCGTTTTGAAAGGTCGATCCGTCCTCGGAATTATCGGCTCGCGCGCCAGCATCACGAACCGCGTCACGTTCCCGGAATCGTCCTGAATCCCATCGGCGAGCATCTGAAGGCCGTACAACTCGGCGGCACGTGCGCTGGCGATCGCAGCAGTGTCTCTCAGGTTATTTGCGGCCACGAATTCGGCGGCGCCGGCCGTGTCGTCGACCGCTTCGCGAGCGACATTGAGACCGAGTTTGGTCAGAGTCAACTCGCACTGAGCCAGCGCTTGCGGATGGCTTATCACGCGAGTTAGGTACTCTTTTCTGACGCCGGGAAGAGCTAGCAGGCAATGATGAACCGGAAGTTGAACTTCTCCAACGATGTGAAGCCGGTGCCGGAGAAGGAGATCGTAGTTCCGGTGAATGCTCCCGCCGAGGGAGTTTTCCACCGGCAAAACGGCTCGATCGGCGATCCAGAGCTCGACGGCTTGGAAAGCGACCTCGAATTGGTCGCAAGGGATGGCTTCGCAGTTCGGATACGCTTTACCGGCGGCGGCCTCGCTGTAAGCTCCGGGAACGCCTTGGTAGGCGACGCGAAGCTGAGATCCGTGCATCGGAGCGGGAGAGAGGTCGGTAATGGTTAAAGGTTTTGGGAGATTTTCGATTGGGACGAGATCGAGGGTTCTGTGGCCATTAACCGCGGTTAGGTCTGCGTTACCGCTCTTCTCTGTTTCTTGCTGCTGCAATACGACTTTGCTTGCTAGAATAGCGCAGGAGCTCTGCCAATCGGCTCTGTTGGAGCCGATTCCGCCGGAGAAATTGGCTAAATCGGGACGGTGGATGCAGTGAATGACTCGAACCATGTTTCGGCGGGATGGCAAGTAAGTTCGGGTTCTGATTAGGGGTTTATGATCTGAAATTAGGGATTTCAGGATCATGCTAGATGATGATGGTGTTGTTGTTGTTGCCTGCATATTTGGTTGAATCTCTAAACGAAACCCTAATTTTTGATGATTAGATAAAAATGTGAGAGAAGAAGAAGAAGAGCTTAATTAAAGCTTGTAGTTCTCTTGAGAAGGGAACCTCAAGCTGAGAGATAAAAGAGAGGTTAAGGGGGGTTTTATAGTGGAGGCTTAAGGGAGGACACAATAAGGTAGATGAGGTAAGTGTAAAGAGGAGGAGATGCGGAGGAGTAAATTTTGGGTATGACCTACCGACCATACATGTCTTCGTGAAAGGTACTTTAATTAAGCGACACGTGGTTGTCCTTGTTTCATGAACCAAACTCTTTTCTATATCAATGTGCTCAAGAAAAGATTGATCCTACTAGGCTACAATTGAAAATGAACGAAGATAAAGATAAGAGAGAGAGAGCTATGACGTGGCAGTTGTGGGTTCGGGGAACAGAAAACATGAGACATCTGGTGGTGTAGCAGAAAGAGATTTTTTTGGAGGGTGGGGATTGGGGAGGTAAGGTGCGACCGAAGTAGGGTGTAGCGTGCTCCTGCTACGAGATGTGTCGGTCAATCCTGGTTAACGCACCTACCCCCTTGCTCGCACCTAAGTTTTTATTTGGTGTAATTTACACTTGCGATTGATTAAAATTGGGGTGTGCAATGTTACACACTTACACTAGTGACGCGATTTCAAACTTTTTTTCTTTTATTTTTTCTTAGAAAATAAAATAAAAGTAGTTATAAAAAATGCTTCATAAACACATTTTTATCACTAACTTTGGGCACTATGCCTGTTGTGACTGGTTGAATGGCCTTAAGTCGTGCAAATGCTAAAAAAAAATGTGTTATAATTAATAAGACATGTACACACGTAGCTTTATCGAGGGATGTCAACTATTAAGTTTTAATAGATTTCTTGTAGGTAATCATTTGATATTTTGCAAATTGCAAACCAAACCCCCAAAAAAATTGAAGGTTGCTAGAGATACCCTACTAAAATTCTGTCTTTACCTTACTCATTTACTTTCTTTACCCACCAAAAAATTTAAAAATAATTTAAAATATCCTTTGTTGATAGGTTTAATTTCTTAAATTAGTTCTACGTCAACTATGTATTCTTTCAATCTAAGACACATAAAGGTTTCACCCTCTCACACTAGCAAGAGATATTTTCTTAAGGAGAAAAATAAAACCCCCTGAGACTTGCTTTTATGATACTCTCTAGTAGGCGCCTATAAGCCTGATGGCCCAATTTAAGGGTCAGCCAATCTTAAAGGCCCGTAAGAGGGACAATATCTTATGACATGTGAGGCAAGTCAAAATTGGCTTCAACACCCTTTTTTTCTAAACTGTCACAATTTTATTTTTTTCTCCAAAACTCTCAAACCCTAACCATCACCGTCGTTCTTCTTCTCTAAAAGACTCAAAGCATCTATGTCACCACCATTTTATTTTTTCATCTCCAAAAATCTTAAATCAATTAAATAGGGTTTATGCCCTTGAAGGGGATTTCTACTACACTGAAGATCAATTAAATAGCTACACTTAGAAATTCTTTAAAATATCTTAACAACGACTCTCAAAAGGTTTCACGTAGTATTTAGAAGGGCAAAAATGTGAGGAGCATGAGAAGATGAAAATGAAATAGGGGTTTAGGATTCAGGGAAGAAGATGAACATGAAAATGGTGGTGGGTAAGTTCAGTAAATGATTTAGAGTTAAATAAAAATAAAAATAATGTAAGGACATTTTAGACAAATTTTTGAAGGGTATTGTGAAAATTTATTTTATTTTTTTTGGTGGGTAATGATAGTATTTTGGTGGGATACAAATAGAAGCTCCCAAAAAGTATAATTGCTTTAGTTTAGTTTTATATTCATCGATTTTGAAATTTGAAATATATATTTATTAAATAATTAAAATTATATATGTATATTAATATAGATCTAAATTTGGTATACATCTAATAAATTTAAACAAAAATACTCTTACATAAGATGATAATGCAAATGTTTTAAGACAATATGTACATAATATAATCTTAAACATTTTAAATTAAACTATTAACTCATTTAATTTTGAAGTTTGTTGGTTCAATTTCAAAATTTGAACGAACCCATTAACACTCCTAACTTTATCTTTTATATCGGTGAGCTTTTCAAATTTGAATTTGAATTTGTATTCTCTAATTCACAATGAAACAACAATAAATCATACAATAAAATAAAATGTATAGGAGTGATTTTTTGAGAAGTGTTTTATTGCATTTTAATAGTTAATTTTTATTTTTTTTTGTATCAATTTTTTGACACCCGACAGGTCATTTCTTTTGAGGCGAGACTAATCTTTTCGAATTCAAGAATTTACAGGGATAAGAGTACCTCTTTTAATAAAAATAGAATATGTGGACTCAAACTCGTGATAAGTTACTCAATCGTATCTCGTAGTTCGGTTTTTTCTAAACTAGCAAATCAACCCCTTATTGGTCAATAGTAAATTCGATTACATAAATATAAGATATTGATATAACTGTATTTTATGAAGTCGTTCATTGATGATGTTGATCTTAAGAAATTCTCTCAATATATCCAAGAATGCTTCTATTCAAGGATTTGACTATGTTCAACATCATATTACTTTCACACATTAGTAACCATGATGCTAACCAAAGTTTTTTTCAAAGTATAGGTTGTATGTCTCCATTATTGTTCAAATTGGTCCATTGATTTAGGTGGGACCTGCCTACTCATATGATTAAATCTTAATGTTTTTATGGATGTTATTTTTTTTCTCATAAACAACCCATTTATGGAAACGACGACCATGTGGATTAATTCAGTGATTAGTGGTACAGCAAAATATGATGATTTGTATATTTCACTAAATATATGTGTACTTCCCTAATTCTATATATTTGTTTAGATAGAGACGTGGATCTGACAGATTCAGTATTCCACACTAAGTATATTATAAAGTCATTCTGTGTACATGTTGGATAAGAATTGCCCATGATATTAATTAATATACATTAATAAAAATACTCAAGAGTCAAGATCCTTGTTCATTACCCCGATAATGATCTGTATAACTTGACATATATATTTGAACAGCCCTTTTTTTTTTTTTTTGCAAATCCAACCAGAAGCTTTACTCAACATTAATAATCTTCATATGCATGAAAACAACATTTACTCTAGCACGCAAGCAAATGTTAGAACCCTGTTTGGTTCCATGGTTGAAGTAGCGCGGCAGAGTTTTTGTCAAATGCAGTAAATAGCTTATTTAGAAAACTTGCTTTTGCATTGAAAAAATTGAGGTTATATTTGATTTACAATTCAAAAACTTTTTTCAGTTTTCAAATACTAAAAGAAAAAGAAAATAATAAAAAACTTATTTTGTAAAGTAATTTTTAAAATTACTTTTCTAATATTCTTTCACAAAAAACATAAAAACTTAAAAAATGTCATTTTATTATTTTTTAAGTTTTCTAATTTTATTTTTTTGAGTACCAAAAAAAATTAAAAAAAAAATTGTTTTGAATTTCAAACCAAACACTGTCTCAAATTTTCATAATTTATAAAAACTCAATCCTAGGCATTTAGGTCCAAACATAGAAACTGTCCAAATAAGGCTAATATTAAAGAAATTATTACTAGCTATTAGTTAATTCAAACCTATATATATATATATATATATATATATATATATATATATATATATATATATATATATATATATATATGGATCCAAAACATTAAAGAAAAACCTTATTAATTATCTTTTTCTTTCTTTTTGGTCAACCAACAGCACATTACTAATACTAAACCCGACTGAAGAGAGCGCAGCCAGATTGCAGATGAAAAGCCTAAAAATGTTGCTTTTTAAAAGTAAAAGAAAATCTTGATGACCAATCAGATTAAACTCAAATAAGTACCTTTGAATTAAGGAATGAGATTAAGTATATAATAAGGAATAATGTTCTTGACCCTTTTTATTAAAGCTTTTGTAGCACTAAAGAGTTGTTGTCACACCCTGTCCGGACGCGCCTAAATCGATGGAACACTCACGGGCAGTGTGCAAATGCATTATAACGATAACTGAGTACGCGAAAACACGATTAAGTACAAGTCTGATTTCATTAATTTTAAAATATATTTGTACATGAAATAGTTAAGAGAACATTCTCTTAAAATCCTCAATAAATAATACAAAGGGTACAAAATATAGGTCCAAAAACTTACACCCAGTCCACCCTAATCTCCTGTGAAAAATTAGATAACAACGGGGTGAGCTACACGCTCAGTGGGTAAAATTGTTCGTGAATATAACAATTAATAAAACAAACTTCATAATCAAATATCTTAAATACGCATTAGAGCATTATAATCAATCCAACATGTATGTATGAATGACACTGTCTCGTATTGGTTTGATGATTATACATCGTCTGAGTTCACGTACAGATGTCCCTTCCCAGGAGTAGCTGAGTTCTCATTGTACGCCCCTCCTCAGGAATGAAGCTCTGGATTCACGTACAAATGTCCCTTATCAAGAGTAACTAGGTTCTCATTGTACGTCTCTCTCCAGAGAAATATAATGAATAGCGAGCGTTACTTCTAACTATTCTATGAATTATAAATCACATACGTCCCTAGGTGGTGTTATGTACGATGTCAATGCATGAACTGGTCCGGTCTTTACTTAACATTTAGACAGGATTTGGCAACGTCTGGTGATCCTTATCAGGGTCGGTATCATTACGTGCAAGGTTAAGACATTCAGTATTACTTGTATAAGCTGATAGCTTTCAAATAAGACCAACCAGATCAGTCTCCAGTTGAGAGATGGGACACGAGGTCTACTTAAATACCAATCGTCTAGAGCAGCACGCTACCTCCCGTTCACTATTTAAAGTTACTGAGGACAAGACTGAATTTGGTTGAGCCAGATTGACCACTAATCCAGCATAACAACGGTGTAATACATGAACTTCAAATATACAGGCATAAGTACGACAAGTATAAATATTATACGCAATAACGCAGTGCAAATAAATAGTAGACATAATGATAGATGCAGTGTAAACATTATACGCAAACTTATGTTTCATTCCCTATCTTCAGATAAAAACTCCTTTGAGAACTGGAGTCTTTCCCCTAGCAGAACCGCGTTGCACCGTACAAAGAGTCTCAAAAGATAAGACAAAAACTTAAAATGAATGAAAAAAAAGAAGAAAAATTACAAGGAGAAGTGATTTTGGTGTGAGAAATGAGGAAGGGGAGGGGTTCCTTAAATAGAAAAAAGTACGCCAGAAAGTTCGGACATGTGCCTGAATTTTTATTTTTTTTATGTATACAAACTTAGGGTATTACAGTTCCATCGGTCGGAGCCCCTTCACCATGGACTCTCATGTTGCCATGCTTCCCACTTAGGCTTAAACAGTCTAATGAATGCCACTTCAATTTTTTTTTCCACGAAAAATAATAAAAAACAAAATAAAATATAAAAAACTTTTCTAAGTTGGTTGAAGCTCCAGTTTTGGAAGATCAAGGACTTATATGACGGAGAGTCATTCAGGACCCACATTGTCGAACCAATGGGAATTCAGGCCCACATGTACTGTATACATGGCAATGATTGAGTACTAGTTTGGCATGGGACTAGTTCTGTTTTGTAAGCCGTACTCGTTTTTCACTACAACAGCTTTTTCGCCATTGCCATTCAAGTCAGTCCCCCGGCACGTGGTGCATTTTTGTCCACTCGGATTCTGAGTGCTCTACGATCAGAATCACCTGTCCACCGACTTGCTGCTGGTGAGTCGTGCAACTCTAGGAATCCAGAGCTTACCTACAACATTAAGACTTAAGAGGGACAACAAAATATTAAATATGTACACTCGTCACCAAAGTTTAATGTGACGCATGTCAAATATAATAACGCTGGCAATTAAAGTCTAGATTTGAGGGGAAAAAGAAAAGAAAAAGCATACATTAATATCATTCACAATTGAATTTTGTTCATTTTAAATTCAGTTTGGAGCAGGTCAAATGACAAAATTATATAATAGAAAAATAAAAAGGGTGGATTTGATTACTTACTTTTGTTGATATTTCATTATGGATTGTTTAATCAATGGAAGCTGTAGAAACTTTGCTGAAATTGGAACATGGCATCCAACCAGATTTCCATCGTTTGAAGCAAATTAAAATACTTGATTGCTGGCCAAATAAATCAATTTTTCAACCATAAAAAATACATGTTATTAATATAAGTTGGGGTTGTTGAGACATTTTTTTGACCTATACTTTCAAGTCATTTAAAAAATCCCCACCATCTCTTACAGTTCAAAACCCGTAATTTTCCCGGAAAAAAAAACACAAACGAAACGCTGTGGCTGTGGAAAACCTTTGACCTCTATTAAAGTGGATGTTTCTTTTTCTTTTTTGTTAGTGTATGGAAAAGTTCCTGAAATTGGAGACCAATTTTCAAGAGAAAATTTTCTCAGAAAACGTAATGTAGTTGGAAGTCAGAGAAATTTGTTTTTATGTTAAAAAACAAGAAGAAGAAAAAGTATAGTTCTAGACTGCCGCGTTCGTGTAGCGGCGACGCTGTTGTGACAACAATTTTCAACTACACGTGTGCAAAAACGCCGTTTCTTATTAATTTTCTAACTTGAGGTCCACGTCACCGAGGAAGTAGGCAGGATAGTGAAACATAATTTTTCGAGTACACGTGTCGTAATGGGTAATTTAAAATGTGTGTATTCCCTCTTCGCTCACAACCGCGTCTTTTTTAAAATTTAAACGTGATGTAGTTTCGTGCATCAAAGGTTAAAATTCTCTATATCACGTACAATACGTATTGCACACGATGACTGTATTTGCTGGAGCTCTCAGAAACCGTTTGATAAATCTGGGTGTGTACGGTTGTGAGATCATCCAACGGTGTAGATTTTAATATTGCAAAAGGGGTTGGTTACATTGGCCTGATTGTGGTGAGTCTTGCAAGCCACATCCAAGGAATGCAGGAAAGATGCATGGTGAAGTTTTTGGAGGTTTCTTAATTGGAATGGTGTTTTTTTATATTTTATTTAACAAAATTGTTAAAACTATGGAAAAAATGCTTCGATGTGACACCATTTTGGGCTTATATATAGTTTGAGGAATAGTGAAATCATTGTTAAAGTTTTACGCCTTTTTGAGTTGTAGTTTTATTTTTAGTATTCTGTTTTTATTTTATTAGGTTGAAAATTAATCTAACATTTTATGAGTCTTCTTGCTATCTTATTTAACCTTGATGTAGTATTGTTTCTCACGTTATTAATTGAAACTACCTTTGTATTAATGTAATCATTTTGAATGTCTTGTATATATATATTTAATGTAATATAATATAAATTGATAAAAAATAATAATAATAACAAACAAAAATTGTACCAAACATGAAGAAATGGATAAATTAATGTGCATGAATTGGGTCTGACCCGATGGCCATTAAACTAACCTAAAAAACCATTCGACAAACTTCATTATCTCTACCTCTTGAACTGCATTGTGGACACCCGACAAGTCGCTCAAAGGTTGGCAAGTGGTGAGACGATTAGAAATGTTTTTGCTTACTTTTTGTTTTTATGTACATTTATTTCTTTTTTGTTTTTTAAATGTCTTGTCTAATTTTTTGTGACATGCAAAGAACCAAAAAATAAAACTCAAAAACATACTCAAATGACGTGATGAGTGGTGATGACTACCTCTGTCAAGTTTTCCTCATTCACAACCATCAAGTCTGTCCATTACAAAATATCACAACCCTATATATATTACAAAATATCACAACTATGTATTTTCCTAAAATACCCCAATAATATCGTAATACCCTCCCTCAAGTTGGAGCGTGAAGATCTCGAACGCCCAACTTGCAGAGTAGAAACTCAAAGTTCACTTTTCCCAACGCTTTTGTAAAGATGTCTGTCAATTAAACACTAGTAGAAACATATGACGGACAAATCATCCCTTCAGTCACCGTATCTCGAACAAAATGGCAGTCAGCCTCTATATGCTTTGTTCTTTCGTAAAAAACCGGATTTTGAGCAATGTACAAGGCCGACTGACTATCACAAAACAACTTCATACCCTTCGGATGTCGCACACCTAAGTCGCTTAAAAGTTGGTTAAGCCACTTTAACTCATACACTGTTGCCGCCATTGATCTATACTCAGCCTCTGCAGATGATCTAGACACTGTTTGTTGCTTTTTGGTCTTCCACGACACAGGAGAACAACCAAGTAACATGAACCAACCTATCAAAGAAAGCCGCGTAAGTTGACAACTAGCCCAATCCAAATCACACCACCCTTCTAGACGTAGGTCACTATCAGCACGAAGCAAAATCCCTTGCCCCGGACTCTTCTTCAAATATCTCCCGACCCTGAGAGCTGTCTCCTAATGATCCTCACGAGGTTGTTGCATAAATTGGGACAAAATATGAACCAAATATGCAATATCAGGTCTCGTCACAGACAAGTAAATCAATATCCCTACAAGTCGCCTATACGGCGCATGATCCGCAAGGAATTCGCCCTTAGCAAGGGCTAAATTGTGATTTTGTTCCATAAGAAATGCCGCAGACTTTGCTCCCAATAAACTCGTTTCAGAAATTATCTCGAGTGTGTATTTTCTTTGACAAAGAAAAATTCCTTCTGGATTACGGGCTACCTGTAGCCCTAAGAAATATTTCAAAACTCCTAAATCCTTCATATGAAAGCACCTGCCAAGGTAATCTTTAAAAGTTGTCAATGCAACCTTATCATTCCTTGCAATAATCAGGTCATCAACATAAACTAACACGTTGATCTGAGTTCTTCCCCTGCACAACCCAAATAAGGAATAATCTGAATAGAATTGCACAAAACCACAATTCTTCAACGTTGTTGACAGTTTTGCAAACCAACATCGAGGAGCTTGTTTCAAACCATACAACGACTTTTGCAACCTGTAAACCATGTTAGGATTTCTATTTTTGAAACCTGGAGGAATCTTCATATAAACCTCCTCACGTAAGCCACCGTGAAGAAAGCATTATGTACATTCATTTGATGTACCTCCCAATTTTTAACAGCAGCAATTGCAAGAAAAATATGAACCGTCACCATTTTTGCCACAGGAGCAAATGTCTCGTTATAGTCAATTCTTTCCACCTGATGATTGTCATAGATCACAAGTCTTGCTTTGAGTCGCTCTATGTTGCCATCGGACTTATACTTAATTTTATATATCCACTGGCTCCCTAATGCTTTCTTTCCGGGTGGAAGAGTCTCCATTACCCAAGTCTCATTGTCTTTAAGGGCTCGTATCTCCTTACCCATTGCATCTCGCCATCCCAAGTCTTTCATCGCTTCTTTAAAATGCTTTGGCTCATGTCCCGCTGTCACAGCTGCAAAAAAATTCCTATGTCTCACAGAAAACGTTCACAATTCACAAAATGTGTTATAGGATAGGGCGTACCTGAGGAAGAGGAAGTAGCGGATGAATTCTCAGATGGACTTATTTTCTGTATAGTATAAGTAACAAAATCACGATACCGTGTTGAAGGAGTTTTGGCTCGTTTTCCTCGCCCTAGCTCACCGTCAACTTCCACACCTTGCTCCCCCACCGTATTTGCCAGCCCCTCATCACGTACATCCTCATGTGCGGTCTGCTGCTCGGGCTACACCGCAGCACCAGACTCCCCCTCGAGCGTGGACGCTGCTTCCAACCCCCCCTCAACGCACGCAGCACATTCATCGGCACCCTCATCCTCACTCCATGCCCCATCTTCATTGTTCGCAAGCATAGGAGTCACCACATTCCTTGGTTGGTTTGGCGCAAAAGGAAATTCTTTCTCAAAGAACTTCACATCCCTCGATACAAAGTACTCATGTGTTTCTAAATCATACAATTTTCAACCTTTTTTCCCAAAAGAATGGCCAACAAAGATGCATTACGGCTCCTACTTGTAAATTTATCACCTTTATGTCGTTGATTATGAGCATAGCAAAGACAACCAAATACACGAATAGCATCATAAGAAGGCACTTTCCCAAACAACAGTTCATATGGCGATTTAGTCTTAAGTAAAGTAGAGGGTGTCCTATTAATCAAGTGACACGCTGCCAACACACATTCACCCCAAAATTTGATTGATAAGTTCCCTTGAAATCTTAGGGCTTTAGCCACATTTAAAATGTGTTGGTGCTTTCTCTCAACTCTCTCATTTTGTTGAGGAGTCCCAACACAAGAAGTCTCAAAAATAATCTCATTATTTTGTAAGTAATCATGCAAACAATTAAATTCAGTCCCATTGTCACTTCTCACACGTTTTATCACTTGTTCAAATTGACGTTCAACCAGAGAAACAAAATTATGAAACATAGATTCAACTTCCATTTTATTGCAAAGTAAATAGACCCAAACTCCTCTTGAAAAATCATCTACTATTTTCAAAATATAGGTAGCCCCACACGAAGAACGAGCCTTGTAAGGCCCCCACAAATCCAAATGAACAAGTTCAAAAATCCTACCAGCTTTATTCGTACTAATTGAAAAACTAGATCTAGGTTGTTTTGCACGCGGACACACATCACAAGCTTTATTATTTGTCCTACAAGAATGACTTACAATCGGAATCATCTTCAATATTTTCTCCGACGGATGCCCCATTCGTTGATGTCATAACTCGAACGACGAATCACCATCCACTGTCAACACCTTCACTTGAGGAACACTACGGAAAAAATATAGTCCATCCAATCTTTCACCCGCTCTAATCACCTTCCTCGTCGGTTGGTCCTGTATAACACAAATATTATTAGTGAATTGTACAACACAATTTGATCCATCGATTAATTGAGTAACAGAAATTAAATTGCATGTTAATTGTGGGACATAAAGCACATTGTCATGCTTCAATCCTCCTGGCAGCACGACACTCCCCTTTTGGTTTGCTATTGCCGTGTTTCCATCCGGCAAACCCACCGGGCAGTATTGCACCTTTCTCACATTTTTCAAAATAGACAAGTCGCACGTCACATGGTTCGACGCTCCTATATCGATAATCCAACTAAAATGATTGTTCTTACCATGTAGTCGATCTTTTGTTTTGTCGAAGTTCAAAAATGTAAGAAGTTGCTACAGTTGCGTGGCGGAAACACCTGCAAGAGCCGCAGCGTCAATAGCACCCGCCAGCCCCTGCGAGTTCCCTGCGTGCTGCCCAGATGAAGTTTCAGCCCCGCCAGTTTTATGTGCGCGGAAAGGCGGTGCACCATGCCCTCTGCCCCGGCCAGAACCTGCACGCCTACCACAGAACAAGACTTACCACGCGTATCAGCCATGATCTCACGTGGAGGTTAAAGTACTAATCCAAGTGGCTCGCGAACCGAACGGAATCGCGACGGTGACGATAAACCGACCGAAATCACTGTTCACACATCATTGTTTACTATTCACCATCACTGTTCACCATCACTGTTCACACATCACCGTCGCTGTTCACCGTCACCTCTTCTCTTTCATCTCTCTCTACATTTCCTCATATTCAAGAAACTTTTAGAGAGAGGAAAAAAATGTGTGAGATCCTTCACGTTCAGGGAGGCCAATGCGGCAACCAAATCGGAGCCAAGTTCTGGGAAGTGGTCTGCGCCGAGCACGGAATCGATTCCACCGGAAAGAACCAAGGCGACTCTAATCTTCAGCTTGAGAGGATCAATGTCTACTACAACGAAGCCAGTTGCGGAAGGTTCGTTCCTCGTGCTGTTCTCATGGATCTCGAGCTTGGAACCATGGACAGCATCAGATCTGGACCGTATGGTTAGGTTTTCTGACCTGATAACTTCGTTTTCGTACAGTCTGGTGCCGAAAACAGCTGGGCCAAAGGACATTACACGGAAGGAGCGGAGCTCATCGATTTTGTTCTTGATGTTGTCAGGAAAGAAGCTGAGAACTGTGATTGCTTGCAAGGGTTTAAGGTTTGTCATTCGTTGGGAGGAGGAACTGGATCTGGCATGGGAACGCTTCTGATCTCAAAGATCAGAGAAGAATATCCTGATAGAATGATGCTACATTCTCAGTTTTCCCTTCTCCTAAGGGCTCTGATACCATGTCAAGTTCCCCTCATTCACAACCATCAAGTCTGTCCATTACAAAATATCACAACCCTATATATATATTACAAAATATCACAACCATGTATTTTCCTAAAATATCCCAATAATATCGTAATAACCTCTCTTCTTTCTTTTCTTCTTCTTATTGTTTTCTCTTTTTTTCTTTTTTCTTTTTTATTTATTTATTTTTTTGACTCGCCACGTCAACTTAGATATGATTTTGTCTTTTTTTTTTTGTCAATTTAGAATTCTTCTTTTTGTGATATTAGCTATATATATATATATATATATATATATATAGAACCATATGCTTTTACTATGTCAAAAGCACCTTTTTTTAATAAAAAAAATCATGGAACAAATCTTCACGAGTTTGTTCATGAGCACCTATTTTACCAAATAGATCTTAGCCTTAATTTCATAATCGTCTTTTTTTTTGGTTTCTCCCAAGGATCCCCAGTGGGTACTAATTCTCGTTTGAGGCAGAAATAAAATGATAAACATTTCCTAACGAAGGCGCCTTAAAATATCAAAGCCTGTAACTTCTGTACAATGACGACTTTGAGACTCAGTCCACTTTTATTGAACCAATCACTCGTTAGTTCATAATTACTTTAACAAAAACTAAACAAGGCCAGTCATTGAATTATCATTGCAAAGTTCTAAGATATTTCGGTTTTTCAAATAATATGTGACAAGAAAAATTAATTATCATGAATTATTGAAAACGTTTACATCTCTATTTATCATGTTAAGAATATAAACTTGCCACAATTTTTGAAATCATGATGAGAGTTCTTTTTTGGAAAAACATCGAAAATCATTTTGCATTAGATCTTTTTCTATGCTTTAAATGACCATTAATCTAAAATACAAGTCAGATTCCTACAAAAATATAAAAGAAAAAAGAAATACAGGTCAGATTTATCAATTATGTTATTTTAGGGGCAGACAGTATACTGGTAATGCAATAAAGCTTTACCAACCACGTTTTAATTTAGAAGTCAAACATATAACATTGTCAGTTAGACTTTATTTTTTTTCTTTGAGAATCGGTGTGAATATCATACCTAGAATTGATATTCACTGTAGAAACCTAACTACCCATACTGTAGGCAAAAAATAATGGGAAAACGGTAACAAAAGAACAAAATAAACTTTCAAAGTTAGGCTTAAGAACCTAACCAAGAAAGCGATTTTGCTTTGTTACCTAATCTAATGGCATTCAGAATCTCCGTCCATTTCATCTTTGCAAAGGAAAAAGGGTCCTTTAATGGCTCAAGAAATACGAAAAAATGAAAAAGAAACAGATCCCAAGGCATTTCCAATGGCCCAAACTACATAAACAGCGTATAACTTAAGAATTACAATACCAACACATCCACTTCACACCCCTCACTGTACACAACGACTCGTTCCTCTAAGATCCATGGTGCCTGAAGAAAGTCTCTAACGTTGCACAGAAAATCCATTTTTCTGGAGCCCATTTGCCCATTTGTGACTAAAGCTCAGGCCAACATTTTACTTTTCAACATCAGAAAATGCTGGTTAACTAGCTTTCAGAAGTTGGCTATCCTGAGTATACGAAATTGAAGCCGGACTTACAAGCACATACCTAATAAAAACTTGCTTCTTCTTATAAACCAACCCATTTTACCCATCTGAAGATTCTCCCCACTCTAAAAGGCAACTGGTAGTCCTTAGCAACTGCAGGCTCTCTCCTAGCAGTTTCACGTTGAGACCAGACGTAGACTCCGCGCTCTTGCCGGCTGCCAGGAACTGTGTTGTCTAAGATAACAGCAATAAGGAAAGCAATCACCATGTGAAACGACAGTATGGTGTTCATGACGTAGTTCAACTGCAAAAAGGAAAAAAATGACTCAAACAGTAAGCAATGTTGTTCCTTCTTGATGCTAAATTTATTTGTAGCTTTAAGTGGAAGAAAAAACAAGGACTGATTGCAGCGTAAATTTTTTTTTTTAACAAAAAAAGACTCATTAGGTAGAATATGAGGACAGGTGACCAATGGAACTGATAATCACTAAATGGACAGGTCACCAAAGGAATTGATAATCTTATGCTACCCACAAATTGTACTTCACAAATCGAGACTAGAAGCTATATGCCAGAATTAAACCCAAGCTAAACAAATATAACTGACAATTCGTCATAAAGTTCTCTGGCTGGTGAATAGAGTACAATTAATGACATGGAATACGAACAAAATACTTCAACCTCCCATTCATTGGAATGCCAGGAGAGATTCTTACCCCACCATATTTGCTTTGGAATGGCCCGTGAGATGCTACAATGTAAGGTTGGAAATAGCTTGGCACAGAAGAGTTCGCATTGGGAGTAATACCATACTGCTGGAAGTATGCAGGTATCGACAGGGAGAAAAACAGAGAAAGACCAACTATAATGATATTTCTGGAGCTTCCTGCCTCACTGTAACGGAGGTTTGACAGGCCCAGGGCGGCAAGCATTGCCCACATGAAGCAAAGGAGAGCAGCAACCATGACATCAGGAATTGAAGCAATAAAACCCCCAACTTTGCCTGCAAGAATGGAAGACGACCTTGAATGACATGAAAACAACTAAACTAATGTGAGGAGAAAAGAAATATGTGCAAGCCTTTTGATGAAAAATCTCCAAGGGTTTAATACTATTCAAATCAGTTAAGCTGTTAAGGACTTTGAGCTAAACTTTTATCCATAAAAGACTCAGTTTCTCAGCGATAAACCAGATTGGCGACTCATGCACAAATCCAGGTTCTGTACTGTAGAACTATCAAACCATACTTGTTCAATTTAGACATTCACAAATAGAAAAGTAGAGAAATCATCTCTCTGTGACGCCAATATCTAGGACACCTGAAGACACAATCAGAGATCCAGTCTGTTGCTTTCATAGCATGAGACCATCACTGCTTAAATGGTATGGAGAACAAGTTTTAATCCATCAATGTGCCTAAATCTTCTGTCTTATCAGTTAAAAGGTTCACCTTAATAATTGCAATTACCAAACAGCCAATCAAAACACCTTCAACCACCAAGATACTTTTGATGATCATTACTACTATCATCTTTTCAATATACGATATTTTGGAAGCAGCAACACCATAATTCGCCGTTCAAATCCCCCTTGAACAACACTTCCTGTTGGGGTTTTCCATATGATTTCAATCAATAAATACATTTATGTTACTGATCCTAATCCTAAATCATTACTATCAAGGTGACTCCACTTAGGCAAGATGGTATCTCGATGGGTAAAAAAATATTTACTTATAGCTTCCCAAGTAAATAATCAATTAACAATGGACATCTAAAATCCTGTGTGCATCTGTATATTCGTCAATATAAAAGTCAAATCCGGTACAAATATAAACTATATTTCAACAATCTTGAAGCTCATACACAAATTAAAAAACAGAGAAAGATATTCAAAATAAAAGACAAGCTGGCATGTAGAAATAGTATTACAATAATTAAAGAGTCACGATTGATTAATGCCTAATATAAAACAAGAAAACATTTGCAACATTATAAAAAAAATAAAAAACAGAAAACCAAAACTTAAAAATAGGTAAAAAAGAAAAATAAATCACAGGGAGCTCTTCCAAGAACAAGAAGTGGAAGCTAGGGTGCATGTCTTAGGTGCAGGCAGACGGGGCACTACGTGATAGAGTGCACAGCAAAAATGCTTCTTGTTAAGGAAGATGATGAAGAGAGGAAGATGGGGGAGGTGCGACATGAGCATACTCTGTTTGCAGAAGTGAAGAGAGCCCGTGATGCGGGGAAAACCAAAACTAGAAAATAGGTAAAAAAGAAAAAAGATAAATTGCATAGGAGTAGTATGTGTAATGGAAATTATGCCAGTTCTTACGATACACCGTGACCCCATGCAGAACAAGAAAATAACAACATAAAACAAAAAAAGGGTAAAAACTTGCCAGCATTGCTAGAAGGTTAATTTGGTGAATGCAATCCTTGTCGCGCTACTGCCACACATCATAAGTGTTCTAGTGTCAGGACAAGGCTGGGCTTGAGGGTTTCAACCTTTAGGGATTCTCGCTAATATATTAATATTTTTTTCATAATTATTAAAAAAAATAAACATTCACTTAATATATTTACATCGAAACTTAAATTTTTTAAAAATTTTTCAAAGAGCCCCACAGCCTGCTGCCCTAAGTAAACCCTAAGCTATCTGCAACCCAACAATGCATAATCATCCCTGCCTTGACAGTATTTTTAGATCCCACTATACCAATTTTAAAATTGTATCTAGAACAGCTAGAAAAGTCTAAACAAGACCAGAAATAATTTGATAATTACATGCAAATCCAAAATCATTGTAGACAACCAACCATTAGTTGCTAACCATGAGGTGAGTAGAATCCAATCTGTTCAGTTGCAACCTTCTAATACAATCACATATTCGGTTCAAATTGCTGTTTTTGCATCAGTATTTCTGATCTATCTGCTAGGGATTGTCCATCATATCTAATATTCATCATCCAGGGTCTCTCAAAAATTAATATCCCAAAATTTGGGATCAAAATTATGAATCTGAACCTTCCATTTACTAAAACAGCACCCTTATTTATTTTTTGTGACAACATAAATTCAGTGATCGAAGGTGCATAAATATACTTGAGGCGTGTTGCCCAAAAATAAAATCATAACCACTCAAGTACTAGCTCATGCATATTTTGCCCAGGACTGCAGATGAACATGGACGCCATCAATAATACAACATGAGTAGGCCAAGTTACCAAATGAATGCAGTATAATATTATCAAAATGATTCATCAATAAGAAATAACTTGGGGCTAAACAGGAAAATGGAAATAAGAAATTTGAATCAAAAGAAGAAAGCAAAGAACTGAGCACATCGAAAGAGGTAATTCTGCATGTATGGCATAGACGCGGTTTTTATTAATTTATTTTTTGTTTAGAAAACTAACATTGATATTACAAGAATAGTTTGTGCAAGTTCGTAAAATATATATTTGATAATATTGTCAGCAATTCTCTAAACCCCACAGATTTACAGACTATCGGTACTACGTAGGGATCATCATGTTATGGAAAATCAATCCTATTTATTCTGGAATAATAAAAGATAATATGATATGATCAAATTCATTAGAGATTTTTTATGTAACCCTTTTCATATGAAATGGAATATTTTTAGGTTTTTGATATAACCTTGGAGGTATGAATGATCATCGCTGTCCAAGGAAAAAAAAAACATTGTAAACCAAGGGAAAAAAAAAACATTCTAAATCCTTGGTATATTGGATAATAGATTGACCATCACTGTCCACAAGTATAAGCCAAGGGAACCTGCATAAAACTGGTCTCTGCTTTTAATTCTCTACTTCTTTGGTTGGTTCTAATGTTCTGTTAGACTCATTTCCTTGGTTTAAATGTCAAGAGAGATGGTAGTTACATGCACTCTTTTATCTTAGCTAACCACTTTCTTTAAAAGAAGTACAATACCACACAGAAGAGTTGGGTTGCCTGAGATAAAAGGTGGATGTAAGTAGAACAACTCAGTTGTCAAATCAATTATAAACCTCTTGTTTGTGGATGTTTGTCTGGGCTTGCATACAATGTAACTGTCCCAGACATTCCCTTGGTACCTTGGTTAACAATTGAGACAGCTAGTCCCTATAGCATAAGTAAAAATTGAATAGGATTTCAAATATTCATCTGATAATAAAATGAAAACAGATAATTAACTTGGGGGGTTGGAGTGATGGCTAGGAACCCACTTGAGGCAGTGGGACTCATGACTCCAAATCCTACCCCAAGCAGGCTACTCCCTATAGAGATTTTGGTATGAGGATAGGGAGGTCCGTACACAATCTCAGAAGACTAGTTGGGTGTTCTAAGAGCCCAAATACCCTCGAATCTCCAATAAAAAAAGTACAATATACTTACCCACAAGAGACAACAGTATCAAGATGCATGCACCCAACTCAATTGCTCTTCGGCTACCCATCTTTGTCACAGCAATGGTATGCACATTTTCAGTTAGAGTTGTAGATCCAGTCCCTATACCCCAGAGACCAGCTAAAACACTAGAGAGGCCTTCAAGACCAATCCCTCGGCTGACAACACCTGGAGTTGGAGGTCTTGATGCCACCAATAATGACGATGCATGGTATGATCCAACCTGATGAGAAGAGATCACCAAACAGGAATGAAAACTGACTACCTATCATAATGTTCAATTTCAAAATTTAAGTAGCTGCTACAACATTCAGCAACAAATCTCATTTCAATCATGAATCACATACTGAAACTCAAAACTTAGTCCATACCAAATCAGAATTTTGACATCAAAAATAGAAATCCAATTTTCTTTCCTTCTATTATCATATTTGTCATCATGGCTTGAAACATTTAGAATCTGTTTTAATACAAGTTTACAGCCATATTGTATGTGAAGCCCTCTGCTCCTGATACTATTTAATCATTGGTAAATAAGCGCTCATCTCCAATTAACATAGAGAAGGGCTTTGACCCCTACTTATCATTCCGATGATTTACTTCACTTTGATAACTAAATATGCCTACCTTCCTAAATTTCTGATTGAGTTCCTCTTTTCCCCTCCTTCATTTTCAACATTCATTTAACAAGCTATGCTTTTGAAGCTTGGTCTCATGTTTTAGACAGAACGAATGGCTCACAACAACACCATGTAGTTGGAAAAAACCTTAGTTGAGTTGAGTTGAGAGTTGAAAATGGCTCACAACACGTGTGTCTATCAGCCCAACGGCCCCAACAAAATTAAAGAATCAAAAATAAAATTAGAAAAGAACAAGAAACTCACTGAATCAACTGATGCAATAATGGACACCATGCACATAACAATAGCCATCTTCCAATGGAAAACAGGTGTACCCCACTGCAATGGGTATGGAAATCTGAACCAAGGAGAAGATCTTAACGCATATGAGGTGTCAACCCGACAATGTTTCATTCTAGAAACATGTTTTCTGCAGGCTTCAGATACAATATTTGATGCAGGTAGATTCAAGTCACAACCTTTGTAGGTATAAGCTCCAGCCTCCGTAAGAAGAAAAGAAATGGCCCATGTGATTGCCAGACCCAATGGCACCTGAAAAATATGCATGATGAAATAATACAACAGAAATAATTCGTCAAAAGAATAAAATAATGTGGAAGACCACCAATCACTAATATATTAATGAGCAAATAGGCCAACACTAAAGCTTACCGCATATATAAGGAATATACGGTGACCAAAAACAGATATTTTACGAAGATACTGCATAACACAATAAAGAGAAACCAAGTTAGAACTTAGGAAACTATAGCAATTTTGTGAAACCATCAGCACAAGACAATATTAACACCAACAAGTAATCTTAGGATGCTGAAAGAAATAGCAACCACAGTACAATAAATTAAAATGATAAAATCACAAGTTCATAAGCAAACACTCTCCACTTACAAGTGAAAAAATAACTACTAGTAATATTTGTACTGCTCCAATCTCAAGGCAGGTTCCCACTAGTGGGAAACCATAACTGTAAAAAGAAAGCCCAACAGCAGCAATTGTTGGGGATACAACTACTGGATTAATCAACCTGCAAATAAATCAAAAATATCCATGGATGAGTTCTTTGACTGCTATCATAAAGAATACATGAAGTGGAACTATAAAATAACATATTTAGCATTAATAAATCCCACTAGCTACAACTGTACAGCAGTTAGAAACTTAAAATGATGTGGCTACTTTCTATGAAACTCTATCGCATTATTCATCTTCACCAGGTAGACCATCCCTGTAAAAATTCAGTTTATTTTGAAACTTGTAGCTTTTAATTGATGCCCAATTTAACCAAGAAAGTAGAGATCCTGAATCTCGTAATTGACAAGTTTCTGCAGCACAATTAGTTAGGCCACAAGTAACCATTCTTTTAGAGATGATTTCCTAGTTAAAGAGGAGACCATCCTTACAAAAATCAACTCTAAGTCTCTAACAACAACTTCTACATGGATCAAATGACCATGCATGAATTTTGCTATTCTATGGATTCCTTATTATATATATATATATATATATATATACACACACGTACACACAAGTACAAGTATTTATATTAAAAATGCCTAAAATTTGTAATCAACAATTATTAGATTCTTCAGATAGACATACCAAAATAAATAGCTAGCTTACTCAAATTTTCAGAGATTTAGGCAATGGAATATATTTTTACACATACCCCCCCCCCCCCCCCCCCCCCAGAGGAGTATCGGGGCCAAACCCCACTAATCTCCCCACCAATTCATCGGAAAATGGCTTTGGGGGGACTCGAACACGGGCGAACCTATTCTCACGTTGAGTCACCAACCAGCGCGTCAAATGCCTCGTCGGCTAGGCAATGGAATTTATATATACAAAATATAATGGACTCTGCAACACAAACTGTGAATTTCAAGATTCAATTTTACTCGTCATAAGATTTTGTAGCATCAAATTTTATGTAGGATTCAAAATTCTCTCCTCTGGATAAAATCGTGGACAGTAAGGTTTTCTGAGAAAAAATAACTAATGAAGATTCTTACTAGTGGACATGATAAAGCCTTATTTCAGCTCAGATACAATTTTAGTTTGCAAGACAGCAACCTCATTTCAGCTCGGACAAATTTAATTAGTAAGGGAGCACAGAATTGTATCATCATAGGTATACTTCAAGATTCAGAAAGAAGTTTCAGGCAACTTGAACTTACAAGACCCTAGCAAATCAAGGAAATATACAACACAAAACTAGCTAATTTAGAAAAAATACAGGCACTGATACAAACAAACTATCTACCAAGCAAATCTAATCTTTTAAACAAACTGTGATACAAACAGCCATTAATTAATTTTACATCTGACAATACACAACACAAAACTAGCTAATTTAGAAAAAATACAAGTTTTTCAGAAAGATAAGGCTCAAATGACTTAAGATATTTATCAGCCTGCTTCCCAGAGAGTAGAGAGTATATAACATTCATCACAACAGGTAACAAGTATTAACCAAGTAATTAAAAATACACAAAGGAGCTAATAGCTGTCCTCCATAGTCCACGGTCAGCCACAAAAGTGATGAGAAGCATACCTCAAAAACAGTGACATTAAACCACTATAACCCAGTATAACTTGAAATGCTGAAGATATAATTATGGCCCCCTGTAGCTCCTTCATAATATGCCTAAAATTCTGCACATGCAAAATAATTGCAGATAAGTTTAACGAAGATATCAAACCACAAATAGAAGGTCAAAACTATCATCAGAGTAAATAAATAACCAGCAAAAACAAAGAATGGCATAAAGAATGCTCCAGCTGAAGCCTGAGCAAGATGCTTAAAAGCAACCAAAGCCCATTTGATGAGTTTACATAGATTGCCCATACTGGCTGCAGTTGATAATGAAATTTCTTTAGTGGTCTTTTTTCTGGTGGATGCTGATTATTCTGTGCAACCATTGCTGGTGAATAGCAGTTATCTGACAATTATGCCCTCTGCAATTGATGAGAGGGTCCAATTTTTTACCATTCAGCATACAACTGATACACAATTACCATTCAACATGCAATGAAGCAAATGGCTGATATTTCACCAGGTATTGAGTAGAAATCAGTTTTGGGACATTTTGCACAAGCTGAACAAGGAGGATCTATGATCTAACTGCAGGAGAAGCAATGACAATACTATGCATTGCAAGGTTATTTTGGTTCGAATTCCACTACCCAGTTTATCAAAAGGTATTTCAGTCACTATGACCTAAATAAATTTCAAAATATATTATCAATTACATGAAGGGTATGCCTTGGTGTAACAGTTGAGGTTGCTCCATAGTTACGTAAACATCATAGGTTTGAGTCTAGAAACCTCTCCAATGTGGAGGTAAGACTGCATACATCGTTCATTCCCTAGACCCTTCAATGGTGGGAGTCTCTTGCGTTGGACACACCTTTTATTTTTAGTTAAATAAGGGACAACGAAGGTGTGTGTTCAACTCACTTTTACTTAATGTTTTTATTTCATTTTTTATCTATTATTTTTTCTCTTATTGCCAAAGCATCCAAACTGAGCCCTTAAAATGCTACTTTTAAATGGGTAAATATCTTTGGAGATTACTCCTATCCAAGTTACCTTCAATGAAGTAGGAAGTGTCTTGAATAGACAGTAGGACAGCAGATTATTTTCATGAAGAGATCATTGGTATTAAGGGTCTTCATGTTATATTTTCCTACTAATGAAAGCGTTGAGAAACACTCCTCCCCACTTGATCTTTCATTAGGACATTGTCGACATACATGTACATGCATATATGTAAAGAAAGAGAAAGAACATGGGTGGAATTGTTGCAGTTTTCCCTCTAATTTGCTTTGCACCTGTTGGTTTTATTCACTGCTACAGTTAGTAAGCTTTCTTATCATTAAATTTTCAGAGCTACTTTTGTTTTTGGCAATGTAGTCTTCAAATTTATCTCCAAAGCGTCCAGACATAGACAATAACCCAAATAGTGCCCACTGGACACCAATATAAACAGTTCTTCAGATGCATAACTCAGAGGACCACATGAATTTATTGTTATCTTCCCATTAGTTTACAACATAAACAATTCTTCAGATCCATAATTCAAAGGACCGCCTACATGGTATTGATCTCTTTCTCTCACCAGTTAGTTTATAGGCTACCTTGTGTATTTACACAACCAGTTTTCAGTATCAAATGGTAAATCTCATGCAATCAGGTTTATAGTAAACTGAAATAATAGTTTATCAAACAAAGCTACTGATCAACACTTTGACATATGCAGTCAACAAAATGAAACTGAAACAGTAATTAATCACACAATGCTAGTGATCAAGGCTTTGAGTGTGTTGACATGGAGAAGAGCCAAAAATGCAAAAAGTTATCACACAAACATATACATGTAAAAAAGGGATGAGGTAGGAGACAATCAGAGAAGAACTTACATTCCCATTAAGTCCTTGGAATTCAGGGGAGTTAATTATAGCCAATGCCGGAGCAAGATATACAAAAGATGGGCCTTGTATCAACGGCAATCTTGATCCAAAGAATGTGTGCAAGAGTGTTGTCACTCCTGATACAAACAGAACAGTTGACACAACCATGGAAGTATCTTCCTGAAGACAAATTCCATCTCCAATTAGATCAATTTACATTCAAACTCGACACTGAGATCAACGAAAATCATAAGCGAAATCGAAATAACCAAAGGAGCGAAAACAGAATTGAACAACTCACATGACTCCCACCCATTGCCGGAACTATAACCAACGGAATAAGAATCAGCGAACCTAATATCGAAATATAATGCTGGAGTCCATAAAGACCAATCGGAACTGAAACAAAACATAAGCAAATCCATCACATTTTAATAGATAATTTCATCGCGAGACCGTAAAAGAAAACAACTTTAGTTAGAAAACGCACCAAGTCCAGGCGTATCTCGGAGCTCGTACTTCATATGAGAGTGACGAGCAACAAATCCATCATCCTCAAGCGCCTGCGGCAAAACATCCACAACCTCCTCATCCCGGTTAGGTTTAGCCGCCGCTGCCGCCGGAGCCGGAGGTTCCGTCCGGACCTGTCCATTGACACCTGTAGTACCACCAGCATTCTTTGCCGCTCCCTCCGTCTCCCTCCGTCTCCTCGCGGCCGTCTGATCCTTATCAGACGACACCACCGGCATTTTCTCACCCTCCGGTTCTCCATTCGCCGCCGGAGTAGCCCTAACTCGACCAGATTCAAGATCCGCCTGAGCATCACCCTCCCGCGGCGGCTTCACCAGAATAATCTGACCGGAATCGCTCGCATTCGTCTCTCCAGAGAACTTCGGCTTGAATCCAGTCCTCTTCGCCCACGACGACGACCCCATTCCTGTCGCCGTCTCCGGCGCAGGTGGCCACGGTCCCGGTCGCGCGCGTTTCGTCGGGTCGGAGCTCACCATTTTCTCCGGCGAGCTACAATTGCATTCCTATAAACAAAAACTCAAAACAGTCCACAGATCTAAACAATCTTTAGCTTCTTGCAATCAATCAAGATGTTCTCGAAGATCTTCTTGAGCGAAATTAGGGTTTGAGGAACAAAATGAGTTCGAAACGAGTGAGAAAAGACCGAGCTTTCGACACTGCCAGTAGAGAGATAGAGAGAGAATAGTCGAATAGAGTGTAGAGAGAGGGGCCGTGGCGTGCGAGTTGGGGTTGGAAGGAAGGGCAAAATAGGGAAAGAAATTCCAGAAATAGGACAACTACGGATTACGCATGTAACAGAGCGTAACGCAGATGTGGAGTGGCTTCAAGGTAAGGCAAGAACGGGAAGAACCGAAAACCCGTTAATTTCTCCACTTGTTAGGGTATAGATAATATAATGCAATGTATAAATATGTAATGTAGTGAAATAATGAAAGGGATTGATGGACACCTCTCTGACCCAAAAGTTCTGTTTGATTAATTGAAAATTAAGAGACTAAAGTATCCGTTGGTGTTTCCTAATTGCCTTGCATTTTAACTGCTCTGTTTGTTTTATTAGTTGAATTAAATTGACTAGCTGGGTGCACTTTAGCTTTTTTGTAAATGTGTCATATGGCAATAACTTATTTTATTTTGGCTAATCATAATAAACTATCGCTTAGCTTTTGTAGTTAATGCAAAAATCTATGCCAAATAATTGATAAGATTTAATCACTTGATGATGCTCTGAAATTGATTAATTATAGAGGATTATTATAATTGCTAGACATGCATTTTAATATTTTTTTTTTCTTTAAGTTTCAATTGTACAAAACAATGTGTCTATAACAATTGACTTGAGAAAAAAAAATCATGCCTACTTTTAAGGAGTATATTATTTCATCAATGCTACACCGGTATATGACAGCATTCATTTGCCTAATACATCCGGCTAATAAGTAATTGTAGATAAACTTTTATCTTATTGATTTTTTGGTTTTATGGGTAGAATTTTTTTTCCTTTCTTTTTCTTTAAAAGAAGGAACACTATTATGATTAAAATAAGATTTTTATTTTTTTTTTGTCTGAAGCTCCTTACAGTTGAGTTATAAGTATGTAAACCGTAATAATATTAAACCCAACACATTTACGTTAATGCCCCTAATTATTAATAAAATGTACATCAATTGCTAGCTAAAAAAATTTAAAGTTGAATAGTAAAGTTAGAGGTATACATTTTGATTGAAGAACGAGATATTGGTTTCGAGTTTAAGTTCGTGTTCACGTCTATATATTTATTTTGAAGAATGATTGTTTAATGTTACGTACATTCTTAATTTTAAAATAATAGGTCAATCAAAATATTGGGGTCAAAGACAAAAAAAAAAAAAAAAAAAAAAAGGATAATTAGAAACTCTTTGTCTGTAGCAATACAGCGGGATAACAATGGCGTAATTTGCAGTTGGGAAATAAATGTTATTGGAGGAACGGAAATATTAAGAAGAACAATACATTACATGGTTTGGATTTCCAAAGTGACGTTAAGACAGGCTTTTAGTTTTCGACGCAGACTGGATCCTACTCATTTCCCATAGCACACTTTACGACAAAAAATGCCAGTTATTGGGAGAAAACCAAGCAGCTTGGTTTTGTTGCCCCAAAAATATAAATAAACTTAAAGTCCACATTTAGTTTGTTGCGTTGGCATGGTACAGAACAGCCACGTGTCAAACAAAAGCACAGAGTTTCAAGCTTATCTCCTTACATATAAATTATTATCCAAATCTCTGACCATCGACGAAAAATGAGATCGTTGATTGTCATATTGATGTGTGGGGACTAATCCGACAGATGAGCAACACGTGGTGGAGTAGAACAGGGGAAGGAGAGGTGTGAGCTGCAGGGGATCTGCTACTTGCAAGCTGGAATTGAATGGGCGAGTTGACGTCATGGGAGGAAAAGTAATGGATTTGACATGGAAAACGAGAGGCGTGCAAAAATCTATAAAGTAGAGGCCCCGTGTTAAGGCCCAATCTGACATTTGTGTCTAGAGTCCTCCTAAGATCTTTATAAATGTTTCATAAAAAATAAATAAACGAAAGGCTCTCTAAGTCTAAGGTCATTTCCATTAGTCCCCGTTTGTTCAACGCTCGCTAGACATTCCAGATAAAATCTACCCTACAGACTCCACGTCCACACTGCGAATCCATACCATAAATAGACCCTAGAGAACCTACAAGCTCTATCTAATCGCACATTTACATTTTTAATTCTTTTCTTTAGTTTATTTAGTGAAAAATAACTCATACTTAAGATTCTACAGTTTACAAATTTCCCGATATGAAATTATATATCTAATGTATTCTTTACATCTTTGTATTTTCTAATGTCATTGAATGATGTTCTTTAAAAGAAAATTGTAGTATCTAGTAAAACAAAGAAGGGAGATAAAAAAAAATCTCACCATCTTAAAAAGCAAGGTACGAAACTTCGATTTCGCCCTAAACTTCGACCTTCAAAAATCAGAATTAATTCGGAGAAGTTTAATTCGACATGGAGAATTTTTGTAAAAATTTGCTAAATTAGAGAAGTTTAGAGAATTTTTGCATATATGCTTAAATATCTAAATTTATTTTAGTATAAGCTAAAAACTAATATAAATAGACACTTTTAATACATAAAAATATCAATAAGCGACCTAACAAAATCAATCTTGTTAAGTGAGTTGATGAATTTGAATGACGGCTTTTGGTCTTAATTTTTTTTCTTTATTTTGATATTTAATTTTGTGGTGGCTTGCTTCTCGACCATATACTTTACTAGTTTGAATTCTATCATGCTTAATTTATTAGTTTATTATTTGAATGTGTTGTTTATTAATCTTGTTTCATAAGAGTTAACTAAAAAAAGATGACTTTAGGAAATCTTTTAATTTATTTTTAAGTTTTTATCTTATTTCAACTTTAACTATTTATTTATTTTGCTTTTTTTTTTTTTTTTGGTAAAGCATATCCCATAAATTACATAATTTGTTAACTTGTTAAATTATTTTTTAAAATTTTATATTGCTATGTTGGTTGATGATGTTGAAAATAATACATAATTATTAGTGTTTTTTGTTGTTTATTGATGAAGTAACATCTTTTTTACTTCTCTGTCTAATTTCATCGAATTTTATCGAATCTTGGCTCGAATTTTTGTATTTTTTTTATTGAAAAACTAAACTTTTGTCGAAGTTTATCGAATTTCGTCGAAGTTGTCGAAGTTTATCGAATTATTTAGCGAATTTTTGCATTTTTTATTTTACATTCTACTTTGCACTTCGATGGTAAAAAAACCGAAAAAATTCGCCGAATTTCGGCGAAATTCGGTGAATTTTTAGTCCTTGTTAAAAAGTATGTTAAGTTATGATTATAACAGAAAGAATAAACGACACCCAGATTTTTATTTTATTTTTTTGAAAGGGGAAAGATTCAATTTAATATGGAAGGAGAATCTTGGGTTACAATATCTAGAAGTAGTGGAGGAATTACATCCTTCCAAACATTACAAGAGACAACAGAAAAAGCGAATTGACTAAGACGGTGAGCTGCAGAATTGTTCTCTCTAAAAATAGCCTTGATTTTAACATTTGATAACTGCCTCAAAGAAGCTTGCAATCCTCAATAACCAAAGCTAAATTCGTCCTACCCCTGAGAGTGAGAATTGATAGCTGAAATAATGGAAAAAGGGTATTCTCCTTCCTCAAAAGAGACATGGATACCATTATCAGTAGCAAATTAGAGACTTTCTCTCATCGCAATTGCTTCTGCAGTTCTCACAGAGAACGCACCTTGCAACTTCTTACCCATGGCAGCCACAGGAAAACCTTTGTCATCTCTATTAATTGCTTCAATTCCTGTCCATTGCAATCATGATTTCACTCCAGCATCAAAGTTTAGTTTCACTTTACAGCTCTATGGAGGATCCCATTTACTTTGAATTCTCAAAGGAAGACATTCTCCTACTGTGTGTCTTCTCCGAAATTCATTAACCAGGAATAAAACATGATTAATTGGGGGATCCCCAAGCATCATACCTACTACCTGAATGAAACTAGGAGTTTTTGGAGTTCCAAATACTCCAAACGCACTGTGATGATTTCTTTTAATCTATTTTTCTCTACTTTTAACACCAATTCTTTTAAATTCTCATTTTTAATAAGAGAGAGTACTTCGCTTACAACACCATAAAAAGGAAGTTTGGGCCCAAATCTGCTTGGCATGAGTGCAACTACCTAGAGCATAAGCAATAGTCTCGATTCCATTCTGACAAAGATTACAAATTGGAGATTTAAGATCTTCCACTTACCATGTCTTATCTTGAGAAATTAAGTCTTTGACTCTTTTATCCAAAGCTTCAGAGAAGGGGTGATAGGTTTGAAAGTGAGAGGTCTTGGCGGCCATGGACCATGCTTGAAATGAATTTTATCCCCGTTGCCCACACGTCATCTGACTCTTTTCTTCAATAAATCTCTACTCCAAATCATTCCTCTCCATATCTGAGAAGCTCCATTGGAAGCCTTAGCTTCCCAAAAAACTAGATCTTGGGAAATATTTGTTATACGAAATCGTGATAAAGCATGAAAGAAAAATAAGACAGCAATATTTAACGTGGTTCGGCAAATTGTCTACGTTCACGGGAGGCAGCAAACTTGTATTACTTCACCCTTAGGTGGATCTTACAGATTGGATCTCTCAGAATAGATCTCAAGAATAAATTTCAAGAATGAAGTTAGACTCTATTTATAGGAGTATTCAGGGGTATTTTCGTAATTATAAATATATAATATAATATATATTTAATATTATAATAATACCCTTTCGGTGCCGTCAAAAAACGGCATCGAATGCTTTGTTTCAGCCTCCCACTTGTCTCCTTGTCTGCCACATGCTGCCCACTTGTCTCCTTGTCTGCCACATGGGGGTGGTCCCCATAGTATCTAGCGTTTAAAAGTCTTGCCACAAGCGAATTTGGGTTAATGACTAGTCTCCAACAGTTCTTGGCTAGTAAAGCTTTGTTGAAAGTCTCCAAATCCCTTAAGCCCATACCACCAATTGCTTTAGGAGAACATAAATCTTTCTATTTTTACCAATGAATGTTGTTGCTATTCTTTTGGAAACCCCACAAAAATTTTGCCATAAAAGAGTTCAAATGCTTACAAAGACCCGGCTGGAAGTCTAAAGCAACTCATCAAGAAAGTAGGAAGTGCTTAAGCAACTGCTTTAATAAGAACTTTCTTTTCCCCCAGCTGAGGATAAACTCTTATGCCATCTCTGAAGGAGTTTCCACATCCTCATTTTAATGTAATCGAACATTTGAGTCCCATTTCTCTGGCCCATAGTAGACAACCCCAAGTATTTAGAGTGACCATTGCATCACTTGATACCCAGACCTTGAGAAACTTCTTGTAACACCGCGTGCATTGACTCAAATATATATATGTTGACTTATACATATTATAAAATATATTTATACATATATATATATATATAAAAGCTTAAGAATGATAAAAATATATGTACAGTAGGGGTCATTGGTACCCTAAGATGTTAATTATGTCAGTTAAAGCCCAATATTTTGTAAAATTTGTACTTTATAACGCAAGAAGCGTGCTCTTGAAGGAGAAGTTTACTTCAATGGTGGATTTCAAAGAGCTAAAATTTGGAGATTTCATCAGCTTAAGTGGAGAAACGCGCTCTTCACGAGTTTTGATAAAATTATGCTTTATGGGGAGCACAAAAACACGCTATTGGGAAGGAGAAGCGCGCTTCTAGTGATCAGATTGTGCTTTTTTAAGTGGCCGGTGAGGCGGTTTAAGAGTTTCAAAATCTGATTGTCCGACTTTTTCAGCTCATTTGAGCTAGAAACAACTGGAAAGGAGCAAAAGAATAAAAGGATAGAAGAACGGAAGACTAGGATTGCAAATCCAAGGTGAGAATTCAATCCGTTCTCAATGAAAATTTCATATTCGTGTTCCTCTCTTTGAGTTGTTTAACATACGTAAATTTTGTAGATTTTTAACGGTTAAATTGAGAGATTGAGAAAGTGAGTTTGAGCTGGAATTTGAAATAAACTGATATGTATTGATTGGTAAATGATTCCTTGATATTGTGAAAATTATTTGACTGTGAAATTTTGTAATATTGGAGTGTTTCTATTGTTGAAACTTTCACCCCAGCTGTTGAAGCAGCTGAGGCTTTGAGAGTATTTTTAATGGTGATTTCAGTAGGTTTGGCTGTATTTTGATAGATAATGGTGATTAAGAATAGTTTGAATTGGAAATTTGCAGAGAATGATGTTGGAATGGTGAACATTGTGGATTTGGGAAATGTTTGAATGTGACAACTTGTGCTGAAATGTGTAAGAGAATATATTGGGTTAGAAAGTATACTGCAGACTATTGTGAGTATTTTCTTTGTCTTGGTTTCTTATATGACATTGTATATATAAAATGATTTAAATACAAGCATGTTTCATGAATTGAATTGTTTCTAGTATTACATTATAATTCATGAAATGTTTTGAAAAATGGTATATGTTAGACTTGTATGGGGCAAGTAAAAAACATGAGTTCATTCTGCTGGAAATTAGTCCCGAGTGAGAGTTATATGTAACCTCATTGTGCAGTGGGCTGTCCTAACCAGGATTATAAATCTTTGAAATGACATTGAAATTGAGTAATAAGAGGTTGTGGCTACATTTTAGAGGTTATACAAAGGGTCAGACTCGTTCTTTTACTTAGAAAGAGGGAGATGGTTATGGATTTCGATGACAAATCATTGCATGTGTGTTCTATAATGAATGCATGGAAGCTAAAATTATGTTGTGAGCATGTATATGATATTTGAATGCTGCATATGTGATTGGATGAGCTTTTTACATGCTTTGAATTGTATATTTATTTAAATGCATATAATTGTCATACATAGAAAATATTCACTGAGCTAATTGTAGCTCACTCAATTCTCTCAAATATTTTAGGTAAACAAAAAGAAAGGTCAGGAGACAGAAGAGTAGTGAACTCTTCAATTTTCTTTTGATGAATGTATGTTTTGAGGGACTTGGATAAACTTGTTTATTTTGGATTTATATAACTATAATCTCATATTTATAGATTATCACTTAGATGAGTAGAGTGATGATATGTGTATGATTTCTATTTGAAAACTGTGATAGGAAGAATTGTGAATGTGAGATATTGATTTAAAATGTGGTATAAATATGAATGATAGAAATAGACATGGTTATGGATTGTAAACTTGAAAATAATAATTGGTATGGTTCCTATTTAGGAACTTAGATATGAGAAATTTTATAAGTGAGGTTTATGTGAAAAAATGATATTTGATGAATGAAAATAAGTTAATCAGGTGAAATTGTGAGATGTTCATTTACGAAAAAGTTATGCTGAAAATTTTGAATTGAAAATCATATATTTTGATGTATAGAATGACTGACAGAGTATTATATACTCGTATATGATATTCTATGTAGGTTAAAATGTCACCCTATGGAGTAAGGTCGCGACACTTCTTCCTTAATAGTGTGAGGGAACATTTGCACCAAAGGAAATTGAAGATTTCTCTTGATAAGCTGGCCGATGCATTTTCATAAAGACTGAGGATATCTTTAATGGTCTGTCCCGACTAAATATGAGACTTGTCATTGCAAAAACAACCGGACGGGTAGATTAAATTAAAAATAATAACAAAAATATCATGATCAGTTGAGTTCAATAAGAAAGCATGGACCTTACATTGGGCTTGGGCCGGAGAAAACATACATTTACTTTGGAGCCTTGTAAAGGATGATTCTCTACTAGTCCTTTTAAATTTTTTATTTCTTTCTTAATCACTTGTCACTTATCAAGCAAAGGCAAAACTATGGATTTTCCAGATTTTGATGTTTGAATGGGATTGGTAACTAGTCCCATAAGTCATGTGTAGAATAATATATTCCTGATTTCTATGGTGCTTATTTACCCATGAGACCGTGACAGTTGATGATGTAATTTCAAAATGACTTGATATTAAGTTGTTTGTATTTCATGCTAAACTGTTTTATTTAACCTTTTTTCTCTACTTCTTTCCAACTCTTCAAGAATTTTTAATTTTTTAATTTTTTTTTTATGACATTCAAAACTTGAGTAAGTAAATGGTATTTGTTAATGTTAAAATATATTCATCTATATATATATATATATATATATATATATATATATATATATATATATATATATATATGTGGTTGGCCTTTATTTTACAGTTATAGTTTTTGCTTTGAATTATTTTTAATTTAATATCAAAGCAGTTTTATTTTAGAAGCTTCATGTTAACCAAACATTTTTGAAAGTATATTTGTTTGTTTAATTCATTTATTAATTATATAATTCTTTTTTTGTTATAAATCAAGTCTATGCTTTATTATGCACTTGAAAAGAAAAGTTAATTTTTGTCTATCTTCATTTAATATACATAGTTGGTCCCTTATTAATAGTTATAACTTTTAGATTGAGTGATTTTTAATAGTTAAATAGTTAAATTAAAGGAAAATAAATGTCCAAAAAGGAGATATAATAAGATAATTATTTTCTACCACTTCACCTCTTATGGAAGCTGAAGGTAAGCCTGAGCGCCTGTTTCTAAAGCAGAACGTTCGTAGGTTCGAACCCAACATGTCGCCGATCAAATAATTGTTAACCTTTATTTTATTTTATTTTTATTTTTTTTTTGTCTGATCTTGTACTAGATAAATGGGCTTGAAATCATATTTAATACGCTGGCCCATTACCATAGTGGGTTGGGCCCACTGGTTGATTCTCCTGCGCTCTCATGTGAATATGTGATCAGAGAATCACAGGTAGGATTTTCTCAATTAGTGTCAGCTCAGATAAATGTGCCAAAACCTAACGCTTACCACCACCTGCTTTCTTTGTTTGTCTTGAGAGAATCCATCCATGGAGAAGATGCTCACAGACACCAGAATAAGAACAACAACAAAGAGTACACAACGGTAACAACTAACAAGGTTAAAGAAAATGCCAAACTAATACATTTTGTAACACTAATTATTGTATCCTATATTATACTTCGAACAACATATTAGAAAGAAAATAGTTTGAGAAAACAAAAATTAAAATGTTCAATCATTGGGGTAAACACCTTCGAAACCAAGTTGGAATTATTATGATGGCTAGAGCCCTATACTAAAAGTAGACTCCTCGTTTTATTATTATTATTTTTAAAAGATATTAGTGATATAATCAACTACATCATCAAATTACACTCTTGAAAAGATATCATACCCGTTCCGTTTTTGACTCATTAATCTTTTTCAACCACTTAGGTGAGATTTGAGACAGTGACAAAAGTTGAACCTTAAATTTTTATGTTCTAAAGTCACTTATTTAGCAACTGCACCAACTCAATCTTGGCTCCGTTTTATTATTTTTGCTTCACAAAGTCTTTCAACATTATATATATAGTTAATCTTGTTCCCACTACATAATAATGTGGGCAATTTTGTTAAAAGTACTGAGACATCTTTAAGAGTCAATAATACCATTTTTTACATTCTGTTCAATTTACCTAATATCGTTTGCTTTCAATGTAGTACATGCACCAACTCCAACACTCCAAACGCCTCATCATATGGTTGCGTTTTCTCTCTCAAGAAAAATTTTCAAATAGAGGGTGTTCACACACACAGTCCAGTTTCACTCCTACTATATGGCCCGACGTAGATAAAATCATAAAACTATCACATGATTGATTACTCCTTGAGGGAGTATAAACCTAAATTCTCTTGAATTAATGAAATAAATAAATAAAAAGGTGTTACTCTTAGCTTTCGGGAAATGAAAATAAGCGTAAGGGGAAGGAAAGAGAGGAGGGAGAGGGGTACGTGGTGCCGAGGAACCAGTGGTGACTCGTGAGCATCTACAACTAGTCATCTACATTAATTTGAAGTGTACACAAGCGATAGGAGGGACCTACCTTACCTCATTAATTTTCACTCTTCTAGCTTATCCACCGAAAGCAAGTAGGTGCGGTTGGGAGTGGGTTCATACGGGGAAGAGCGATAATGGGCACAAAGATGCCTTACCTTATTAATACTTCATCTCCTTTCTCATTATCCTATACCTATATAGCTAGACCAGACAAACTACTCTTTTCTCCATTTGTTTATTCTGACTTTGTTCTTTTCTACATATCCATATCTTGGGTTTCAATTTGGTCTGGAATCCCATGTACGAGAGATTAAAGCTTTTTGCAGATTGTGCTAACACATTTTCTTTTTGACCTTAGTACATAGAGATATTAGTGGCTTTAAGCTTTATTTAGTTATATATATATATATATTCTTGATGGATGTTCATTAAACAACATGGATTGAGCATCTGAGCATTTCCTGCCATTTTACTAATATCAGATAAAAGAATTGCCATGAGATGAGTATCTCTTTGCAATAACTTAAAAAAAATATGAATATCTTATATATATTATCTTTTATCATTTGAAATTAGGATTAAACCTATGTTTGGTGGCTAAAAATTTTTTCTTGTAAAATTGTCTTGAGAACATTTTCTCATGGTTATTTGGTTAGAAATGAAAAAATTATCGTGCTTGTTTATTTATTTAATCGCATAATGACCTCTTCATATATATTTACTTGTGGATTGATTTGTTTTGTGAGAAATTATTTTTCTTTCCTCGAGAAAAAATAACATTTCTCTCAAGAATTTATTTGTTTTATCAACGTTTATTCGCACTCTACGAGCGCGTTTGGTGCATAGGATATGATAGAATTTGACTAAATATAATCCAAATCTCATGTTTGGTGTGAAGTGAGATGAGATGAAAATAATTTTACCTCATCGTTTTATTCCGTTCTAGCGGGATAAAACAATCCCAACCAAAATGGTGGGATTATTTTCAATCTTCTTCTTCTTGCTTTTTTATTTTTATTTTTATTTATTTTTTTGTTGCAAGCATTCGTTCCAACATCTCCTCTTTTTTCTTTTTTCTCATTCTTCCTTCTTTAAAATAAAATATAAAAAAAATTCATTAACGCAGGTGATTTTGTTTGCAAAACCAGGTTTTTTTAAAAAGAAATTTATATAATTTAACTTTTTTGTTTCAATCTCAAATATATCACTAAACACATGATTATTCTATGTTTAATCTTATTATTTTTTATTGATATAATCTAATAAAAATAATTTTATACTGTCCCACACGCATTCTAGCCGTAAAGTTAACGGGTACATTAAAGAATAAGAAGGTAATGAAAAAAATTATATAAGAGTAACAAGAGTAGTTAAATGATTTATTACTCTCTAGTGCATTAAAGAGAGAGCTTTATTCCGAGGATTGTTTTGTGGAGACACAAATATTGCAGACTAGACGGTTAGTACTAGTAGAACCCTTTAGATTCTACATGGCCCAGCCAGTCAAGTCTCAACAACCACATCATTAGAACTTAATATTTTTGAGCTACAACCATTCAATAAAATCTACTGAATAGTAAATGTGATAGATATGCTCCTTCAATGTAATTTATTATCGACTTGTTCTTCATTGGATGCATTTGTTACATTGGTACTACTAACTAATTAAATTGATTCAAAACTTAGTAGTTCACTATACCCTGTTTTTCTTCTGTCTGCACTCTCTTCTTCTTGAATTTTTAACCACAGCCTCATCTAGAATTAGTAATTTTCACATTATAATATTTTGTTTTACTAAAATATATACATTTATTAGAAAGAGTTTAACCTAAAATTTATAGCTAATAAATAGAGGCTTGACTATGTATGTATATCAAGTGAATGTATATTACATTCATTCTCACGTGCATGATGATATATAGATTAGATTTAAAATAAAGAAAAAAAAATATAATTAATAAATGAGAAAAACAAAAAAATATGCTTGCAAAGATATTTCAACATAAGAACAATAAAGTTCTAATACCATGTTTTTAACCAAAAAGTTAGAGATGAAAAATAGAGGCCATGTATGTATGTATGTCTAAGTGAATATAGATATTAATGTACAATTGCCAGAATCTTGAATGAAAGTGGTTGTAGAGATGAAGTGATGAACCCGATGGGGTATATATATGCATGCAATTATATGTTTTCTTACCTAATTGTATGTTTAATATACAAAATAAATATGAATTTTATTTAAACATAATAATAATGAGTAGTTTGAATTTTTTTTAAAAAAAATGCTAATCTAACTACAATAAAATTTAACTTCAAGCGCAACTAAATATGCATGTTTATTTGATCATTTATTACACACCTTGAATACACGGATACCCAATGAACTTGCATATGTAGTTACACTTAAAGAGTTGCATTTATTGTGGTTATATTAGTATTTTTCATCTTTTTATATTTTTTTGGTGTTAGAAACTACTTGAAGTAAAAGCTTTAGGTCACTTGTCATGTCACACCCCAGTACACAGCACACCGCAGTGTCTAGTACCCCGGGATGTGATGGATACGCATACCCCAGCCATAGTACCACATAATATTGTCATATCGCCATGTAGCAACCCAACCACAGCTGGTCTACATCGAAACGATTATTTGTCCCTACTATTCCCTCATGAATAGTAAAGGGCCTCCCCCAAGTTCGAACTCGCAACCTCCCTTAAGGAGTTAGAATTTGTAACTTGAGTAACCACTGAACCATTGATAAGGCCTTTTTGTCACACCCCAGTATCCATCACATCCCAGGGGTACTAGACACTGCGGTGTGCTGTGTACTGGGGTGTGACATGTCATCTAGTCAACATAAAGTTGGTGCAGTTTATAAAGTTGTGACTTTAGAACCCAAACATTTCATATTCAACTCTTATCACTGGCTCACCTTAAGGGGTGAGTGAGATTAATGGGTTAAGAAAAGAAATAATATTTCCCGAAAAGTATGAGATGGTGATGGAGCTAATTAATTATACAATTAACTACTAATATTATTTTTTCAAAAAAATGATAGGTATTTAACTTGAATGGGAACAAATTCATATATATTCTATAACTTGCGTAAAATGATTTTTTAGTTTTAATGAGCTTTGTAGGATGAAACTAGTTTGCTTACCTATTCATAAAATTGTGGAGCATCTTTGAAGGAATTGATTAGAGATAATCCATTTAAGTTCAAACGAAGCACTTATTCCAAACACAGAAACGAATTTCATCTCTTCCTATTACTAATTGATGGATCACTATTTTTAACAAAAGGCATCCAATGTTTCTTCACAAAGAAGAGCATCTACACAACTTGAATCCATTATCATTCTTCCAAATGCTTGATTTTTTAAAAAGGTGGTTGGTTTGTATTTCACTTTCCCTAATTTACTTTTTTGTAATGGTGAGAATCATTGTCGTCTAATTAAAATATGACTTTTTAAAATAGTGGCCAAAAAAAGAAAATCAAAGAAGTCATTTAGGAGAAAAAAATAAATCGTACTTCATGAATAGTTTTTTAATTTGTTTTAGTCTCGTCACTATCATCATCAACATCATTGTCATTTAATTTACATTGAGGCATAATTTTCAGTATAACTAAATAATGTATTTTTGGAATCCATCCTGTTTCTAAGTTGTATTATCTAAATTTTAACCAACCAAATTTCTTTTATCAAAAGTATAAACCGGGCCAAAGAATCGATTAGGATATAATATTGGGGAATAATAGCTAAGAAATCACTTTGTCATGTAAGGTTACAGATTGGGAATCGCACTTCTGATGGAATAAAGTTATCTCACAAAAAGAAACCTCCAAAGAAAGAAAAAACCAAAGACGCTACAAAAGATTGAAGTTAAACATGGAATTGTCATCGAAAATATGGCATTAATTAAACTTAGAAAGAACAATTAGGTAGACATCACCCCATACATTAACCTTATCATTACCCATTATATATCATATATATTATAATAATATAATCTAATTGACCGGGCGACATTTTTTTTTTAATGGCCGCCTCGGCCCTCCACTACACTTTCTATTCCCAAAACACCCCCCCAAAGAAACTCCAATGTTCTCACAATATCCCAAATACACCAAAAAAAAAAAAAACAGCGCCAACCAAAAAACCGGGCTCTATTGCGCGGGAAACTCGAAATAAATTAGACCCGGAAATTCTTGCCGGTAAAAGTTTGACCGAACTGCCAGTTCGCCGGCACGACGTTCCAAGAAGTAGAAGTCCGGCGGTCGCTGCCGGTCACACGGAACGATAAAGTCTGGCCGACGAGAACACCATTGGATTGCCAATTTTGCCCCCAATTCCTGCTCATGCTCATCCACCCTGTCCTCGACCCCTTCACGCTAACCCGCACGATGTCACCAGCTCCTGCCACGTTCGAGATCAGAACCAAGTTGAAGTAACGGAAGCCGTTGATCGTGAACCTGATCCCTCCTCGCTTCCTGCATGGCACCCTGCGCAGGCACACCCGAACAAAACCCTCGAGTCAATAATCAGATCTTCCTAGGGATAGTTTAGTCATTCATTCCAATGCAGTAGGTATATTTCACTTTTAACGCCGTGATTTCCGTTATTTGACGGAAAGAGTGGGGTTTTATTGCATGGGGAGGTGTGCTTTTTTACGCCGAAACGCGTGGGCCGAACCAGAATGTGTTGCACAGTTTAGATTGTTTGATGCGCTCAACTTTGGCCGCGTGTCCATCTCTGCTTGATTCAGAGGCAGCGGGGTGACAGATGTAAAGTTGCAGCAGGCACCACATGGCTGACATGTGAGTGAACCCCAATTTTCTTTACCGGTTTCACGCAAAACATAGAATCTCCAGTGTGAACACCAGAAGACCCTTAGAACACTAAATGACTAAAATACCCATGGTTAAAAAAACAAAACGACTAAAACATCTCTGAACAGAGAGCTTCAGGTAAAGTTGTCAGTTAAAGAGCGTTGTTAGGAAACGTCGGGAAACAGAAAAAAGTGACCGGAAAACGGGAAGCTTACCGGCGGAAAGCGACGGGGACGATGCCGGCACGGTACTCGGCGATCTTCAAAAACATGGGCATGGCGAGGTCGAAATGCGGACGAGGAGGGTTGCACCAGCCGCCATTGTCGTTGGGAAGAGCGAAATTCGGAGGGCAGAAGTTAGTGGCTGTGATGAAGATGGAAGGGCTACCGGAGTGACACCATGTCGGGTCATTAGCGCATTTAATCTCAAAACAGGCACCGCAGCTCATTCCATTGTTGAACAGAGCAGTGCTCAGAGCCGCCGTGCTCACGCCGTACCCTTGGCTGTACAGGTTACCGTACCCGCAAGCTCCTCCTGCAAACCCGAAAACAAGCAAAAACAGAGGAAATGTGAATTGGGTCGAAATACAGATCAACGTTTTCTATATATATTCCACTAGAAAACACAACAGAGGACACATTGCCGGAAAATGCTAGACAGGACGGGTGTACCCATGGTGCCGGAGGCGTCATTGCCGCCGTAGAATGTAGCGTGTGCCGCTTGCCATGCGCCGCCGGAGTACACGCCGGGGATTCTAGCCTCTGAGAGTTTTAGTAGCGTAATGAGAGAAACGAGGCAAAATGTGTTAAAAATCGCCATTTCTCTCATCGAAAGAGAGGAAACAAGAAGGGTTAGAAAGCAGAGAAGAGAAGAAAAAAATAGAAAAATAGAAAGAAAGAAGAATGGTGAGTGGTGAGTGGTGAGTGGTGAGTGGTGAGTGATGGAGGGAGAGGAGGGGTTTGGAGTACTACTTATGGTTGGAGGAGTGGGGCGCTAAGGTGAGGTACCATAAAGGGCAGTGCCGTAATTCTGACTCTGTATTTAATGATACCACTGTCCCATTGTCCCTCTTGCCCTTTTCCCACCTCTATTTCTTTTCTCTTTTTTACCCTTTTTAACCTTTGTAATTTGCTGTGCAATGACCCAATTAAATGAAGCCACGATGGGTGGCTGCATAAATGACTTCTTGCTACCAGCAGCACGAAATCACTCCGTTATTTTACTCCATCAGACATAATTACCCTTCTTTGATTCCACTGACTACTGAGTTTCTAATTGTTATTTTGCACAAGTGCTGGGGGTGTTATTGAGAAAGTGGTGGTGAACACAGCAGAGTCTGTTGCTTTACTTCCAGCGCAAGTTGTGCCGTTCGCAATGGCTGTGACACGATGACTTTTTGGCCACGCAGGAGCGGGTCCACGGTCCGCGGTCCACGTTGCACCAGAAAATCACCCAGTAGTTAGTTCGAACAACCAAACCCGACCCCACTGAATCACGGGCCCCACCATACGCCCGTACTCATCTATCCCGCTAATCGCGCAGTGGTTTAACTCCAATCGTGTGGGGTCCATTATGCTCGCTGTCCGCCTAAAGCTTGAATAGCTAATTACCCATTTTGACTTCAGATCCTTGTACACTCGGGCGTTCAATTCTAAACACTACTCGATCTCATCATCTTTCTGCACAAGTCGCCATCTGTCTCTATAACACCCTCATTCCACGTCAAAAGAAATCATGGTGGTTGGTGATTTTTGCATGTCGTCACGGAACATTCACGAATGATGAGCCTAAGCTCCACGAGAAAGAAGTTTTGAACTCATGCCGTGCGTACCGTGGGGACGTGAAGCAATCAGAATGCTTTTTAGGACACATCGCTGGGCCCACGCGCCCATGATGAGGAAAAAAAAGGAAATGTATTAGGGTTTTGAATTTTGATACGGCGGTATGTATCAAAAAAAGAGAGGAGGATCCTAGGCTAGTAAGAAGGTCATACAGGCTATGTGGCAACGGCACGTGCCGTTGCATGCGCTACTGTGAAGAAAATAGTTGAAGGGAATTGGGGCAGCCCCACCATGTGAAGCGAATAATTGGGGTTTTTCGTTGGTTGTCACTTGCCTTCTCGTCCAAACAGACCCCAAACGCCATGTGCCTTCACTAGTTACGTCCCTTTTCCTCTTCTCACTCTTCCTCGTTTCTTTTATTATTATATTCTATTAATTTGTCGTATTAATTATGTCATACTCTATTTACATACCAGAGAAGAGAATGGTTTGAAACCTACGACCGCGAGGAGAACGGTTAGAATGTTATCTTTGGCTTTGCCTCTTTGAGATATATACTTATTCTACTCCCACTAACTAATCCATTTTCCGTCTTTCTTTCTTTATTTAATTTTTTAATTGAAAGAATACAAGGATGGTATCGTAGAATGAGCTAATTAATTAAAGTTAAACCTCATCTTAATTATTTGACTTTTATATGGCTGCATTGCTTTTTGGATTGTTCTTGAACTAACGATCGATATCCATGTTAACTTCCATTGGATTAGAAAATCTTAACGATACAATCTTGTATAAAATCAATTTGATATCCATATTAAGGCCAAAATGAGTTCTCCATGCAGAGTGAGCAAAACAATATTACAAACACAAGCAGTCAAATTGGAATACATGAATATTATTACAAGCACAAGGAGTCAAATTGGAATATATGAATATTATGTCAAGTTTGATAGTTGAGAAAAAAAAACTTTTCTAATGAGTTTTTTCATGATTGTTTGATTATACATGAGAAAATATTTTTTACACTTTTATGATATACAAAAAATTAGATAGTAAAAAGTTTTATAAAATATAAATATAAACATAATTAATAATATAAAAAAATCATGAGAAAATTAAATTTTCTTAAATTAAAATAAATTTTTTGAGAAAATATTAACAATCGAACGCACAATTTTTTTATTTTTTTGAGAAATTTTTTTATTTTCTTTAGAAAATAATAATTTTCTCATTAATCAAACAGTGCTTAATTAGATAGGTACGGAGGCTTAGCTTTTCTTGCATGATGTCAATCTGTTCATATTGTGTGACAAAAAATAAAGACTTCTTCCATTTCTACATCTTTTAATATTTTACTGAATACATACTCTTCTTCCGTACTTACTCATCATTACTCATTGTTATTACGAAAAAGTATCTAACTTATCATGAAAAATAAATAATGATTCAAGTCTTAATCAAATTTTATATTTTATATATTAATTAAGGGTGCTTAATTAAATATGTTAACTTATACTATATATTGAAAATGCAAGTTAGTAAAACTTGAATATAACATTTATTTGATAAAGATATACTTTTGAAAATGATTGAAATTGTATTTAAAGATATAAAGAGATATATATATATATATATCAAAACTGCTGCTCAAAAAGACTTTAAATTTTGCCAAATAAGCTATGCTCCTAGTTTTCCCTTGTGGCATGTTCTAGAATGTGTTGTAAATATATAATTAGAGATTAGGAAGAAAATGAAAAAAATATAAATCATAAAAAAAGACAATTTATTTCAGAGACGAGCAAAGCACGTAGAGTCTTTACCATTGTATAAGCCGGTGCTAATTAAGAATTATAAATTAATTAGTGTTAAAGGGTTTATAAATAACGAGAGAGTAATGTTATATGTATGTTTGGAGTTACTCACATCCAATATCTGTTGGATGTTTTGAAAATATATGTATATTTAAAGATGTTACATTATACACGTGTATTCGCAAAATATCTAATAAAATTGAGTACCAATATTCAACATAAAATATTTTTTATAGTAATATTATTATTGTATTTTGTTAACTTTGAAGCCAATTTCAAATGTCCCCTTCAAACGCGTCCACTTGATCACCCCCAAGAATCTCACATGTGAACATTCAACCAATAATCTCAAGCTAACATTTATTGAGTTTCTAATATTAAGAACTAATCATCTAATAAACACTCATTTTGGCCTCCACATTTTCTATTACATGCATTGTTGATAAGTCATCAGTATCAATTCTCTTCTTATATATATTTTCCAATTAAGCCAATTCCCTCTTGTCCCTTCTCTTTCTTAAAGTCTTTGACCTTCCGCATGTAAAGGGGCTCTTGGGATCCAAACCCACATGGTATTAATCATTTTCACATGTAAAGGAGGCCAAAGCTATGAGAATATGTATTATGCACTTTACCTGATAAGTCCTCTTTCGTTTTTGAATCTTCTATGTATAAAGCATGAATAATATATTGGGTTTTCTGACTTGAATCGGTGGGCTTGGTGGGAAATAGAGTTTGATTAATCCCACCAAGAATTCTAGTCTAGTTAGATGTACATAGATAATATGGATAGTAGATTGGAGGTTCATGTATATATATATATATATATATATATAGGTTTGTTTATTATATATGGTCTTCATGAGCTTTGGGTCTATTAGTGTGTATATATATATATATATATTTTGAATTTTCATAGGTATATTGGTTGTTTTGGGCACTTGGCAAGGACGGTACTTGAGATTCCATCTGTATCCGTACGTACCTCCTTACATCACTATTGGTATATTGACCTATTTAAATTTAATTTGATTAATGAAGCAATATTATTGTATTGGTATCTTTGTATGACTACTAACATGGGGATCACGTTGGTCTCACGTGCTCTTCGGCTGCCCTGAATATTTCTGATGTATAAAATATTATTATATATAGTCAGTTAGTTATAGACTTGAAGGTTGGGTGTTCTTGAAAAGAAAGGTTCATTAAGCAAATGCGTTTACATGTACTTTTTTAGGGTCGACTTCGCATTTGTGCTTGTTTTTATATGTATTTAAGAAAATGACCCCAAAAAAGTTACCTACAAAGTCAGTCGTAAACCGGTGTCAGTATGCAGTGCACGTGCTGTGACCCTACTCGGAGGAAACGACTAAAAGCATTCCACACTACATTCAACCAATAATCTCAAGCTAACATTTATTGAGTTTCTAATATTAAGAACTAATCATCTAATAAACACTCATTTTGGCCTCCACATTTTCTATTACATGCATTGTTGATAAGTCATCAGTATCAATTCTCTTCTTATATATATTTTCCAATTAAGCCAATTCCCTCTTGTCCCTTCTCTTTCTTAAAGTCTTTGACCTTCCGCATGTAAAGGGGCTCTTGGGATCCAAACCCACATGGTATTAATCATTTTCACATGTAAAGGAGGCCAAAGCTATGAGAATATGTATTATGCACTTTACCTGATAAGTCCTCTTTCGTTTTTGAATCTTCTATGTATAAAGCATGAATAATATATTGGGTTTTCTGACTTGAATCGGTGGGCTTGGTGGGAAATAGAGTTTGATTAATCCCACCAAGAATTCTAGTCTAGTTAGATGTACATAGATAATATGGATAGTAGATTGGAGGTTCATGTATATATATATATATATATATATATAGGTTTGTTTATTATATATGGTCTTCATGAGCTTTGGGTCTATTAGTGTGTATATATATATATATATATTTTGAATTTTCATAGGTATATTGGTTGTTTTGGGCACTTGGCAAGGACGGTACTTGAGATTCCATCTGTATCCGTACGTACCTCCTTACATCACTATTGGTATATTGACCTATTTAAATTTAATTTGATTAATGAAGCAATATTATTGTATTGGTATCTTTGTATGACTACTAACATGGGGATCACGTTGGTCTCACGTGCTCTTCGGCTGCCCTGAATATTTCTGATGTATAAAATATTATTATATATAGTCAGTTAGTTATAGACTTGAAGGTTGGGTGTTCTTGAAAAGAAAGGTTCATTAAGCAAATGCGTTTACATGTACTTTTTTAGGGTCGACTTCGCATTTGTGCTTGTTTTTATATGTATTTAAGAAAATGACCCCAAAAAAGTTACCTACAAAGTCAGTCGTAAACCGGTGTCAGTATGCAGTGCACGTGCTGTGACCCTACTCGGAGGAAACGACTAAAAGCATTCCACACTCCACAGCTTGCACTGGGCCCGGGCCCGGGCCCGGCCTCTTCCTTGGGATTAAAGTGTGAAAATAGTATGAAATTATAATTCAGTTTATTTTAATTGACGATAACAAATAAGAAATAAATAACACGCATAACATTTAGTAATAATGATGAGAACAATATAATACCAAACCTAATTAACTAAAAACTAAATTTCATATGATAGATACTGATTTCGAACCTTTCTATTTATACAATGATATTATTTTTAAGTATTTGTGACTGTGTCTTAAAAAATAAATAAATAAATAAATCATAATTTATAAGTTGATAAATCTATATAGTGATCAACATCAAATGTGAACATAAATATATAAAATTAATACGATTACCTGCATCCATGGTAGCTTGTTCGTTACCATTAATCGCTATACCAAATTTTGAATCTCGACCTTAAAAAAATTAAAAGGGGTTAGTTGTAAATGTTATTGAGTATTATTTTGCCACAATATAAGAGCAACATGCCTCTTAATTAACTTGATAGCAAATACAATACAACCTAACCATTTATTTCTCTCATCCAACTTCTAAGCAACTCATCCTAATTAATCACATATATTGTACACAAGCGCGCCTTTTATAATAATAGTTTCATAAATTTGTGATTGTTATTTAAAAAATATATTTTAACGGGTAATGTTGTGAAAAAAACTTAAAAAACACATATTGTTGATATTGTCTTTAAAAGTTATTGGACAGTCTTGAATCACGCATCACCACGTAATTCGGCTATTAAAACAAATAGTAGTAATAATAGTATTGATTGAAATTAATAATGAATCCAATTGAAAAAAGAAAAGAAAAGAAGAAAATTGTAAAGTAAATAGTAAATAGTAAATTAATTACAACATATTCTTTGAAAGGAACAGCTGGATGTTGTTGTGGATGGCCACCATTAAAACATGTTGGAGCCTTTTTAATTATGGGACCATATATGCATTAGGCAAACCATGCATGCGTCGTCCTTTAATGGGAAACCTGCAATTCTAAAAGCCTGTTTTCGATTCTAAGCAATCTCCTGATAAGTTACAAGTTTCTGAAGCAAGCAAAAAACTGATGATGATGGCTTCACATTTTATGATCATTTTCTCATGCACCGACACCATCAATCATCCCTTAATTTGTCACATTATTAATTCTGTCTCAATTTTTATTTTTATGAGATGCCGGTGAAGCTTGAGGGACCTCTAAATGCATTTGGTCTACAATCCCAACGTATGGAAGACTATTATTTTGATGTCTACAATCCCAACGTATGTTATGATAGGTGTTTTTTTTTTATTATATGAATCATGTTTGCGGTCCTATAATGCAAGTTACATTTATTTTTTTATTTATTATTTTTTTTTAAAGAAATAATATTATTAATTAGTTATATAATCAACTATATCATTGTTCCACATTGTCGGAAAGTTATCAGGCGTGTTCTTGATTAATTAAATCTCCTTTATCTCGTTAAGGTGAGGTAATGACAAGAGTTAAATATAAAACTTTTAGGTTCCATAGCTACCTCTTTATCATCTGTACCAACTTTATATTGACTATATTAAGTCAAGTTAATAATTATGATTGTATTAAATGAACCCAAGTTGAATACTTATTTTAAATTGTTCTGGATGAACTCGGACAATAAGGATCGAAGCCCACAACTAGAGCTTAAGGCATGAAATTAGATTATATTTATTTTCTTCCAAAAGAGTTGAGCCACCAACCTTATGAGTGGGAGGCGTTATATCCATCACCTGCACCAATAAACAAAAAGTTTAGAAGAAAATCTTAGGCTGCGTTTGATTTATGATTTGGATGCAGTTTTATATATCTAAAATTTTAAAAATATAAAAAACGCGTTTAGTTACTTGAAACCCGAAAATAAATTTTTAAAATTTATAAAAAAATATATTATTTTTAAAAAATAATAAAATATTATTTTTAAAATTTTTACCTTTTAAATTGTATTATAATTTTTGAATTACAAACTAAATACAGTAACAGTAATTTTTTCTTCTTTTTTTTTTAAAAAAGAATCATTTGGTTACCCAGTTCAGAGAAGTCTGCTGAAAGTGAATGGGAATTTCTGGTTGCGTCAGACAATAATTATAGAGATGTACATTAGAGGTTCGGTGCATCGTTGTGGCAGGCAGCCCCTTGTCTGCTTGTCTGAGGGGAAATAAACAAGTGCGACAGTTCATGCTGAATCTTTTTCTCAACCTACCACCACATTATACAATTTGTATGATCTCAAAAAAAAAAAAAAAAAAAAAAAACAAAACAAAACAAAATCTATGAAGCGGGTCACAATATACCCACCCGAACCCGATATAGCAGCTCCTGGATTACGGATCTGAAGAGGCCCAGTTCGAGGATGTAGTACTGAAGTCCGATGAGGTGGTTATCTGGGCTTGGCCCATTTACCTCGGCCGAATCTATTGCCCAAATCTTATTAGGTGAAAACCCAACACATCTAATTAATAAATAAACAAGTGTGCTCCTCTTAATACCCATATTACCATATAGAAACGATATTACGTTGAAGGGACTTAGACTTGGTGTAAGATTTGATTGGGGTTACAAACTTGAAGTATAACTACACATAAACAATTATTTGATTATTTATTATATATTTTAAGATGTGCTATACACATTCATTCAATAATTATAAATGTGTAGCTGTACTTTTTGTAATTAGATTAATATTATATATATATGTGTGTGTGCGGAGAATGCTAAATTAACTATAAAAGTTACAAAAAATGCAACTGCCACTGAGGTAGCAGGTATTGGTTGGTAGGTACTTTGACTTTAAAAAGTGAACAAAACAAAGGAAATGAAAAAGTCAATGCACCTACCACCCAATACGGTAATTCACACCACATTAGTAGCATTTACATTTTTTTGTAAGTGTTACAGTCAATTTAACATTCTCCTATATGTATATATGATAGTAGAAGTCAATGAAATATGTAATAATACATCTTATTTTAAGGGAAACAAATTAAGCTCTCACTCACATAGCGCCAGCACCAAAATAAACAAATCAAGAAAAACTAAATAAACAAAACTCTTTCCAAGCCTTAAAACATATATAGAAATGATAAAAAAAATAAGAACCACTTTAACCCCAAAATATATATGGAAAAATCTAAAAGCTAGCTAAGAGTACATAAACAAGGAAGCAAACCAACAACACATAACCAAACACAGTACCCTTAATTAGAACAACCTTCGCCTGCTTTGAACAGTGTTAGTGGCCCAAACAGCTGACCCGTAAATCACAACATTCCCATCAGTTTGCACAATCAACCGGTAGCTATTTGGTCCTCTTGCCGAGTTACTGTTCCACACAACCTCAGTTCCCGATAACACCACAAGGTTCCCATCGTTCTGCAACGTTGCCCTACACGAACCCCCTCTCCCATCAGTTCGAGAAGACCAAAGCGCCCTGTTCCGATTCACGTACAACACAAGGTTACAGTCACCTTGCATTATAAACCTATATGGCCCGTTCTCAAGATATTCATTTGTGCTGAGGCTTTCCCCATTAAAGAGCATATCTTCTGCAATTGCAACGTTCATGAACAGAAAGAGAGAGATAATAGAAAGAGCCAAAGTGGCTTGAAATGTTGCTTGTGCCATTTGCTCGAGACTAAAAGGCTGCAGCTATTGGAGAAAATAATATATTGATAGAATAAGAAGTTGTGATAGCTTGTGAGGAAGGCAGTGCATGCAGGTTCTTGGCTTTATAAGATAAGTGCGTGTGTTGCATGACGTGTGGACTGTTTCCTCAACAAAGTCATAGAAGAAATGGTAGGAGATTGAAAAGTCTCCACGCACCACTGGTTTGATACGGTTAATGGCCGTAAATGATGACTAGGTGCATTCAAATTTCAACGGAAATTGGCGGTGGAATTTCTCTACGCTTGGACTAAGCCCAGGCCCATACAGTGAGATAGATTTTTTTTTGTCATGAGATAATTATTGTAATTATACTTTGCATTGCATGTGATTTTAAAAAAATATTCACTAATTTTTTTTAATTTTTTAATAAATAAAATAAAATAAAATTGTGAATATAATTAATATTATTATTTTTTGACAAAAAATATTAATGCAAATTATAAGTAGATGAGTGCGGGAGAGTAATTAAAACGAGAAATTTCAGGTAACATTTGCTTAAAAGTAAGAAATATGTATGAAACAAAGATTTATTAAATCATTATTTTAACCTTATAGTTAATTTTTAAAATAAAATATAATAAACAATCTTAAAAGGTTTGTTAGTGTAAGATATGATCAATACTAAAAAGTGATGACGTGGAAGAAATGTACAGAGCTAGAACCACTCCAAATATGTTTTACTCTCCTACTAGATATCTTGACCTGTAAGAAGTACCGGTATGATGTCAGCCATAGATTTTCGATTGCTAAGTTAGTTTCAACCTCTCTTACTGATTAAAAGTGTATTAATTTTGAAATAATTAATGACTTACTTTATTAATGAAAGATTAATGATATATTTAGAGAGATGGACTCTTTGGCCAGGTTGGCGGCGACACGTGACGCCATTTTATACGATTAGAATCTTGGATTTAGGGGTGTCCATCCTACCGATCAACTCGAACCTTAAGGAATCGGGTTGGGTTAAAAATTAGCAACCTGATCAACCCAAACTTATTAAGAATATTAAGTATTTTTTTAATTAATATTTTTATTAGAGTCACCTATTGTTATTGGATCACATAAATTCTCATGAATAAATAACATGGATGAAAACATTATTAAAAATAATATTTATATTCATATTTGACTTAAAAATTAGCTTAGAAAATAATAATTTAAAATTAATATATTAAAGTAGACCAACCCAATCAACCTAATCCAATTTAAATCAACCCGAAGTTATTGAGTTGGGTTGAGGTCTATTGAGTTTGATTGATTTAAAATTTTTACAACCTGACTTAATTGTATTAAGTTGATATTTAACCTTAATTCTACCCAACCCAGTTGGTGAACACCGTACCAAAATTTAGTGCGGTGGATAGCGTCTCGTCCTTGTCTACTTGTCACCATTGTTGGGTCAGGTCAGCTCCACATAAGTCAGCACCGCATCCTAATTTATCATGTAGTTATAATTGGTCAGTACCTTGAACGAAGGAGATAGATAGATAATAATTCATTTAATCCGTATGCATCTTGTTTTTCAGATCATTCGATGAGATATTTACTCAAATCACGAGATGGTCTGATAAAATCCAAACGACAATGATTGGGCAAGTGGGGGTGGGACCGTTGTTTCTAACCTGAGGCCGATTCTTCTCCACGTGTCAAACTCCAAGTGTCCCACTCCACCAAGATCTTCTTCTACTCGCGCAACCGCAAACCAAAGGGCATTCTCGTCCCATTCCCAAACAAAAATTTACGAGTGGCCCAAATTTCATTTTTCCTGATTCGCCCAGACACAGATGCTCCGCCTCCGGTCTGTAGCGGCGGTGATATCTGGTTCATGGCCGGCGCAACCAGCGGCTTCTACCACCAGCTTAAGAGTGGGACAAGGCTCGACCAGCAGCTGAGCAGATGGCGCAGAGCTTCTTGGTTTACTGTGAAGTTGTTGTCGACTAAGAGTAAGAGCGGCGCCTACAGCGAGCTTAGTTCGCACTCGGAGCTGGCTCTAGCTGAGGGGCCTTCTTGTATCTTCGTTGGCCCAATCGAGACCGCCAGTAAAGAAACCCTTGAAGCCCTTTACCTCCAAGTCAGTAGTTTTATTATTATTTTTTTGACAAATATATATATGTAAATTTGGTTTTTTTTTTTTCCTACATATATATATACTAAATGATTCAATTTTTTTTTTTATTTTTTTGTGGAGCTAGGCACGGGATGCGTACTATAGCGGAAAACCTTTGATTGTTGATGACATGTTTGACAAAGTAGAGGTGATGATATGATGCCCTTTTGTATTTTGTTCTAATTCGTGGTAGCGCCAAATTTTTATTTATTTTTATGTAATTTTTGGTTCTAACACTTGTATTGATTAACAATTAATAATGGGTACAGCTGAAACTACGGTGTTATGGATCGAAGTCTGTGGTTAAGTATCCTCGATGTAGCCTGAGGCGACAATCAACGTATTCAGACGCTGAGGTAATTCTCTTGGATATTTATCATCTCTAAAGTATTTCTCCCAAATTTTTATCACATTCTCTTTTGCATCGTTCATCAGAATTTCGGATGAATGAGAAATAATTATTGGTAGTTTTTTATAGTGCCCTTATGTTAATAGATACTTAACTTACTTTGTGATTGATGGATGGGAGACTCATTTTGTTTGTTTTGTTTTTAAGGGGAATAGCCCAATTAATGGAGAAAAGAATGATATTTAGATGGCCTTTTAAAAAGTTAATTGTTTGAAAGGCATATAGATAATAATTCCTTTCTCACACTGATAGTTCTACGTAATTGGTATCAATTTTAAGTATGAAAAGGTTATGATAAGAGTGAGAATGTGATTACGAGTCTTCAGCTAAATGGTGTCTCAATTTAGTATCTACTAATTTGATAGAGTTAAGTTAAGAATCTCTAAAATGGCTTGGGATTTTTTATATGGGGAATTTTCATGGTGAAGAGATCATCCTCACTTCCACTTGTGTGCAACAATTGGAAATGGAAATATGGGATAAGTATGTATGCATATAAATGTGTATATATATATATACTCAAAGTCGGGTAGCCTTGTTGTATGAGGGACGAGGTATAAGTCGTGGTTGAGGGACAAGGTCTCGACTTTGAGTCCGAGTTCGTGCCCACACTTATCCGTCCACTTTGGAAGGGACGCCCAACAACCTCTGCAGTTTCCAACTCCGGAATAGTCTCACCCACCCTCCCCCCAAAGGGGTTAGCGGGGACACCGGGGGTTCATAGACCAAAAAACATAAAATGTATATATATATGCATGTAGTCGTCCTGTTTTACTTTAACGACACATTTGAGACATCTTTTGTGGAGATGTATGAAGGCTAGTTCTGGTTTTATGTCCTGGAACGGGGTCTCTATGCTCAGAAGATCACATACACGAAATGTCATCTTTCAGATGGACATATCTTTTGCTTCACCAATGGAAGACCAAGTATGTAAAAATTGAGAAAATCTGGATCAGTTATTGACTGTTATAAATTCGTTTTAATTACTTAGCTGGAGCAACATTTGTTCCTCATCTTGAAGCTTAAAACATTTTGGCTGTAGGGCAGGAAGATCCTTCACAGGTATTTGCATTGGCAAGCGTATGGATCATATTACTTACATTTAGCAGTTTAGCATTTCTAGTGCCTGTCATTTACACAGCTAGCCTGGCATATCAAGATACATTTGATGCGAGTCCGCTTTCAAATGACACAGCATCAAGATTACAATTTCTTGCAACGGCAAATGGCATTCTATCCATGGTTTTTGGGTCTGTGATTTGCTATCCAATTGCATTGGCTTCTGGTAAGAATATCATTTAATTTCCTCTTTTTTGTTATGCAGTTTTGTACTCATGGATTGATAGCCTTAATTTTTGAGTTACATATCTCATATAGACCGGAGGTAGAGTGTATACTCTTGAGTCCTAGATATGCAATGTGATCTGGTTTCATGCTTGCAAAATGAAAATCATAATCTTATTTTAGATGTTATTCAAATGTTTAGGGAAAACTAGTGATGTGATTGTTGGCATTGTGTGGGCCAAATAACTATCCCATATTGGATAGGAACAAGTTCATCACATAAAATATAAAGTGAGATCTCACCTTCATTAGCAATTTAGCACCAAGGTTTTTTGTAGTAAAATCTCACATCTGGATGCAGAGGTGGTTAAGTTGGGACAATATCGGTACTAGCAGAGATGCAGGCTTGCTAGACAGTACTCATGGTGGTAGCTTGTGAAAGTAAATATACTTAATCGACTTTGGATAATCAATATGGATGGAAATAGTGATGCCAAACAATATGATGTTTAATTCATACTGTCTTTTTCTCATTATCCAAATGTTATCTCACTAACTTGATCATATGTGTACAGTTCGAGCGCTTCAGCGATTGTGGAGAAATGATTTGGTGGCACTGAAGGGAGCATGCCCGAATTGTGGGGAGGAGGTATGCTATTAAAAAATTAGGCTTCTTGTACTAGTTTTGCAGAACCCCGAGTTTGTATTCTAATGATTTCTCACCAAATTTCTGCCATTGTCTTTGTCATCCATCTCAAAATGGTTTTAACTTAAGCATTTTCTTGCAGGTCTTTGCTTTTGTTGCGGCAGACCAATCTAATCAAACTCCCCATAGAGCTGACTGTCATGTATGTGAAAGCGCACTAGAATTCCGGCCCAAGGTTGAGGTAATGATACAGTGCTTATCTTCTCATCTTCAAACAGCCCCAGCAGCCCAAATTCTTTTTCCCTTTGCATGATAAATCCTAATTTTTTCTAAACCTCATATAATCATTTAAGTGACAAATGTGATCAATAGAACTTTTACAGTTTTGCTCAATTATACTCTTCCTAACCTTTTTATTTTTGTTCTTCATGTGAATTTAATTTTCATGTGCAGCAATCCACATCTGGACTCAGTAAACGATGGGTATATGGCCGCATTTACCTTCTTCGACAAAGGAGAAGATACAAATCTCAAAGATGGATGTAGAAAGGATGATGATGCTGTGATTTCCAGGTTTTATGGACAGTAATCTTCTTGCTTTTCTCCAGATAATAACGTTGAAAATATTTGTAATTCAACTTAGATAGCAGCGTTTTCCCCATGGAAGTCTGCAACTCACATCTGCTTGATAGGATGGTCAATTGCTGCAACCATTATTTCCTTTAGATTTTCTTGCAAAGTTCAGGTACTTGGTCCAGTTTGTGTTAATGTAAAGTGAACCCGCTTCAAACGTATCTTAAAGAGCCTGCAAATTTGTTAATTCATTGTTGTTGTTATCAACATCAACTTATCATTCTTGTTTGTCACGGTCAATCTAGCTATGAGATTGTGCAATCCAGAGTAATACCGTTCCTATATCATAATAAAACTCTAATTTTTATGCTCAACTCTTGAAGAGAGCAATCGTTTTGCCACAGGCTTCAGCTACCAGGTTTTAAAAGTGACCATTTTAGCAAATCATAATGGAAATGTAATCCTGCTTTCCCCTTTTCCCAACTGCATCGGTCGACTATATAAATCTATTTTTTTAACTCACTTTAATGCAAATTTGTTATGTTATAAATTATTTTAATATAGTTGAATCATCTTTTACTACAAGTAGGTTAACAAATTATTATCAAATGTTTTAATTTTGTCTAACCTTTATTTTAATTAGAGTTTGAATCAATTAGAGTTATCAAAAGCTACCTTACTTATGTCGGAAAAACACTTCAGAAGCAGCTTTCATAAAATAATTGAATCCCATCATAATAAGCCAAGATTTTCTATAGAAGCACTTGTTTGAATCATGTTTTCAAAGATGACTTATAAGCTCTGCAACTAGCAGAGAGAAGGATAGAGGTTTCAACAACATTTATTTTTTTTCTCGCCTAGAATTACTCTTTTACATTTCTTTTCTTTTCTTTTCCTTTTTTTTTTTTTTTTTTTAAAATCATCTTATCTGTGTACATTATAAAAAAAATTCTTTTTCAAAATTTTAATTTTTAAGTTTATTAAATAATTTTCTTCCTTAATGCACTATTTTTTTAGTTTTATTTTTATTTTTTTTTAAGAAAATGTTTCTTACAATTAGGGGTATTGACTGGTTGTGTTGGCTAAATACTTATCTAATCCAACCAAGTCGAAATATTAAAAAAAAACCAAGTCAGTAGGGTTGAATTATTTCATTTCCATTTATGAATTGTAAAATCTCATATCTTTAAATTAATTCGAATAGTAATTTGATATGATATTTTCATTCGTGTCATTTTCAATTTTGAAATAAACAATTTAATTACTTTATTAAATTAAAAATTATAACATGAACCAAATAGATGTCGGAGGCAAGATATAGGCAATAGAAATATTCGATTAAATTAAGGAAATAGAAATAGAAATAAAAAAAATACACGAACCGAATAGGAGTCGGAGACGAGAAATAGAAATATTTCTCTAGCATAATTCGACTCCAACTCTGCTCCTGCTCTTCATAACTATTCTATAAATCCACCCGATCCCTTCCACTTCTCTTCACTCGTCGATCTTCTCTTCTCTATTCTTCCTCTGTTCTGTTCACTTCACTTCTCTGTTCTTCCTCTGTTCTGTTCACTTCTCTTCTCTGCAATATTTTTAGTTGTAGGTAGCGTACGGTGATAATGGCGGGTGGCATTATTGTTCCTCCTGGTGGTCCTGGGAATAACTATCCCGGGAAGATGACTGCTTCTGTTTTCATGGCTTGCTTAATCGCTGCTTTTGGTGGTCTGATCTTCGGTTATGATATCGGCATTTCTGGTAATTACAATACATACATACATAAACATATTTCCCTTCACTTAAAATAATTATATATATCATTCTGGGCATTCTTTCTTTAATTGCTTTCTTTCTTTCTGATCTAATTCTGTTTGATTTTGATAATTTTAAGGTGGTGTTACATCGATGCAACCTTTCTTGGAGAAGTTCTTTCCTTCTGTTTACAGAAAGGAAAGCGGGATTCAATCCTCGAATCAGTATTGCAAGTTCGATAGCCAGATTCTAACTCTGTTTACTTCATCTCTCTATTTGATGGCACTTGTGGCCTCCTTCTTTGCTTCCATTGTAACGAGGGTATTCGGAAGAAAGCGGTCTATGCTTCTTGGTGGCGCTGTGTTCTTGTGTGGAGCAATCATCAATGCCGTTGCTAAGAATGTCGCCATGCTTATCACCGGTCGCATGTTGCTTGGTATTGGTGTTGGCTTCGCAAATCAGTCTGTGCCACTTTACCTATCAGAGATGGCTCCTTGCAAGTACCGTGGCGCTTTAAACATAGGGTTCCAATTGATGATCACAATTGGCATTCTTGCTGCCAATTTAATAAACTATTTCACAGCCAAGATAGAAGGTGGTTGGGGGTGGAGAGTTAGTTTAGGTGGTGCTGCTGTCCCTGCACTTATGATCACTATTGGAAGCTTTTTTGTCCCTGACACTCCAAACTCAATTCTTGAGAGAAATCACCCTGAGGAAGCAAGGGCTATGCTGAAGAAAATCAGGGGTACTGATGATGTTGATGAGGAGTTCGCTGATCTTGTTGCTGCATGTGAAGCATCAAGGAAAGTTGAGCATCCATGGAGCAATATTTGGATGAGAAAGTACAGGCCACAGTTAGTTATGTCCATTCTCATTCCCTTCTTCCAACAGCTCACTGGCATGAATGTGGTTATGTTTTATGCTCCTGTTCTCTTCCAGACCCTTGGTTTTGGTAGCACTGCTTCTCTTTTGTCCGCTGTTATCACTGGTTTGGTTAATGCTGCTGCCACCTTTGTCTCCATTGGCTTGGTTGATAGGACTGGCAGAAGGTTCCTTCTCTTAGAGGGTGGAATTCAAATGTTCATATTTCAGGTATATATACCCATATATATTCTTCAATTTTTTTTTATTTTTATTTCTTAATATGAAAAAATGCCTAGAGTACTGACTCTTATTCATATTGTGATGACTTTCTTGGACGAATTATTTATATCAAACCAACATATATAGATATTAATTTGTTTTACTTGTTTTGACAATAGGTGGCTCTTGGGTCTCTTATCTGGTCTAAATTCGGGTTAACGGGCGAGGCAACTATCGGCAACACCTTCGCCATACTAGTGGTGTTGTGCATTTGCTTGTTTGTGTCAGCTTTTGCTTGGTCATGGGGGCCTCTGGGATGGTTGGTGCCAAGCGAGATCTTCCCTCTTGAGATCAGATCAGCTGCACAGAGTATAAATGTTGGAGTGAACATGGTGTTCACTTTTTTAATTGCTGAAGTCTTCTTAAAGATGCTTTGCACAATGAAGTTCGGGCTGTTCTACTTCTTTGCAGCCTTTGGTGTTATGATGACTTTTTTCGTCTACTTCTTCTTGCCTGAGACTAAGGGAATCCCAATTGAAGACATGGCAAAGGTGTGGAAAGACCATTGGTATTGGAAGAGATTTGTGCAAGATGATGACGAGAAGCCAGACCAAATATCGAATGTCTAAATTCATGATGAATTTATTTTACTTTAGTTTAGCAAACATTCAGTCCCCCCCCCCCCCCCCCGCCTCTCTCTCTGTCTGTTTAAGCTTTTCTTTTATTTCTTATTGTTCTTCTTCTATGAGTGAACTCAGTAGGTCTCTGTTAGAATTTTTGTAAGCAGGCAGGCTGCATGCAAGGAAACATGTAAAGGATTCTCTTTAGTTAGTTTTATAAAGGGCATTAGTTTTTGTTTTTCTTTTGTCAGAGTTTTTTCTTATTTTTGTTTTGGTTCAAATAATTGTTCTGATTTTCTTCTATTTTACTCTTTTATTTAAAATTTTGGACAGCACCCAATTTCTATTTCCTACATTTATCATTCATTATTTAATGATCATTGAATCAAGTTCAATTAACTAATTACTGTATCAAAAAACAAATAACTTATTACTTTTTACAGTTTTAAATAGTTCAAAACAAACTCTTGCAGATGTTAATAGTTACTCTGGTAACTAGAGGATTAATTGGGTCTCTTAAAATTCTCATAATAGATAAAACAGGGAGGCAGGGAAGATGTGGTACTTCGAAATTTTCTAGAGCTTTAGGTTGTGTTTGATTTATAATTCAAAAATTATTTTCAATTTTTAAATAGTAAAAGAAAAAGAAAATAATAAAAAATATGTTTGGTGGAATAATTCTTAAAAAACACTTTTTTAATATTCTCTCACAAAAAAGTGAAAACTTAAAAAATAACATTTTGTCATTTTTAAAATTTTTTAATTATGCTTTTTAAGTACCCTAAAAAAAAATAAAAATTGGATAGTCAACCAAGCACCGCCTTAGTTTCTTATCCAAAATTTTCATAAGAACATATCTTAAAAATTTCAAAAGGTTAACAAAACTATGTTCAAAGCCTAAAACATCTGCAATATGCATAGCACAACACGATATAAAATTTGTTTAAATTCTCCACTAAAGTTGATATTTAAACCACAAGAAGTTAATTTTTTTAATTATCTTTTTTTTTTCATATTATTTTAAGTTTTCTTCTACTTCTATTGTCATGATGTTCAGTTCATTTATTACTCTTTCAAATTGGTGTATTTCAAGGTATACGTTGTATATGTTCACACTACCTTAATCTGTTTTCTGTCATTTTATCTTTAACTAGGGTTACTTTCACCATTTTTTTAATATGTCAAGTTTAAAGCTTTCAAAAGAAAATTGTGATTTTCTCAGCTATTAACCAAACTTAATAAAATTGAAATGAATATTTTTTTTTCGTATTAACCAAACTTAATAATAAAAAAACATTTAAATGAATTTAAATGGCTCCAAAAGCCAACCAACGTTCAAAGAAGGAAGGGTGTGAAGTCTTAAGAGGCAGCATCAGAGCCTGTGAGAGCTCCGATGGATGGGGTTTTTGAAATGGATAGCGGAAGGCGAAACAGTGCAGAAGCAGCTAACACTCTCTCTTCTGAAGAAACAATACAAATCCTTGAAAGACTTGAAGGCCCTTCATGTCTACCTTATAAAATCAGAGTTGCTACAGAACCATTTTGCCGTCGGAAACTTCGTGGCTCACTGCGCGTCATTGGGCAACATGGTTTATGCAAATAAGATCTTTGATCAAATGCTCCAACCAAACTCCTTCGTCTGGAACACCATGATAAGAGGGTTTCAGCAGAATCATGAACCCAATAATGCCCTTCTGTTTTTTGACCGAATGAGAGCTCAGGGCATTATACCCGACCACTTCACATACCCTTTCGTCATCAGAGCATTTGCCACTTTAAAAAATCTACTTAAAGGCCAATGGCTTCACGGGCAACTGATTAAAATCCGTATAGAAATTGACGTCTTCGTAGGAACGAGTTTGATTGAATTGTATGCAAATTACGGGGGTATGAAGAGTGCCCACCAAGTGTTTGATGAAATGCCTGTGAAAGATGCGGTATCTTGGACTACCCTTTTATCGGGTTATGTGAACGAGTGCAGCTGCGACATGGAAAGAGCGCAAAAGATCTTCGATGAAATGCCCGCTAAGGATCTCATAGCTTGGAATACTGTGATTTCTGGGTATGTAAGAATTGGTGATATTAGACTTGCTAGATTGCATTTTGAGAAAGCTTCCGCTAAGGATATTCTTACTTACAATACATTATTGGGTGGGTATGCCAAGTATGGTAAAACAGAAGTTATGCTCCAGTTCTTCAATGAGATGCCGGAGAGAGATGTGGTGTCTTGGAACACGGTGATTGGTGGGCTTGTGCAGAGTAAGAGGATTAATGAAGCTATAGCACTGTTTCATCAAATGCAAAGAGAGAAAGTAAAGCCCAATTCAGTGACACTGGTGAGCCTTCTTTCTGCTTGTGCTCAAGTAGGAGCTTTAGATATTGGGAGTTGGGTGCATGCTTTTATTGATAGAAACAGAATTGCTTTGAATGTTATTGTGGGAACAGCTCTTGTGGACATGTATTCAAAATGTGGAGCACTTGAAAGCGCTCTGCGTGTTTTCAATCACATGCCTAATAGAGATGTCGTAGCTTGGAATGCAATGATCATGGGCTTCTCGATGAACGGACAAAGCAAAAGTGCCTTGGAATTCTTTGAACAAATGAGAAATCGAGATGTAAATCCTGATGAAGTTACTATGATTGGTGTTCTGTATGCTTGTAGCCATGCAGGATTGGTACATGAAGGGTGGAGATTTTTTCACACTATGCAACAGGAGCTTGGTATCATACCAAAGATTGAACATTATGGGTGCATGGTTGATCTTCTCGGCCGGGCCGGTTTATTAGATGACGCCTACAAATTCATTCAAACAATGCCTCTTGTACCCCATACCGGAGTTTGGGGTGCTTTACTTAATGCCTGTAAGGTCCATGGAAATGTTGAGCTTGCTGAGTGTGCCATTGAACACTTGGTTGAACTTGATCTTGAAGATGGCGGGTACTTGGCAACTATGTCCAATATATATGCTAATGCAGGAAAGTGGGATAATCTTGCTAAGGTGAGGGAGATGATGAGGGAGAAAGGGGTCAGTAAACTTCCTGGGTGTAGTTCGATTGAGATAAATGGTGAGATTCACGAGTTTGGTGTAGAACAGAAGATTCACCCTAGATCCAAGGAAATATACTATATGATAGATGAAATCTCGAAGCAGTTGAAGAAAGCGGGTTATGTTGCAAGCAAGTCTGAAGTATTCTTCGATGTGGAAGACGAGGAAAAAGAGAAGGCGCTATTTTACCACAGTGAGAAGTTGGCAATTGCATTTGGGCTCATTGCAACTGATAAGGGAGCTACGGTACGAGTTGTGAAGAACTTGCGGGTATGTGTTGATTGTCACTCAGCTATAAAGATTATTTCCAAGGTCTTTAATAGAGATATAGTGGTAAGAGATAGGAGCCGGTTCCACCATTTCAAAGATGGTTTATGCTCTTGTGCAGATTACTGGTGATGGAAATGGGAGTCCAGGATTTCCTCTGTAAGAGTTTTGTCAGATTTTTAAGGATATTCTGGTGATGTTTGTGATCCAATTGTACAAGCAAGTAATGTACATATTGAATTTGTGATGGATTAATTTATATCGAACTTATTTTGAATTCTGAATGTTTCTGTATTGAACAAGGAAAGTTGGAACTAGTCTCAAGCAAGTGATCAAAATAACTCCTTATTTTCGTGTATGGTGAAAGACAATATTTTCAATTTCTGACCACAACCCCTATTTCTGGAATCAAGAACAGCTAAATGGAGATATAAGCTGAGCCTCCGTAAAAAGAACAAACAGAATTGAATGGTTTAGAGGAATACCAAACTAAGCCATTGAAATCTTGTAAATTAGAAACAAATGTATTAATATAAATGGGATTTTCTCCACTGTTTCGCAGGCACAATCAATTGAATCTCTCATGTAACCAAGTAAATGACTTCTGCTCAATAATAAGTTAGAACAAAAGAAAAATTGAAAAGAAAAACAAATCCAGTGCAGAAAATGACCGTCTCATGTACAGCTAAATCAGAAGTGTGCCAAGCTGAAGACTAGAATCCACATAAGCTGCGTAAATGACAAAAGAGAAGTTAATAAAAACCATAGGAACAACATCATGTTTATATAGATACCTATTTGGACCAAAGAGCTAAGGTGAATCAACAAATAAAGAAAGACATGTACCAGAAATAGAGTTAAAGAGGCAAAGAGTCCCTCTTGAAGGAGGGCGCCGTGTCCACCAAAATCTTCCTCATCAATTTTTAGTATACATTTATAATAAACATAAACAATCCCAGAAGAAAGTGCAAGGAATCTGAACAACAATATAAGCATTATTAGAATCTCACAAATACTGCTGATAAAAATAAATATTAAAAGCAATAATGTTGTCGATAACTGATGGAAAATCTTTCTATGATCATATTGCCAGCAAGTTGGCCCAGAATATATAAAGAAAAGGCTGGAAGTGTATGTAGGTCCAATCTTGCATCTTTTATTACTTAGTTGACACATTTTTCATATGAACCTAGACCTATAGTATAATACTGCTAGCATGCGCATACACAACTGCACAAGAAAAAAAAGAAAGAACAAGAAAAGATGGATGACACAAAAGTTAAAGCAAAAAGAATTGGGGAATTAGCTGAAAGTGGAAGCACCTTCTTTGACAGCTTCACTCATCAAAATGGTCTTATGAAGGGCAAGCTGAGAAGAAAAGAATGAATCAATGAACTAATCCTCGATTCCTTCAAAATGCATAGTTTGTTGACAATTTGGATTTCTTCGCCCAACTAACAACTTTTTTAGAGAATTCATAGTTCTACATCACATTTTTGGACTGCTTCTAGGATGTGGAATCAAGGAGTAAAGCTAGATTGGTTGGAGATAGTTTCAACATTATCCAAGACATACATTCCAACAGGCAGAACAGCAACAATAAATAAATATATAAATAAGACAACTATTTTTGCTATAGAGCATTAGAGCGTAGCAGTAGTCTTGATGAGTCTGCCATGGGAAGCATTGGTCAAAGTTTGATTCCTATGTAAGCTATAAAAGATGTTAATCTTGAAGACAGTCTATTTCTAGTTTTATTAGCAAATGCCCCAAGTGTGGAATGAAGAACTGTGCATGAATTGTGATTAATCCAACAGTTCTAATACTAACTGCCAACTGGATGCGTGTGGGTGGGCGTATATATGTAAAGAAAGAAGTAGGACCAGCAGGGTCATCCTTAGTTCCAATGTTGGGCACAAATTTTATAGAAACAGTCAAAAACAAAGTCCACTCAATTTTGAATCGTCTACCAGCACACCTTATGAATGAAGGTTGAAGTTTATATAAGTAGGTAAACAAGTTTGGAGCTAGAAAATGTTCTTTCGGCCATGATTTTCAGATAGCAACAATTGTGCTGTAAGGTCAGACTTCTACAATACATGAAGCATTTCCACTGTGAACAAACTACTTTAACCGATGATTTCTTCATGAAGCTTCCAAATCTATAGTGCATATCCAAGCAAAGAGATCTATCAGACCATTTTACTTCTTTCCACTCACACGAAAGTCTAAAGAATGATTCACTGAAACCTTGCACTGACATCTTCTCTATACAACAGCGTGAAGAAGTTTAAAAAGATAAAAACTGTAGCTTATTCATATATAATCTAGGAGAAGAGATATAATAATTCTTAAATCTTATACTTTATAGAAACAGAGGGAGGACAGTCATACAACTAAATCAAAGCCACTGATTTGCTTTCATTGGCAACTTAACATCCTATAATCTTTCAAGATATGGATTATCATTTCTTCCATGACTAAACCTGTGAGGATACAATGATCAAACCGGGGGTAGACCTATGGGAAGAGGTCAAAAGAAAAATAGGCAAAGCAGGTATGGGAAGAAATGCAAGGGAATAATGTTTTAATAAGGTAAGTCAGCATATTTTTTATTTTATTTTTTTTGCCAAAAAGTCAGTAAAATTAATAACAAAGAGTAATGCAGGCTGAAATATTGGAGTAGTGCTTCTTCCTCTAAAATGCCATTCCATATTAAATCACATTCCTGCATTTTTGGAATTTGGAAATATCCAACAAATTTTTCCTGAAAAAATAAAGTTCTTTTCCACCAAGTTATTTGAGTAACATTAACCCCTCTGCTGGGGGAAGAGTCTTCAACATTGTCAAAGCCTCTACTCACTGAGTTAATGACATGTGATGCTAAGTACAAACAGATGATATACAGTTTAGCATTTATCATTAAGGAATATGAGAAGTTAGGTGTTGCAAGAGGCAAGTGCAACATTGTGCAAAGAATAGCTCATGTCTTTAAGTGATACAATTGCAAACTAGCAACTGAAAACAAAAAGAATTGATGAAACTAGAAAAGAAAAGGGTCAAACACATTTAAACTTACACAACCATCCAAATGGCTCCTACAAAAGGAACAGCACCCCATAGCAACCCACATACAAGGGCTACTACTTGTCTAATCCAATGCAAAACATCCCCCAATTGATCCTGATGCCAAAAAAATAAAAAGATTTTATGTCAGTTAAAACATGCTCTTGATCATAATCTCAACTTTCCTAAACTGCACAAGGAAAAAAAGAACTTGAGAATTGACGCAAGGAAATTGGAGAGTAATACGAAATAGAGTTGATAAGTTCAAAATACATGAGAAAAAAAAAAACTGGACTAATTTGTGGAAAAACTGCACTTTCAAGATAACTGAGAGAGGAACACCGCACACTTCCTCCGCGAGGCGTGAAATTGCAATGAATATCAATTACACAACAAACTATTCATCCTAATATCCTCAATATCAGATCACGCTGTCGAGAAGCGCAATCGCATTCAAGGCAAAATCAATATGCAATGAATTATGAAGAGAACAGAGAAACAGACGCATACCTTGTCCCAAGAAGCATTGGGATCCAACAATTTCGCGAAGCTAAACGGAGAAACAAAACTGTTCTGCTGCTGCTGCTGATTGAATTTAACCGATTTTCCTTCTTTCATGACGAGAAACCTATGTGAACTCAAGCAAAATCAAGTTTTATTTATTTATTTTTTTATTTTTTTATGAAATTGTAGATTGAGAATTTGATCAAATCTTCCGTCTTCTATCCATTAACAATGAAGTAAAATAAGAACAGAGAGGGCATTAGGGTTTCGGACTGCTCCGTTGGCAGAGGTTAAATACGCTGTTAACAACTAATAATTATAAACGATGGTTGTTTAGAATTTAGAAATGAGTTTAAGAAACGAAATAAAGAAGAGTTTTGATGCGAAATGGCAGAGAGAGTGCAAGAACGGAGAGTTTCACACTTTCACTCGTCTGTCTCTGCTGCTGGCTGCGTTGGCGCCCACGTGACCTGATTTTAGTAATCATAAGTTTGACAGGTAGACAACGGGAGACGGATCCTCTGTAATGCGCTGTCTTTCCAGCAATGTGGATTCATTGTAAATAAAGAACTTACAAAGGCAGACCCGTTTGTCAACCTGCTTGATATCTAGCCAGTTAATTTTTTTAAAACTCATTCAGTTGTTATTTAATATTGATGACAATTTTTTTCTGTTTAAATATAACTTAAAAAATTGATCAAGAAGTTAAATACAAGGAGGGCAATTTGTCGCGACCACTTTACGGGTTACGTCACGGTACAATACCACAAATAATGTCATAATCTGACAAAACCTGAGGCATTGATAAGCCTCTACACAGAAAGTATCAAATAAACTCAAATACATATTCTGTATATGATCAAGATCATTGAACTAATAATGAATTAATACATCATCGTCCGAAACATGATGTCATATCAACATAAGATTCAATTATCCTAAATATCAACATGGAACTCCCAAAATAAAATTTCATCATTCATCGGATTATTATATATAGACCAAAATTCATCACTACCTATGTTTTGTGTACAATAGTATATGTGATACTTACATTCAAAAGACGAAAAAGAAGGTTACACAGACTTTAAGCCTTGTCCTTTTCTTTCTGATCTGGACCTAAAAAAAAATAGGAGAAAATGGGATGAGCTCAACTTGCTCAGTAAATATTTTTCACAGTAATCTCCACATATGCATTTATGTAAAACATGTATGATACTTGCAATAACATTGATAAATTTAAATGCATCAATGAAATATATGATACATGCTTCCAAATTAAAAATATAATTATGTATCATTTTCATAAAATATACGTTATTAAAAGCCTCAACAAGAGGTCACATCAGGATAACATTGTCTATACTTCTCTCATTACGCCATGGATTCAGACCAGCATGTTACCCAACTAATTCTTTTACTCTTATATTTCTCAATGATTCGAAAATTCCTTTCTACGGAGTACCAATACAAGTACTCTGGCGGCACATTTTTTCGAAGAACAAGTAAGTAGAAAGAAATCCAACGCTAAGGTATTTAATCATAAATACCTAAGGTCATTCCAATACATAAAATTCATGCTCTTGATCATAAATACAATGCACATATATATAGAATGCTATAAATAGAGAATTAAGATGAGAAATACTCGCAACTACAAAATTTTGTCTAAGTCCACAATTCTTAGACAATTCACCAATACTTCAATTGTGTTCACAAATTCTCATTCAATTCATAATCAACCCTCTGCCATAAACATTTCAATTACTAACATAGAAATTCCAGTACATAATTATTTAATCAAATTAAGCATTTGATCACCAAATTAATCACTAACTGACCCATATATGGGTAAGTCATATATTTAACCAACTTACCCATATATTGTCCAAATCTCTAAATTTTTAGCACATTGTTTCAGTCAATTATTCATCAATTGAACCATCACCCAACCTAGAATTTTATAACTTATGTATTTCAAATTCTGTAACTCACAATTACCAAGTATCCAAGATTACTTTCGGTATTCAAACACATCAAAATACAGCAAATTACTAATGAAATTGGGTATCAAAATACTCCCATCAACCAACAATCAAACTCCCATCGTTTCCTTTAAAGAATCATTCAAAATCCATTAATAACCTCAAGTTTCCAGCTCCAATTCTAATCATGGAAACCATGTGCATATCACGTATATTGTACAAATGAAAGAAAAGAACTCAAATTTGTAATTTACACACTCAAAACCAGAGATCTTACCCCTGTTTAGGAGCTCCAACATCATCTTATTTCTTCTGGTTTGCTCTGGAATTTTCAATCCAGGAAGTGTAAAAGGAGTTTAAACATCAAAATCAGCTTGCCAGCATATTTAATTGCTCATGTTAGCTTGCCAACAAGCTGTACGTGCCAAAACCATCCTTAGGCGGCTACATTTAAGAGAGACAAATGTTGAGCAATAAATAAATAAATACATTTATTTAGTTATTTATTTTTATTTTTATTTTTTATTTTTATTTTTATTTTATTTTGGGCACCTAAAATTGTGCTTCTTACACCCAAATTTTAAATTTTACTAAGTATTATACACATTTAATACATACACAAGTCCAAAAATTGGACATTTTTTGTCATCATGACGTGATATGCAAAAAGTAGGTTAATAAATAATTAATAATTTTATTTGGGTCAACTTTACGTATGAATTGAACTCAAAATGAAAGTAATTGAATTTGACATTTTACTAAATCAACTTGAACCAATCAATTATAGGAAAAATAACACTTACAACTTTAAAGTAGATTCAATTCATTGTAAATTGTTTTCATTTTTATTTATTTTTATCCCGAGTTTAAATAAAACCTATCAAATTATATATTAATTTTCAAATTTAACTCAAACCTAAAACTGAGCCAAAATGCATTGCTATGTTTTGGTTGTCTTTTATTGACTTTCTAAAACACTTTAAATAAGACTTTTAATGAACAATGCTAGAAGAATTGAAAATAACATATCATTTACTATAAATCATTAGTCACGTCATATTTATGACTTTAATACACTTAAATACACATTCTTTAGCACAATTACAAATCTGATACGAAATATTTTCTCATATCAAATTTATAGTAATTGGTGAGTGATTTTCAATGTTTGTTAAGATTAATTGGCGAATTGTATTTAGTAGCTACTTAATCTTAATTTACACTTATGACACAGTTTTTGTTTTAGTTAGTTGAGTTACAACTGCAAAAAGAAAGGTTGTTATAACCTCCTCTGTACATGTATATAAGGCTTTTTAGTTGATGTATTTTTCTGATTATGAGGAATAAGATTACTTTCTTTTCCTCTTGTTTACCTTCCTGTGCAAGCTAACTAGTTGAAGAACAAGATTGTTGTTTTTGTTTGATTTTGATTATAGATTTGAATCTGTTCATGGTATCAGAGCATCAGGCTTTTATAGCTAGGATTAAGAAGACTGCTATCACATTTATTGGCGATCAAGATGGATGAAAATTCCAGTTCTGAATTTGAGAGACATGCTATCGCGAGCGAGATGATGGCGGTTCATGTTCTGAATAATGGTGATCCACTGCACCTACAGAACTCTGATCATCCAGGGATGATTCTCGTTTTCACGCCATTAACAGGTATTAATTACCTTTCTTGGAATCGATCCATGAAGATAGCCCTAGGAGCTAAAGTCAAGTTAGGGTTTATCAATGGCAAATGTGAAATGTCGGATGAAGGTTCATTAGCGTATGAACAATGGAAACGTGTTGATTGCTTGGTGACTTAGTGGATTTTGAATTCAATTTCAAAAGAAATTGTTGAAGCTTTTCTCTACGCCACCACTGCGAAAGAATTATGGGAAGAATTAGAAGAAAGATATGGTGAATCAAATGGACCATTGCTCTATCAATTACAGAGAGAAATCAGTTCGATTTCACAAGCAAACTTGTCTGTTGCTCAGTACTACACAAAATTAAAGAAGTTATGGGATGAGTTAACATGTTTTGATGCCTATTCCTCAATGTAGTTGTGGAGCTGCGAAAATTGTAGCAGACATTCATTCTTTTAATCGATTGATGTAGTTTCTCATGGGGTTGAATGATGTTTTTGACCATATTAGAAATCAGATATTGGTTATGGATCCTCTTCCCAGTGTGAACAAAAAAATAGAGAAAGGTGCAATCTTCTTATGCCGAATCTACTGGTAATGCTGCTATGTTGGTACAAACTCAAATTTTCAAGAAAGATGGAGGATATATAGGGGCTTTCAAGAAGAAAGACAGTACCAAAAAGAATGATAGGCATTGCGATTATTGTAACACTAACGGCCATGTAAAGGATACTTGTTTCAAATTACATGGATTTCCAGATTGGTATAAAGAGTTGAAGAATAAAAAAGGGAAGTAGATTGGCAAGAATGTGGTAAATTTGGTAGATACACCTTTGGATATGGATTTTCAGCAAGATCAAACAACAAATAAGGATTGGAATTTAGCTATAGCCAGTATGGTGCAGCAGGAAATAGCTAAGGTGATGAAAGGCAAATCGATTATGGATGCCAATTATACAAATCTTGCACAGGTGGCAGAGTTTTCAGGTATAATTCCTGTTCTTGCCTTAAGTGTTTATGACATGATAGAACCTGGTACATGGATACTGTTGATCTAAGTGGTTTTGCACTCAGTTTTTCTCCCAAGTGTTTTGATGCTTACAAACAATATAACAAATGTTGCTAATGTTTCTATCTAGTATATTTCAGTATGGTGCAGCAGGAAATAGCTAAGGTGATGAAAGGAAAATCGATTATGGATGCCAATTATACAAATCTTGCACAGGTGGCAGAGTTTTCAGGTATAATTCCTGTTCTTGCCTTAAGTGTTTATGACATGATAGAACCTGGTACATGGATACTGTTGATCTAAGTGGTTTTGCACTCAGTTTTTCTCCCAGGTGTTTTGATGCTTACAAACAATATAACAAATGTTGCTAATGTTTCTATCTAGTATATTTCAGCACCTAAAAATGGAAAAGAGTCAATACAAGATCTAAGTCTTCAAGTTCAAGAAGTCTCTCAAGCAAAGGATTAACCATACTTAAAGCTTGGACAACTTGAAGGAATGAAGACAAAAAGGTTGAGAGTCTTTATGTGTCTAGAATTAGGATATAACCTTCTTGCATTTCCTATTGCTCAATCTTTCTAAACTTCATGCATTAATATTTTACATATGCATAGTTTTGATAAAACTCATTCATGCATTAAGTATTCTCTAAAAATGATTTTCAAGTATTCAAAATGTTTGATCTATGCTTTTAAACTATTTTGAATCATATTTGCATTAGTTTTGATTAAAATGATATTTCTACAAAGTTTTTCAAAATAATCAAAATTGTTTTGATTTTTATCAAAATCTTGTTTGATTGTTTAATTGCTGATTTCTAAAGTATTTGATTTGATTAAAAGAAACATTATGTTTTGTCGTGTTTTAATCGAGAAATCAAAAATCGTTTTTATAAAGTCTTTCAGAACACTGACTTAGTTTCAGCTTGCTGAAAGATTTTCTTTTATCTTTAAGAGATTTCTATCTTTAAGGACGCTGATAAGTTATAAGTTGAATGAATTATCAGGACGCTCCTAGACGCTACTTGTATAGGAGTGCCCTCATCTTTAGAATCAACTTAAGTAACTTTTAGGACGCTCACCGTCCATCAGCGCGCTTAAACATTGTTTTAAAACTGCTTTTAATAGTTCAGGACGCTTACTCTTGAGTAGCGCCCTCATATGTTTTGCGTTTTAAAACACAACAGGACGCTTACTGCGAAGTAGCGCCCTCATGCTTTAAGTCGTTTAATTGTCAAAGCAAGTCAGGACGCTTACTACTTAGTAGCGCCATCACTTCATTGTTCAGTAGGACGCTGATATTCTATGAGCGCCCTCAAAGGAACAAAACGACAGAAATAATATTTTTATTGTTCTGACATATACGTATTTTTTCGCCACCTTTTCAGAACAACTTTTCGAACAAAATCAATTTTCTGTATTTGTAAGAGATATTCTCTGATTCACGAACCACGTCTTCTAAAATTTTCCTTATTAGTGTATCTGGAGAAAAACAGAATATTCATGAATTGTGCAGTTGCCATTTTTGTGGTATATTCTAGCTGTTGTGAGTAAATGTTCATATTTGAAATTCAAATTCAAATGAACAACAACTTCATCTCTATAAGTCTATAAATACAGACACTTAACAATTTGTTAAGCATCGAAAATTCTCTGAGCTAAAACACTTTTTGAAAGTTAGTCAAATTTTTTGGTCAAGAAAACATTTAAGTTGATTTGTTTTCACAGGTAGTTTTCTTTGAGACTTTACGTACTCAAAAGGTTTTCATACTGAGCTAACATTCTCTTGAGCAAATATGGTTGCAAGAAAGGTATAAATCATTGTAAGGTCTCTCTTCACCTTGAGCTTAAATTTTCATATCTTGTATTTGGTATTTGAATTTATGAGCTTTATTGTAATTGTTCTAATCACTTAGAACAAACATTAGATTCACTGTTTTTGATTTTTTGGATTGTTTCATGGTTTGAAACAAACCAAGTAAAGTGATTTAATATCACTTGTGATTCCATTGTTGGAATCAAGATTAGTTTCATCCTTTCTTTTGAAAAGGATGTGTGGGTTCTTCCTTAGCCCTAAAAAAGGATAAACGGTAGTTCTCACACCCGTAAGTTGAGAAAGTGTACTGGTTTGATCTTCACACGTAAGAAGATCAATTAGTGAAGTTTCAAATCCTAATTGAAAGATTAGGTAGTGGATGTAGGTGCAGCCGAACCACTATAAATGCTTGTATACTTTACTTTTCGCATTTTACTTTATGCTCATTAGATTTATTTATGCATTGAACCCAATTGAGTCAAGAAATCTCATAAGAAATTAGAAAAGATTAAAAACCATGACACCCAATTCAACCCCCCCCCCCCCCCTCTTGGGTGTACCAACATATACTTGATACAGGGGCATCAAACCATATGTGTTCAAATCTAAGTTTATTTGAACAACATACCTTATTACCTATACCTACACCCATATACTTACCTGATGGATCAACTACATCAGTCCATCATGTTGGAAAGGTCATACTACACCCTAAAGTGATTCTTACACATACCCTATATGTTCCTAATTTCAAGTTTAACCTTCTTTCTGTTAACAAACTTGCTAAAACAACCCTTATTAAATTTACTTTTCTCCCTACACACTGTCTTCTACAGGACCTGTAGACTGAAGAAGTCATGGCAATTGGTAGAATGGTAGGAAATCTATATGTTTTGGACACAACATGTTTTTCAAATACTTCTCTAGACTCTTGTACTACTCCTTCTGAACAACCTATGCAAATAAGTCATGAAGATAAGTGCTCTCCTTCTACATCTTCATGTAATACTTTGTGTTTCTCAAATAAAGCGTCATTGTTTCCTTATTCTTTGTGGCATAATAGACTTGGTCATGCTTCATATGATACTTTGAAACACATTACTTTCTTTGATTCTTCTTTATCTGATACACATATATCTTGTGATATTTGCCCTCTTGCCAAACAACAAAGACTACCCTTTGTTAAGAGTAATATACATGCATCTCATTCATTCGAATTACTTCACTTAGATCTTTGGGGACCACACAAACAACCCTCTATTACTGGAGCTCATTATTTGCTCACTGCAGTTGATGACTTTAGTAGAGGCACTTGGACATTTCTTCTTCATTCTAAGGACCAAACAATCCATACACTTACTTCCTTTTTCAAAATGATTCAAACCCAATTTAATACTCATGTTAAGACCATTAGAACTGATAATGGGACAAAATTTGTCAATCTTGGTTGCAAAATTTTTTTTTCTCAACTAGGAATTATTCATCAACAAACATGTCCATATACCCCCCAACAAAATGGAGTTGTAGAGAGAAAACACAAGCATCTTTTACAAATAGCTAGGGGTCTCATGTTTCAATCCAACCTGCCAAGAAAATTTTGGGCTGATGCCATATTGACTGCTACTTATATCATCAATAGACTACCTACATCTCTTCTTCATTGGAAAACTCCTTACGAAATGCTTTATCACAAATTACCTTATTACAATTCATTGAAATGTTTTGGATTTTTATGCTATGCTACAAATACACAACCACATAAAGACAAATTTGATCATAGAGCTTTCAAATGTGTTTTTATTGGTTATAGTCCTGGACAAAAGGCTTATAAATTGTATGACATAGCTACTCATCAAGTCTACATATCTAGAGATGTTATCTTCCATGAATCAGTTTTTCCTTATAAGGTGATACCTGCTTCATCTCTAAATATTCCATTGCCTTCTATTCCTTCCACTGAAGATCCCAATATTCCTGAGCTTATCTCTTCTACTCCTTCCTCTTCATCTATTCCACCTGCAGAAACTTGTCCCATATCTGCAACTTCTTCTTCCCTTTCTATTCCACAAAACCTTTCAATTTTACCTTCGTCTAGTCCTACTACCATTGTTCCTAGACATAGTACTCGGGTAAAGAGAACACCAACATGGTTAACTGATTTTGTGTCCAACATTATTCATCAAATGCCACTTTCTACATTTCCAACTTCTGCAGCTCAAGTTCCACTTGCTCCTTTTGCAACTTCTTCCCCACATACACCTGCTACTTTTCCTTATACAAACTCCCTTGATTTTTCAACACCTTATATGGTCTTTCTAGCCAATATCTCAACCATTAATGAACCTACTTCTTACAAACTAGCATGTACCAATCCTGATTGGATAGAAGCCATGAATAAAGAACTTGCAGCTTTGGAAGAGAACCATACTTGAGAATTAACTTCATTACCTAATGGTAAGAAAGCTATTAGATCTAAATGGGTATACAAGGTGAAGTTAAATCCAAATGGCACCATGGAAAGATTTAAAGCACACCTTGTGGCAAAATGATATAATCAAGTAGAAGGTGAAGACTGCTTTGACAATTTTTCTCCTGTTGCTAAAGTAGTTACTGTTAGGCTTTTCTTAGCCATAGCCTTTGCTCAAGCTTGGTCCATTCACCAATTAGATATTAACAATGCCTTTTTGCATGGTTATTTGAATGAAGAAGTTTATATGGTTCCTCTCCAAGGTTACACAAAGGCTAATTCAAATGAAGTGTGCAAACTCAAGAGATCTTTGTATGGTTTAAAACAGGCTTCTAAGCAATGGAATCAAGAATTTACTAATCAGTTACACCAATTTGGTTTTCATGAGTCTGCTCATGATACTTGCCTTTTTGTTAAGCAATCAAATGATTCCTTTTTGGCTTTACTTGTGTATGTTGATGATGTGTTAGTTATTGGTACAAATAAAGAGGATATATTTGCTGTAGAAAGATTTCTTCATTCCAAGTTTACCATCAAAGATCTAGGCTATGCAAAATATTTTCTTGGCCTTGAGATTGATAGATCTTCTGAAGGTACATACATCAATCAAAGAAAATATACTCTTGATATCTTGAAAGATGCTGGACTAGTTGGTTCCAAATCAACTTCTACACCTCTTCCTCAAGGTCTGAAGATCTCTCGTGATATGGGTTCTCCTTTTCCAGATTCTGATAAGTATAGAAGATTAGTTGGGAGATTACTTTATCTACGCTTCACTAGACCAGATTTGAGTCATGTTGTCCAGCAAATTAGCCAATTTATGCAATCTCCATGTCAAGCACATTGGGATGTTGCCATTCACATCCTCCGATACTTGAAGGGTTGTCTTTCCAAAGGGTTGTCTTTCCAAAGGCTTGTTCTATCCTTCTACCTCATCATTACAACTAGAAGCTTATTGTGATGCAGATTGGGCATCATGTGTTGACACTCGTCGGTCCTTGACTGGTTTTTGTATCTTTCTTGGACCTGCTTTAATTTCTTGGAAGACAAAGAAACAAACAACTGTCTCTAGGTCTTCAGCTGAGGCAGAATATCGAAGCATGGCTGCTACTGTTTGTGAACTTCAATGGATACACTATCTATTCTAGGATTTTGGACTTCCTTCTTCTTTACCTATTTCACTTTGGTGTGATAACTAGGTTGCTATACACATTGCAGCCAATCTAGTATTTCATGAGCGTACAAAGCATCTAGAGATTGATTGTCACTTGGTTCGAGACAAATACAAACAAGGTTTTATCATTCCTCAACATATTTCTTCTAAATCTCAACCTGTAGATTTGTTCACTAAATCTCTGTCTTCTTCCTCTCTATGCATGATTTTCATCAAGCTCCAACTTGAGGGGGGATGTTAAGATTAATTGGCTAATTGTATTTAGTAGCTACTTAATCTTAATTTACACTTATGACAGAGTTTTTGTTTTAGTTAATTGAGTTACAGCTGTAAAAAGAAAGGTTGTTATAACCTCCTCTGTACATGTATATAAGGCTTTTCAGCTGATGTATTTTTTTGATTATGAGGAATAAGATTACTTTCTTTTCCTCTTGTTTACCTTTCTGTGCAAGCTAACTAGTTGAAGAACAAGATTGTTGTTCTTGTTTGATTTTGATTACAGTTTTGAATCTGTTCAATCTCTGTCATTTCTCATTTTTATTTTATTTGTATGAGAAGAGGAAGAGGATGCGGAACATCCATTCGTACCCATCCCACACGAATCCACAAATGACAATATCCTAATTCAAATCATTTGAAAACATGTGTAGCGAAGACTAGAGGGTTGCAATAAAGGAGGGATGGGTCCATTCCCACAAGCCCTGCCTAATTTTTTACTATAGATATTGGGAGGTTGACTGATTAATAAAATCTGATATCAATATGCACAAAGGAAACATAATAGAAATTAATACAGCGCTAGTTAATTAATCTTTTTGAGATTTGTAAAACACCGTCTTAGGGAAAGAAAAAAAAAAAAAAACAATATAATTAAGTGATACAGGTCTTGCAGTGAGCCTTCCAATTCCTCGAACTCACACCCATTAATGTGCTACTCAAATATAATTCAAATGAAAAAAAAAATGTAATATCTTCAATTAATTTAGATTAAGCTTTGGGTTATTTAAGCTGATTCTCCTAACTAATTCTTTAATTAAATACAAAAAGTGTATTGTCACATATCTAAGAACGAAATAAAAAAATGAACATCAATAACAAAAGAATTCGGAATGTCTTTTCAAGTGTATCAGTCAAATCTTCCTTTTTGTTTTATGAAATAGGCTCATAACATAAATATAAAAACTATAGTTTATAATATAACATAAATATAAAAAACTATAGGTTATAATATCGTTACCGGTATTGGCGTCAACCCTTACGATATATACGAGGACTCTTCGGCAGGTAATTTCCAAAGAAATGGACTCTGAAATGTTACTAAAATTTCTTTGTCTTCATTTATTTAATTTCCCTTTCTGTTATACACAATAACTGATGTGTAGCCAAATCATTGAAATCTTTTTTCTCGAATAAAATCTTGATTGCTTTTGGAGAGCGATAGAAAAAGAAAAGAAAAGAAGTAATAACATAATAAAAATAAATAAAAATCCCATCTTGGCTTCAAACAAAGGGACCGCCAAAGAGTTTCTACTCATCATCGCCCTCGCTGTTCTCTGTAATTCCTCCTCTGCTCGCTTTTCAATTTATTATCATTATTATTATTATTATTAACAACTCTCTCATCTGTCTACGAGACGAATTTTTCTTGGTTTCCCTTATTTCTGTGAACCGATCGGTAGGTTTTTTTTTTTTTTTTTATTGATTTTCTGATCAGAATTCAGATATGTCGTCGATTGAATTAGATGGTGTGTCTGGATTGACCTGTTTTTGGATTTGAACGCTCGTTTAATCACTTATAGGTCATCTAGTTCCGGGAGAAGATTTAAATTAAGATTTGTCGGGATGGCCTCGAAGGATCAGAAGCAAGGCGGCGGATTCTTCTCGTCGATCGCATCTAGCTTGTCCAACTTTGGTAGCGCGATGCATAAATCTGTGAACGGGTATGGCGATCTCGCAAGATTTGATCTTTTAGTTCTATTTCGTGATTGATCTCTAGATGTGGTGGTTTCGTTCTAGAGAACCCTAATCGAACTGCCGTGAACGAGTTACTGTGGTTCTTTTTAGCAGTTTTCGATTTCAATTTGGCCTTTTTCATGTTGGTTGTACTCTTTTTGGGCTTTTAATCTTACTAGCGTGATTTTTACAAGAAAAAGAATATGTAAACGTTGGTATTCAAATGACAAACTCTTTTCTTCTTTTAATTTTTTGGATTGGTAAGGTGGTAAATTCATTATTGTGCCTGTTTGTTTTGTCATTTGAGTGAATTTGAATGCTCAAAGTGCTAAATTCTCCATCTCAGCCTTGCAGTTTCGTTAGCTAATTAATAGTGATGTTAGTTATTCGACTTGATGGTTAATTGACATATTAATCAGACGCGTGCTCATTAGCTGGCTTGACTACTGCAAATTTAGTGGTTGAAATTAATTTTTTTTTGTTTGCTAGACAAGCCAGCCCCTTTTTTGTTTCTATTTCATGTTGGAGCAAGGTGTATTTGCAACAAGAAGCTATTTATCGAGTTTTCTGCCTCAATCGAGACCTTTTGGGAATTTGTAGATGGCCATCTGGTCATTTGGAAATTCCATGTTTCACCATTGTACATTACTGTGGTAATGGTGAAGTGCTTCTGATCAGTAGCAGAATAATCTTTCTTTGTGTTTACTTGATTAATTTTTTCACTTTGTTTGTTTTGTTGGATATAACCTTCTACTTTGTTGAGCCTTTTAAATCTTGAGCTTATTAGGAAATAAATCTGTGCACTGATAATCAGCATATTGGATTTATCATTATATGTTCTGCCAAATTAGCTTCATATTTTGCGTGATTCAGTTCATGACTAAAGGTTGGTTTTCTTCTTCTCCTCCAGGTTGCTTGGTTATGAAGGTCTTGAAGTCATAAATCCAGAAGGAGGCACAGAAGATGCAGAAGCGGAAGCTCATAGAGGAAGATGGAAGCAAGAGGTTCTACCTCTCTCCCTTACTCAATAACATTCTTATTGCATCAATATTTTCTCATGAAAATAACTATTTTACATTCTTCTATTTCAATGTTGCTTATGTTTGACTCTATCATCACTTCATTGTTTTCTTGCAGGAGCGGGACGGTTATTGGAAGATGATGCAGAAGTATATAGGCTCAGATGTCACATCAATGGTCACACTGCCAGTCATCATTTTTGAGCCAATGACCATGCTTCAGAAAATGGCAGAGGTGTGTAATGCTGGATGTGTAATGCTGTTTATGCAATTATATTACTAATTACACAATATCTGGTGCAGCTAATGGAGTACACCCACTTGTTAGACAAGGCTGATGAATGCGAGGATCCTTATCTTCAGTTGGTTTATGCTTGTAAGTATTCTTTGTACTTATTATTGGTAAAGTACTTGCAGATAATGCTTGTGCAATGGATTTAATGAGTCCTGGACGCAGCTTCATGGGCAATATCTGTTTATTTCGCCTACCAGAGGACCTGGAAGCCTTTCAACCCGATACTTGGGGAGACATATGAATTGGCTAATCACGGTGGAATCACATTTATTTCAGAGCAGGTAAATTTCTCATGATTCTGCTTTCTTTTCACTTGTTGTTCTTTTAAGTATCTTTCTTTATTTTCTTATGTCTTTTTTGTTTTTTCACTGTTCCACATGCATTATAGATGAGGCCCATATAATTCTTTTCACTGCTGTTTCTGATGTAAAATTCTGGTTGCAGCTTCATTTTTTTTTATTGGAGATGTAACCTGGATTTGTGGATGGTGTGGTTCATTTTAATTTATTCCTTATAACAGGTCAGTCATCACCCCCCAATGAGTGCTGGCCATGCTGAAAATGAGCATTTTACTTATGATGTGACTTCTAAGTTGAAGACCAAATTTTTGGGAAATTCAGTTGATGTCTATCCTGTTGGAAGGTAAGATGTAATACTTTACTTTCCATACAGCTCAAAAAGTCCTAAATTTTCTTCTATATTATCTGGATTCTGAGAACAAGAAGTCTTGTTCTTACATTAGCAAGGAAATTTAAGGATTAAAAACCCGACTTTTCCATATACTTGGTTACTTAAAATTCAACATTATTTCCCTGAGCGTAATTCAATGTGGACAATTTTTTCGCAAAGCTCAATAAATATAGGCATTTTCATCTCTAAGACAATCACCTAGGTAGTTCTTTATGCAGTAGTTTTGTAACTTTAAAATTTTAAGCACCTCACATTTATAATTTTTTTTAAAGAAATATAAAAGAACATCTCAACCTTTTCATCTATTTTTAATTTCTTCATTTATTATTTTTCCATAAATCAAAACCAAAAATATTTGTTATCTTAAAAACCAACATGATTTTTTTAATTATTATTTAATTAGCAAATAATATTTAAGATGGTAACACTTTCTCGAGGTTTTAGATTCAGAAATACCTTGTACAAAATTTTAAAAGTTTCCTTAGGACATCAAGTTTTTTAGGTTTTATTTTTATAACCTTAAATAACTTCATATCATATAAAGATATTACTTATTTAATTTGTAGTGGCTAAGCTACGTCTAGGCAATGCCTTGGCTCCCTCCAAGCATAAGCAAGTTTAATTACCTTGGATTGCGTTAATGCCTTGACGGCATTGATAGAAAATCTTCGTTTAAATATTGGAAGAACCATGTTTTTTTATTTTTTATTTTTTCAAGATATGCTTGAGCAAGCATTAGATTGAATATTTTGGGGGTTTAACAATTTTTTCTTTTCTTTTTTTAATTTTTGCAAGTTATTTCAATGTTTTGCCTAAGCATTACAACAACTTATAACTTCTTCTGTTCTGTATGTTTATGGTTTAAAGTTTGTTCCAACTTCCTTCCATTGTTGCTTATTCAAATTTTCTTAAAATTTTATGCAGGACCCGGGTGATGCTTAAAAGAGATGGTGTAGTCCTGGATCTAGTGCCCCCACCCACAAAGGTTAACAACCTGATATTTGGCCGTACCTGGGTTGATTCTCCAGGGGAGATGATCATGACAAACACGACCACTGGAGACAAAGTTGTCCTATATTTTCAACCTTGTGGCTGGTTTGGGTAGGGCTTTGTTACCTCTCCTTTCAGGCACTCTTCCAGAATGTTGATTGAATTATATGCTTTCCACTTCTCATGCATTTTACTACTATTCGTATAAAATGAATTGATCTGAAAATGCATTTTGTTGTGAGGATTGATAGGGTAAATATCATTAACTTTTTTGGTTAAACTTACTTAGAGCTTCTGCACTCTATGTTTTTTCTTTATATGTGCTATTGTGCTTATTGCCTTATTGGTGGTTCTGAATGACTGTAGGGCTGGACGCTATGAAGTTGATGGATATGTGTATAATGCGGCAGAGGAACCTAAAATATTGATGACTGGGAAGTGGAATGAGTCACTGAGTTACCAACCATGTGATATGGAAGGAGAGCCCCTGTCAGGCACTGAATTGAAAGAGGTGAACTCATTTGTCTATTTCTTTGAAGTTTATATTCTTGTTCTTATATAATATTTTTTCTTTAAATACTCGTGAAGTCAGTCTCTAACAAATATTTCATTTCTTAGTGCTTTTGCATACTTTGGATTCTCATGATTTGACTATGTTAGGATGAAGGTGTATGCTTACTGGCTTATGTATTTTATGTTTTTGTTTGGCCAAAAAAAAAAAAACTTGTGTTTACCTCACACTTGGTTATATGTTTCTCTCTATCTATTTTTAGGCATGTGTGTGTATGCACTTATGCACACACACGTGTCTTTTTAGGTTATACGTTGCAAACATATCCACGTCTGATTATGTAGTAGTTGTCTTTGTGCTGAGGGGTAGAAACATAAACAAACACAAGCCAATTGCTGTATAAAATGCTGGCTATTCTATATTTTCCTGGTTAATCTCTTTGTTTTCATGGGCATGACTTGGTTGGTTTAATTGTCAATACAGTATCTCTATTGGCTGCTTTAGGACAAATTTGATTTAGCTAGTAATTATGGGTTCTCTGGAGGTATCTGTGATGCCTGGATCATGTCTTTGTGTGTGTCCCTTGGCTGAAGAGGAAGAAATAAACATCTACCTGCCTACTAATGCAGAAGATCTGTCTTTAAATCTTCACATTTGGGATTTGAATCATAGGATTCAGACTCACTGTATCAAAATGGATTGAATCTCAGGAATGAATTGAGGAGCTGCACAACGTTTGTATCATCATCTATGTTCTTCACCATTAATTCCATTATTGTATCTTTCAACTTATTTTTCTTTCTTCCTAATTTAAGATCTACAATCATGTCTTTATGTTTTCCAAAGGTCATCACTTGTTAACATGACACCACTAAGTAGTAGAACCTTCTTCCTGTCCATCTCTCTGCTTGCTGTGGCATCTTTCTGGCATATTTTGGTACTCATGTTCAATTGGTGTTCATGCTGAAAATGAGCATCCCTTAAACTAAATGCTTATGTATTTACTGTATTCACTGCAACACAATAACCTTTATGAAACCTTTGAAGTGAGATTTAACTGCCATAATTATACCATCCTATGTTTTTTAACAGCTTTTCTTATTATCTTTATTTATTTATTTATTTCAATGGAGTTTGATCACGAGGACATAATGCCTTGGGGATTACTACATTGAATGACCTGTCTACGCCTCCATGTTAAGCCATGGTATTAAATGGTAGGTTTTTATACTGGATAAATTATAATTGGTTTACAAGTTGAACAATATTTTGCTCGATCATTGTAAATGCAATATGGGTTACTTCCATCTTCTTCATGGGGATAAGATTTTTGGAAGTTTTTTATTTAGCATGTCATCCAATTCCTCTGCTTATTTGAGTTTGGTTGCTTGGCGAGGCTTAAGTATTTGTAGACTGCTGAGTTTCAAAACTTAATACTTGGTGACATTCAAGCTCTACGTAAAATTATTTACTTTGCTTATGCTGCTTTTAATCTTATCTTATTATTTGTAACTTAAGGTAGTGCTGGCAGCTTAATTGGTATAAAGATTATTCAGGACACGTCCTCATTGACAACCATTTCATCACAAATGATATGACAGGTTTGGAGAGTTGCCGAGGTTCCAGAAAATGATAAATTCCAGTACACACATTTTGCACATAAAATAAACAGTTTAGACACTGCACCAAGGAAGTTACTGGCATCAGATTCTCGTTTGCGTCCTGATAGGTATGCTCTTGAGAAGGGTGATCTATCAAAGGCTGGTGCGGAAAAGAGCAGGTATTTTCTTCTCTCTCTATCTCTCACCCTTGTGTGCTTATATGGCTATTGGTATCAGGTAGATTTTGATCCAGAATTAACAGAGTTAATCATTTCACTTAAGGCATTATGAGAATGATGCTTTCATATCAAATAAACAGTTTGAGCAAGTGTACTGATTCATTTTTGGTATTGACCTAAAAGAAGAGAGAGGACAGGCAATAGAGTAATGCCCAGTTTCTTCAAACCCATTTTGTCATTGTTTATGAGTTATGTTCATGTGTTTTATCAGTCTGGAGGAGCGGCAGAGAGCTGAGAAGAGGAGTCGTGAGGTGCAGGGACATAAATTCACCCCAAGATGGTTCGACTTGTCTGGTGAAGTTACTGCTACTCCTTGGGGCGACTTGGAAGTTTACCAATACAATGGTAAATACACCGAGCATAGGGCTGCAATTGATAGCAGCTCAGACGGCATAGATGTGGTTGATGTCAGATCAATTGAGTTCAACCCTTGGCAGTATGGTAACTTGGATTTAGAGTGACCTGCTTTTCTTTTTATTCTTCTTCTTTCATTTTCTGCTTTGGTCATTTTTTTTTAAGTCCTGGGGAGTTAGAAAACCAGAAACTTTTGGTTGATGATCTGTAGAATTATTGGGTGTTTGAAAAGAATTGCACGTGGTATCCATTTTTATATTTAAATGAATGTTCTGTAGGAATGGTACTTTCTGATGCCAGGTTCTCTCTTTTCTCTAGATTGCATTACAGGCATAAACCTATAACTCAATTGAAGTCATTTTATGTTAACCTAAGACCTATAACACATGAAATAAAAACCTCGAGGTGTAGAAATCCTTGCAATTTGCATTACAAGATTATCTTAATCATTGCACTCTGCAGGAGACTAAGATATGGGTGTAATGAAGGTTACTTATATATTAATCATGATGATGAAGACTATATTTCTTTCCCTAACATCTTGTAGAAAGCATATACAGAATAGACTTAGACGACTTGCTGGTCGCTCTGCCTATCCTTAAACTATTTATTTATTTTTAATATTATATTTCTATTCATCCATATCTAATTACTTAGATCCGTATGCTGCTTGATCCACTGCATGTATAATAAAGTAAGATGATGTTTTTTAAAATTTTCACGGACAATTAGGCCGCCAAACCTTTCATGGGCGCCGCCTTACAAACGTGCTGGCGCCTGCAAAACCTCTAAGCAATTTCCTTCCCTTTTCATTAAGGAGAGTTTGAGTAGAAAATGATATAATTCATTCATGAAATAATTCTTTTTTTTTTTTTTTTTTAAAAGAAAAATCTTGAACTACATTAAGATTTATCCTTAAAATATATTATAAGTTATATTGAATTATCGTACAAATTATTTCAGATTAATAATAAAAAATAAGGACGGCTCCAACTATTAATATAGGGGGAATAAAGACCGAACAATAACAACAAACCCCAATATTTATTTAAAAGTTGGTTCTCAGTCCCTAAAAGTTATTTATTAAAACATCCCTATTTACATTATGCAGTTTTAGTAGTTACTAAGAATAAACAAAAAAGTAAAAAATATCATTTTAAGTTAAAAACAAAAAATGCATTGCACTCTTCAACGCCTCAATCACGCACGTGACTCCGAGACGTAACGTGAGCGTTGGTTGGTTCTGCCGTTACGATTTCAATAGTCCACGTTTCCACCAACGCCTTCTCAAAGTTGACCGACGACACGTGTAAGAATTAAAAAGATGGACCAGCGAGGACAAGGGAGGGAATTTTCGACCAAATCGCCTTTTTTCTGTTATGACAGTTGTTGGTGTCAACAACACGACAACTTCGTCGAGATAATCGCGCGTCGTGGGCGTCGTGTTCGAACTTTAGATAAACTCGGTCCCATCTCATCTCACCACCACATATCTCTTATACCGCCCCAAACTGTCACTTGACGCCGTTAACCCTTACACTGTCAACGTTAACGTTAACGATAGTGACGCTCCATCACCATTCATCGAGATGCTTGAGGCTTTTTTTTTATTTTATTTTCTTTGCATTTTTCGAATAATATCTTATTTTAAGGTCCCACTAAAAGAAAACTCTTTTCCACGTCAGCTAACTAAGTGTTTTCCAACGTGGCATTCTGCTCAAACCGACGAAAAATACGTTTTTTAAAAGGAGGATAAACTTAATTTAACATAAATGTTATTTGTGTAATTGGTGGCATTCTTATCTTCAGGTAACCATGGTACGGCTGTTGACGGTGTAACGTTAATTACTCAAAGATAAATAGTTACAATTTTTATTTTTTTTTGTTTTTTGTGATCAGCCGCCACGTGCCTCAATTCAATCAATCAATTTTATATTTTTTTGGTGTTATTTTTAGAAATTATTATGTCATCTATTTTAAACACTTATTATTTGAGCCTTTACGTTAAACTATTTTTGGAAACTAATTATGAAATAGAAATTGATTATTTATTTAAAATTTAATAACCGAAAGATTCGCGAGACAGGGAATTTCTCACCCTTCGGAGCCCAACGTTTGCTCCGAAATCAAGTACGTGGGGAGTCAGACCAAAGCCACAAGAATACCAAAGCTTCCACGTGGCGGTTATACAATGCGTTTGTGAGAGGAGTGGATGAAGCAAAAGGTGGAACCGGTCTTAAGTGGTTTGGATGACTGGCTGTAGTCGGGATGTGTATTGTGTAGTGGTGGATTACCTGCTGGTCCGGTTCTAAGGGTCAAAGGTATAAAGAGCTGGGGTTTAATGACAAGGTTGGTGGTTTTCAGAGGGTTTTTGCTTTTTCCCCATGGAAGGTGAGGGTGCGTTTCAAGCGTTTCAAGCGTGCATGAAGCGAATTCTGTAGTTACTTTAAGCTTTTCACGATCTCTTCGAATTGTCCGAAAATTATCCGATCTTATGCGCTATCAGAAATTCTGACACAAATTCGCTGGAATTTGATTTTATGGAGGTTTTTCAGATTTTGTTGTCTGAATTTGATGCAAGTTCGCTCAATTTTTTTTTCACCGATGATGCGTCGATCGAGTTTCTCATCTTTTTGTTGCTTTTAATTGGACAATTTTTAGAGGTTTTTTGGGGGGTTTATTCTTTGGAGTAGGTGTTGTTTTTCGTGGTTTTGTTTTTTTATGTGTTTGTATGATTCAATTCTGGTTTGAGATTTTATCGTGTTTTGTTTCACTTTTCTGATTTGATGGATTTGATCTGAGTATTGGAAAGGTTTCTGTGGTTCGCTAGAAATGAAGTGGCCAGAGATTTTGGCTTTGTCCTTGGATTTCACAGATTTCTTGTATCCACCGATCTTTGTGAAACATTCGTCAATTGTCCGAATTTCTACTTTATCAGACTTTCTTGACCTGAATTTCGGTTTTTTTTTATTTTTTTTATTTTTTTTAATGTTAATTGCGTGAGGTTTTCCTTTTTTCTCTTTCTCTGTGGTAAATTTAATTGTTCTGATCTTTGAAGGTTTTTATTTTTTAAGGTCGTTTAATTGCCTCTGTTTTGTCTTTGATTTTTTTTTTTTTTTGGCCTTTTGTCTTACGTAAGTACTTTCTCTGCGTTGAATTTACAGAAATTTGCAGAAAAGAGATGAATGAGATGCAATTGACGGTGATCTGTTTCAAGTGCTGAACAATTTCGAAGATTTCTCTCGTGTTTTCAAATGTAAGGATGCTTTCTCTCCTGTTTAATTGTGTAGGATTTTTTTTTGGGAGATCCGTTGTCTAATTCCCGTAGTATGAGAAAGGAGAAAATTGGAATTATGAGAATCTCTTTTCTTTTTTCTTTATTTATTTATTTTTTTTTTTTGAGAGGAAACAAGTATATTGTATTTGTATTAATGAACAACAGAAGGAAAAATTACAAAGAGAGCAACAGGAGAATGAAACATACATACATCCCAATCTAAAAATAGAAACACCCACCCCAACAACAAACATATGATCCAAACACCACAACCCCTTACCTTACATTAAAACGAGACCCCAATTCTGAGAATCTCTTTTCTGGAATTAATGTAACGTGTCCTCCCTTATTGCATAGATTTATTTCATTGATTGAAGACGTCTTCTGATTTGTCCGTTCAGATCCTTTATGATATTCTCAATTTCTTGATGTTTGTCTTCAGGTTTTGATGGTCAGGAATAATCTGGTAAATTTGAGATTCCTTTTGCCAAAATTGCTAAAACTGATTTCCTGTTTTGCTTCGTGAACTAAATGGTTGAATTGGTAAACTTGTTTGGAGTTGATTTGCTTATACTTACCGTTGGTTGGCTAAAGCTTTCATATTTGGCAAGATTTTACCAATCCAATGTTTTTTGCGATGGGCCCTATTCTTGACTTACCATTATTTTCAATTGGTGGTAAACTTGGTTTCCTTGACTGTCTCACATAGTTATGTGCAAACACCTTATTTTTACTGCTCTCTTTGTTTACTTACAGAATCTTGTTCTTTGAATCAGCAAAGTGAAGTAATTGGAGCCTTTATTGAGTGAATTACATGCTCTTGGATTTGTACAAAGTGAAATTAATCTGATGATGATAGTTCCTTTAGCTTGCTGAATCGTTATATTTTGTTTGGGGCTGAGATATGGTGTTGCAGAAGAGATTGGACTATGGATTTAATGGCTATCAGGTGCCTTCCATGCCACGAGCTTCAAGATCAGCAAGGGTAAATATTGATAAAAGCATCTGGATTCCATTAGTCTTATTGATCTTTATTTGTTCAGACCATTTCTTATTTTCTAATATTGGTTTCAGAGGAGAAATTCTCTAAAAAAGAAATTTGAGAACAATCAAATGTGTGCATTTGAATTACTGGCCACTGTAGCTGGAAAGCTGTTGCAGGAGAGGGAATCTTCTTCTGCTTCTAGTAATGTCTCTAGAAGAACTCAGCCTGCTGTTGCCAGAGATGTCAGTAAGCGGGAAACTAAAGTTGGAGAGAAACAACTAAAAGTGGAACATTGTGATCAAGAAAATTGCGATGACAGTGCCTTTGTCTGTAATCTTGGCTTGCAAGTGCACAACCAAAACATTCCATCTGATGCCCCTCATATATCCGATGATTCTATCATAACCAATCCTGATTGCTCGGACAAGTTTGACTGTGTTGAAGGGTCAGTAATTGCCAGAAGCAGGAATGAGAATGGGAAATTGGCCACTGAAATAGTTGGAGGCTATCCTGGTCTCTATAAATCTTACAAAAGGAAGATTGGTGGTGTTGATGGGCAGATGGGGCCTGAACCCCAAGACGTTAGTATTGCTCCCAACAGAACTGTGTCTGATCCCTGCACTTTGGGGAATCCAATGAATTTGGATATAAAACCTCCTGCAAAACTTCACTCAGACAGTAGCCTCAAGTTGCTTTTACGCAGGGACACCTTTTCTTGTGGTTCTTTTTCCAAGGGCCATGATAATGTGAAGGTGATGAGTCGCAGTAATGATGATAACTCTTCTGGGTACAACCAACCAAGCACACCAACTTTGAAGACCTTAAGGGCACCTCCGCGCATTGGAGATCGTAGAATAAGAAAGTTGTTGGCATCTAGATACTGGAAAGTGGCCCCAAACTTGAAGGATGGGGAGCTCTCTAACAGCAGTGAGCTGCTTCTAGCTTATCATTATTGTTCCCATATTTCTACAAGTTGACATATCTTGCGATCTTTTTCTTCTTATTGCTATGTTGGATTAATTGGCGTTGCTGACTTATTTTTTCCAGATGGGGATGTGAAACCAATTTTCCGCTACAAGAAAAGTTGTTATACTCGACAAAGGTCTCACTGGAATCCTACTTCAACGAGGAAAAAACATTTTGAGCATACTTTTGTATCAACATCGAATCAAGGGGTTGAGAGTGAAGTCATCTCTGGTTCTTCCAGGGAGCGATTTAAGAGAAACACATTTCAGACTGGTGTAAGAACCCATGGAGGTCTGTTACTAGCTCAATTTTTTTTTCTTTTCTTATCTTTCTTAAATTCTTTCCCTGTCATCTGAGGTTTTGTCCTAAAATGGAGAATTTCTCTATGCAGCAAGTGGGGCATCATCTTCTGTGTCTGGCTCAGAACCATCTTTCCAGTCTAAGGATTCTCATGGTGAGATATAATATAATAATTTATTTTATTTATTTATTTATTTTATGTATTCCTTCGTCTATTTTTCATTACACGTTTGACGGTTCATTGAATGCACTTTCCTTTTTTTTTTCCCCAGTGAAGCTTAGTGTCAAGTCCTTCAGTATACCAGAACTCTTCATTGAGATTCCTGAAACTGCAACTGTTGGTTCACTAAAGGTATATGTTCTTCCCTTAACCTAAGGATACAGTCTGTGTTTCAGTGCACATGTTGTCTTAGGCAGAAACAAGCTTAGTTCATTGGACCAGATTGAAGAAAATAAGGATCTTTGAAATCTCAATGCTTAAAGAAGTCCAAGAATAGATCAGCAATTGCTAAACATCCCTTTGCTGAAATGATTTCTTATTCCCTGATCTTTATAAGCATCAGATAATTGAAGGTGCATTTCATCTGTGATGAAAGAGCACTAGTTTCTTCTGTTCATCATGAAACTTTGGGTGTTTGGGCCCTGTACTTTCATTTCAGTTTTTCCATAAACCTGGACACATCCATATCAATTTTGTATGATTTAGCAATTTGGCACCCTGCAATTGTGTCATTTAATGCATGGAAAACTCTTATATTGGTTGGAAAAATTGGATGTATGGATGACCTCTTAATCATTTTGCTGGATGTCTGGTGCATTGCATAATTTGTCTTTTCTGGGTCCTAAACTTAGAAAACTTATATAAGTTTCAAGGGAAACCAAAATTACTCTAATTAGACAATGCTATCGACCTTTTATGTGCTGCTCCATCTGTAATTATATTTTATGATCTTCTGTTTTCTTTTATTTTTAGAGGACAGTAAAGGAGGCTGTAACTGCAATTCTTGGTGGAGGGCTATGTGTTGGTGTACTGATTCAGGGGAAGAAGGTTAGTGATGACAACAAAACTTTGCTGCAAACTGGAATGTGTGAAGATAATAAGCTAGATAGTTTGGGTTTTGAGCTGGAGCCTAACCCTGCAAATGTTCCACCTCTCTGCTCTGAAGATCCTCCCTTTTTGCTTCCCTGTGACAGTTTTCTACCACAAACCAGGTGACCCAAACTTTCTCTCATAGATTTCCAGGAAAATAGGAGCAAATTTTGTTCTCCCTCAAGTACCATTTTGTAAGAAATTGTTCTATACTAATGTTGTCCATTTAGCTTTGATGAACTTTTTGGATGATGAGATTCAATACTTATAAGTAGGACACTACCTGTATTTGTTAGTGACCATTTTTTTTTTGTCAATTTTAATATTCTTCCAGTTGTCCGGCGGTGTCTGCTTTCAATCCAGGGACTTTTGAATCATCCTCAAATCCTCCAGTGACAAATACTGATCTGGGAAATTCTTCAGAGAGCAATCTTGGTTTGGTCCCCACTCCCAGTGAGGTGCCAGTGGATAAGTTGGCACCAGATTCCAGAATGCTGGTTGCCGTTCCATCAACCAGTGCAAAGGCACTGGCTGTGGTTCCCTTACATCGGAAATCTGGGAGACCAGAACTTGTTCAGCGTCGAATAAGGAGGCCCTTCTCTGTATCAGAAGTTGAAGCACTTGTTCATGCAGTTGAGAAGCTTGGAACGGGAAGGTTAGCTGTTTTCTTCTCTCTTTTTCTCTCCATTTGGGTGTTATTGAAGATGAAGTGTAATTCGCTCGTTCTGCAGATGGCGTGATGTTAAACTACGTGCATTTGACAATGCAAAGCACAGGACATACGTGGATTTGAAGGTATGCATTGGGATCATCTTTTTTTTTTTTTTGGTTCCGTAATATGCCCTTGCATGTAGAGAGTTCAATTATTACATCTTTACTCTGTCAATTTAGAGCACTCATATAGTATAATTGTGCTTATATTTTGTTCCATATATCTTGTATTAGATGTGTCATATTACTGACATATTATACTCATACGTACGGGCTCTATTGTCTGGCACATTCATGAATTTGGATAGATAGTCCTTGCCTCTTACTACAAAATCTGTTTTAAAACCTTATATGATGAGGACCTGAGGTTACCTTAAATTGCCCTGTAAAAGTTATAAGATCTGAAACACCTTATAATTGTAGACCATTAATGTCTCATATGTGTTTCAATTAGGTGTCATAGTAGCACTACTCATATGTATATATGTATGTATATATTTTAATTTTATAACGTATATTACTCATATTTTATCACTAAAAATAGCGCCCCACCAAAAAAAACACAATATCAGATGCTTGGAACTGATTAAGTTTGGTGTAGTTTTGGTCGGCGGCCTAGAAGTGCTAACAGTTTGGTGGAACTGGGCAAGTGAGTCTTGCTTTGTCTTCACGGTAACTGAATAGTCTTTGCTTATCCGTTAAAGCTCTCCGTCCCCAAGGAATCTTGGGAAGTTTGTTCTTATACGATATCATGTGCATGTTTCTTGGGAAAGTGACATGCTTTTATATGAACCATATTTTCCTATTTGATCTATTTATTTATTTATAGAACAGTTGGAATCTTAGTAGCTTTAAAGGTTAAAAAGGGTCCCCTAGCAGACTTCTTATTAGAGGATTATATAGCCTGAAATAATTGTGCTCACATGGTTGTGGGGGTTCATCCTGTTCATACTTGCAGGATAAGTGGAAAACATTGGTTCACACGGCAAGAATATCCCCTCAGCAGAGAAGGGGAGAGCCAGTTCCCCAGGAGTTATTGGACAGAGTCCTTTCTGCTCACGCCTACTGGTCCCAAGAACAATCCAAGCCAACCGACTGATCACACATTACGGACAATTTAACAGCTAGCTGATTATTTATTTCTGTAAAGAAAAGCAAAAAAAACTAAATTGACACCAAAAAAAGAAAAAGAAAAGAAAAGTGAGAATATGAAAGGCCCCTGCAACATTCTCACACAATCACACTTACCCTGATTCTTATCCACGATTTCTTCTATTTCTGGAATAAGGACAAGCTAACAGAATTGGTCCAGCTGCCACAACTTCAATATCATTTTTCTTCTTTCTTGTTATTTTATTTATTTTTCCTAATTTTGGGGTAGTTTGATTTGATTCTTCCAATCAATTATGATGAAAGCGGTGAAGAAATAAGTTTGCTTATGTTCCAGTCTAACCTTCTCTTCAATTATTGTACAGTTATTTTCTTATATTAATTGGAATTTGTTTGGTTTATCACGACTAAGGGACAGTTTCTTCTGCATTTGTTCTTTAATTGACTTCCAATTTTCACTTTTTTTTTGTGATAAGATAGAAAGTTATCAACAATTTGCATTGGGTTTAAGTTTGGTGTACTGTAGTGTATGCTAGAGTTATATGTTTTACATTAAAATAATATGAATGGATAAAGATAAATATGTTATGTAAAGAGCTTGATTCCATTTCACCAAATATGAACTCTTCTTCCTTATAAGTAAAGAAAAAACTCAAAATGTTGTAATCACTTGTTTCAAAAGGTACATAATAACTTATCATGGAAAAGCCGGGCAAAGATGGTCATGTTATTTCAGATCAGTATCTTATGTATATTCTCGAATTGCTATAAAAATAATAAGCATGTGCATTTGGTAATGAGAATTACGTAAATAGATAAAGGGGCACGTGGAGGCACGACGGCGAGATGGTGTTAATTAATTAATCAAGAGGAAACTTTGCATTAGCTTTCCGTTAAATGTTGCGTGTTTAGTTCTCTTAGTAATAAAGGGCTCTGTTTCTGCTGGGTTAGTATGAATCAGACCTCATTAACATCGCAACATACACACTATAAGTGATTTTGTTGACAATTTCATGTGGAATAATTAGGTTTCAGCTTTATCAACGATCCAGTTTTTTGTGTGAAGAAAGAAAGAGGACAAAAGCATTTTTTTTTGTGTGTGTATAAAACTGTCCCTTACAATATGAGTAATTCATAAATTTATAAAGCACTCAAACTTGTAACAAGTAACATTTATTGAAAGAAACTGACATAGACCATCATCTCTATTTATGCCGACAAGTGCTAGACATTTATATTTAAATTCATTCCATTCCTTGAAAACGCCCGTAGCTCCAAAGCTTATTAACAATCCAATTTTTGTATACGTTAGCTAGTTTTAACGGTGTACATTCAAACTTTTTTATTTAAAGTCTAGAGTTCGATTATCTTCTCTTACTTTTAGTTGAGTTTGTTCGTCTTGTTTGCCCTATTAGAGGGTCTCAGCTTCCTCTAGTCCTGGTGCGACATCCTCTAACACAAGCAATCAAAAAGAAAAAACAATCCAATTTTTCTCAAAAAAAAAAAAAGAAGAAGAAAGGAGAATGCCAATAATGAACGAGATTACATATCATTTAATTTTGAAAAATGTTAGTATGGGACTCTTAAAATAACTTTTATCGTAACTTGTAATACGTGAATTTCTTAAAAAAATGTTCATGCTAGGTAAGTATTGCTTTTTAATTGAATCACATAACTGTTGTAAATATATAAAAGTCATGTCATGAGTCACATTGATATAAAATAGTTACTTGCTAAAGTATGGTGAGATGTTCAACCATCATGATCAAGGGCTTCAAAGTACCCAAAGGGACTTTGGTCGAATGGATCACATTTGAATGCAGTGATTATATGGGCCTACATAGCACATTCTCCATTTGTGGCCCACGACCTTTATAGATCAGACAAAATTAGCCCAAGAAAGTGGCAAACAACTTTTATAGATCAAACAAATTAGCCCAAGAAACTATATATGATTCCAAAGCTTGCATTAATTTGATATATCAAAGTATATATATATATATATACATTTTCGTACCGATTTTTTGATTTTCGTACCGATTTTTTGGTACTCACAGATATCTTCATTTTTTTTTTTAAGACGATAATCTTTCTAGATTAAAAAATTTATAGGGACAAGGGTACTTCTCTCAATAAAAATAAACAAGGACGGACTCAAACTCATGATGAATCTCTTAATCACATCTCGTAGTTCACTTCACAAACTAACAAATCAACCTTGTTGGTTATCAAAGTATATTTAATTAGCCATCATGATCTTGGTCTCCCAAATACAAGAGACGAGAATTCATAGGCTCCGACTATATATCCAACAACCAACATATTATTCTTGACCATCGATCTTTGGCTAGCTGTTTACTAACTAAATTAGTATTTCATTTATGGTGGGTATTTGACTTATCTTATATACTTATTGTCATATTCATTTGGCAGATAATTCTAAGCTCGATTATTTAGTTATCAATTGATTAATTAATAATCTTCAAGCCCACGCTGATGCAAGATCGATATTGACAGCCATGCATACCTTCTGATCAGTTTCAACCAAAGATCAAGCATGTAAAAGTGACATTATTTGTAGCAGAAAAACTGATCCAAGTTCATGGAACATTAATCATTTTTCTATTTTATAAAGTTCAGTATATATAGTTTATCTTTTGAATCAGATCTTAATTTTTCTGTAAGTTGTTTCATTAATTTACATTTCTTTTTATGTACTTTAGCTTAAACATTTAGGAGAGGCAATTGATTTTTACGATTTAATTTTGTCATATGTACTTGTCTATATATATATGAGGGTTCCCAAGATAAGGGGTAATTGAAATTAAGGAAGCAAAAGATTAAAAATTAAAAAGCTGATTATATTAATAAATAAATACAATGGTTCCCTGAATCATTTTTTGGATGTAGAACTTGATGCTGATGTTCGTATTTAAACAACTTGGTGACAATCCCGATGGTGGCGGCTGATCAGCCCATAAAATGTATTAAATTTAGTCAAAAGAATATAATCTGTTTAGGTTAGATATCAGTATCACTGTGAGATTTAAAATTCCTATATTTATATGAGGCAAAAAAGAAGTCATGAGATGGGAGGCATGAACATTAGAGCTGATATATATTTATATATAGTTTGATTGATGTTGCTTCATTTGCAAGCTGCCATTTTCTCCTGCAGGTACATTGCATCTCCCCAAATTAGAACTGCAAAATTTTGTTTTAGAGGTCAATTCCGATTATCAGGTCCGATTCTTATAAAATGGGAAGGGATTAACTTATATATATATCCAAGTTATCAATCAACTAAGAAGAAAAAAAATATTTGTTTTCAAAATTTAATATTTGTTTTCAAAATTTATGAGTAATGCTAATTGTTATAAACCATTAATCTAAAAGTGGTAACTGTCAGATAAGGGTTTAACTATGTATATTAAGCAAAACTAGGCAGATATTAATGTTTCTACTCACGTGCATGATGACACATGAACTTGATTTATAATGAAAAATAATGAAGATAAAAGATATAATTAGTAAACGAATTAAACAAGCAAATATGTTTGCAAAGAAATTTAGACAGGAGACCTTCAAAATAAAATTGTTTTGATATCACGTTAAAAATCACTTAACATAAAAATTATAACTGTAATAACCTCAAAATAAACCAACTTAAACCTTAAGATCTTATTTAATAATCATTTATTAAAAGCTTAATATTTCAAAAGAAAAAGGATATTGATAAGATTAAAGACATTTTAAGACATAAATGTCAATATCTTAAAAGATTCAGATATTTTAGAAAAAGATACCGATAAGACTAAGAATATTTTAGGACATAAACATCAATATATCGAAAGATCTAAATATTTTAAAAAACATGACATCGATAAGATTAAAGATATTTTAGGACATAAAAGTTATTTTTAAAAAAGGCTAAAGACAAAATAGAGAAATGTATAATTTTTGCACCCTATACACAGGGGCAGTAAGATTAAAAAAAAATTACCTTTTCAAAATTTCTTTTTTCTACTTTTTCTCTTTCTCTAAACTAAGATTTTTTGTCGAGGAAGCGATAGGACCTTCGATATGGGAAGAAACCTATGATTTGCATTTATCATGTGTTTTTATTGGGTTTATGATATTCTTGCATTATTTTGGTTCTTTGCACACGGTTATGTTTTGGTATGCTGACCCTTGTTGAATTGCTAATTGCAGTATAGTGAGATTTTTGTGAAGTTTCTTGAAGTTTTGTTACTTACGTTAACAGTGCTCTCTTGTTGCTTGTGTGCTTACTTTTAGCCTTAATATTTACTTAAATATATTTGCTCTAATAACTAGTATAAGAAGTGGTAAACCCATTAGGGGACCCACTGAACTTCTGCTCATACTTTCATTTCTATCTCCAGGAAATTAGTATGAATATTGGTAGTGCTAGTAGGGGTATATATATATATATATATATATTAAGAGGTCGGGTCGGGTATGGTCGGGTTGCTAAAAAATTAACCCGATTAATTTGACATATCAATCAAATCCGACCCAAAATGGTCAAGTTTGGTCGAATCGGGTCGGGTCAGGTTGCTTACATCCCTAGGTGGTAGTGATGATGACTTGAGTTCTGAAGGTTATTTTGTAAGAATTGAAGTTGGTGCAACTAAAAAACTTATCAAGTTATTATTAAAATATTTAATTATCCCTGTAATAAAATATAAGGATTTTATTTATAAATTTTGACCATTGTTGTCGTGTAGTGAAAATTAATTTGTAACCTTTGAATTTTCTTAGCCCTATTATGGCACTGATCTATGACTCTTATATATACAAAAAAAATAGATTTGAAAAGATAAAAATTTGGGGTGTTACAATAACTGTCAGATAAGGGTCTAACTATGTATATTAAACTAAGATAGATAAATATTAACACTAATTTATACTGATTTGAAACAATTCAAAAAGCTTGTAGTTTACGTTGAATTGTAGCTGCCTTATCATTTTGTAACATTTAGTAGAAACCAAGTTATAAAATTAAGCGAACTTAAAACAAAATATAAAAAAAAAAAAAAGGAGAGAATCAGATTCCAAAAAATCCGAAAATATAGAAAATGCAGCGTCAACTTATCAAGCGAAACATAGTGGTTCTCGAATTCTTGAAGTTAAACGAACCAACTCGGTCATAGAAAAAGACAAGATTGTTAATGGCTCTGGACCCAGATGTTTGACTTGCGGTTGCCATTGTCGTCCAACGATGAAGACCTTTGACCCTCGATGATTTTTTTTTTTTTTTTAATTGCATTTTCATGCATGTTAGTGGAATGACAACGGTGAGATATAAATATAATAAATATGTAAAAGATAAATTAATATATTTTAATAAAGTAAAAAAGAGTTGTGGAGGATAAACTTAGTTCATTTCACGGACATGAATCCGTCTTGTAAACTATAGTGATGGAATATGGCATTGATTGATTCAATGCATCCCAACATAGGTGGATTTCTTAGGCTTGGAAGCTGATGATCATGATATTGTCGGTAGACCTAAGAACCCCCATAACATTTACATACAAATGTTGGGTCTGTTGTATAAAATAGCAGTCTCACGTTGTGTCACGTAGAGTATAGTTGAATCTCATCCTTATAAGTAAAGCCTAAATTAATACCCTATACCTAAGTTTAGAGGTGGTTAAATTAGATATAACATAAATGCTAGTTGAGACACTTGCTAATTTTTATTATCATTCAAAATACTTTTATATTATTTTAGTATTAATTTTAAATTTTGTTCTTATATAATAGTAGCAAGGTACAATTTTAGGGGCCGTTTGGTGTGCGAGATAGGATAAAATTATGTTTATGCGATTGAATTGAATTGAATAAAATATGATAGGATTCGACTAATTTTAATGTTATCCTACGTTTAGTGCAATATAGGATCAGATTAAAAAGAATTAAAAAAAATGCAAAACTAGGTTTTGAATTTTTATTTAATTCTTATTTAAAAAGAGAGAAGGAAGAACGAAGAACGAAGAAGAAAAGTACCCGTGAACGAAGATAAAGAGTGAAGAGTACTTGTGAATGTGCAGAGAGACGGAAAAGATTAATCTCAAGCTTTGAATTATTACTATTTTATTCCGTTAAAATGAAATAAAAAAAGTTAAATGAAATAATTTTTTATCTCATCCTATATGACAGCCAAACATAAAAATCAGATTAAAAATAGTCTTATCCTATCTTATTTCACACACTAAACTAGCCCTAAGACCTTTTAAAGCATTTTACTTTTACTAATGTCTGACTAAAAATGTCATTTTAACATTTTTCTGGTTGCTAATTCATTTAGAATGAACTTGAGAGAGAGAAAAGGGTTTTTGTGTCATTTTCTATTATTAAATCGGAATAAAATATTGAAAATATTAAATTTTTTTCTCTTGAAAAGCAAAAATATCAATCTTTTAAAACAATAAAAAAGTTTTAAGGTTTTTTTTTTTCTTAAAATTTATTTCTTTATTCTTTTGTGCATACAATAATTCGAATAGCACTTCTCAATTATAACTATATACATTATATGGTTAGATATATATTATTGCTCTTCTAGAAGGCCGACCCTCTAAAAACATACGCTGCTCTAATAATTAACTACAGGGCCCATATATTAGGTGTCTTATAGCTTTATAACCTTATATATTGTACATGTATGCCTTGTCTCATTCAACCAAGCGGCAGTTGTATCCAAAGGAAACATTTCCACAAACCTATACTTAATCAAACTACTTTATAATATAAAAGTAATACATATATTAAAAATAAATATTAATCACCTAGTTTTTTTTTTTTTTTTTTTCTTCCCGAATGTGGATTAGATAATTATCATTCGTTCAGATTCAGAGTTTGACTAACCGCACGTGCATATGTCTTGACCAATGCGCTCCTCTTTTTCCTTCATTTAAAGGTTGACCCAACCATTCCTGACAATCCTAGCTTTATAGTAGAAAAACAAAGACGCACGGTGGGGGTGGTGGTGGACCGTTAACTGTTGTAGATAAGAAGGAAGGAAAATGGTGAGCTATGGAGACTGGTCTCTGCACTGATTTTACATATATTCTTGGCTTCCTCATCAAGTAAATTACATTACATTTATTTAAAATTATTGACGAGAAACCACTATAGAGACTGGTCTCTGCACTGATTTTAGATATATTCTTGGCTTCCTCGTCAAGTAATTACATTACATTTATTTAAAATTATTGACGAGAAACCAATATAAAAAATATGTATTTTTTAAGCATTATTTTAAATAATTATACTACAAATAAGGAATAGAGTAATGACTATCAATTTCTAATTGGTTCAAGTTAGTGTGGTTATATTTTTAGATAAGAATTAAAATACTTTAAAATATATACTTAAAAATATATTTATGCTGATCTAGCAATAGAACATGTCATTACATCATAAAAAAGAAAAATTAAATAAAAACACACACCACTTACCAAATATATAATTTTATTATAATTTTTGGACCATAAAAGTGTTTAATTTGATATTTTATAAAATTTGGACTAAACTTAAACTAATTATTTATAAATTATGAGTAATACTAAATATATAATTTTATTATAATTTCTGCAGATGGCGTGATGTTAAACTACGTGCATTTGACAATGCAAAGCACAGGACATACGTGGATTTGAAGGTATGCATTGGGATCATTTTTTTTTTTTTTGGTTCCGTAATATGCCCTTGCATGTAGAGAGTTCAATTATTACATCTTTGCACTGTCAATTTAGAGCACTCCTATAGTATAATTGTGCTTATATTTTGTTCCATATATCTTGTATTAGATGTGTCATATTACTGACATATTATACTCATACGTACGGGCTCTATTGTCTGGCACATTCATGAATTTGGATAGATAGTCCTTGCCTCTTACTACAAAATCTGTTTTAATACCTTATATGACGAGGACCTGAGGTTTACCTTCGATTGCCCTGTAAAAGTTATAAGATCTGAAACACTTTATAACTGTACACCACTAATGTCTCATATGTGTTTCAATTAGGTGTCATACTAGCACTATTCATATGTATATATGTATGTATGTATTTTAATTTTATAAGGTATATTACTCATATTTTATCACTAAAAATAGCGCCCCACCAAAAAAAAAACACAATATCAGATGCTTGGAACTGATTAAGTTTGGTGTAGTTTTGGTCGGCCTAGAAGTGCTAACAGTTTGGTGGAACTGGGCAAGTAAGTCTTACTTGTCTTCACGGTAACTGAATAGGCTTTGCTTATCCGTTAAAGCTCTCCGTCCCCAAGGAATCTTGGGAAGTTTGTTCTTATACGATATCATGTGCATGTTTCTTGGGAAAGTGACATGCTTTTATGACCCATATTGTCCTATTTGATCTATTTATTTATTTATGGAACAGTTGGAATCTTAGTAGCTTTAAGGTTAAAAAGGGTCCCCTAGCAGACTTCTTATTAGAGGATTATATAGCCTGAAATAATTGTGCTCACATGGTTGTGGGGTTTCATACTTGCAGGATAAGTGGAAAACATTGGTTCACACGGCAAGAATATCCCCTCAGCAGAGAAGGGGAGAGCCAGTTCCCCAGGAGTTATTGGACAGAGTCCTTTCTGCTCACGCCTACTGGTCCCAAGAACAATCCAAGCCAACCGACTGATCACACATTACGGACAATTTAAGAGCTCGCTGATTATTTATTTCTGTAAAGAAGAGCAAAAAAAACTAAATTGACACCAAAAAAGAAAAAGAAAAGAAAAGTGAGAATATGAAAGGCCCCTGCAACATTCTCACACAATCACACTTACCCTGATTCTTATCCACGATTTCTTCTACTTCTGGAATAAGGACAAGCTAACAGAATTGGTCCAGCTGCCACAACTTCAATATCATTTTTCTTCTTTCTTGTTATTTTATTTATTTTTCCTAATTTTGGGGTAGTTTGATTTGATTCTTCCAATCAATTATGATGAAAGCGGTGAAGAAATAAGTTTGCTTATGTTCCAGTCTAACCTTCTCTTCAATTATTGTTCAGTTATTTTCTTATATTAATTGGAATTTGTTTGGTTTATCACGACTTAGGGACAGTTTCTTCTGCATTTGTTCTTTAATCGACTTAGAGATCAAATTGAAACACAAAACAGTAACTAAAAACGCCGCAAACAAGAACCGCATCGAAACCCTAACCCGCTCTCTCTTCTATCTTCTTCTTCTTCCTAAGTTGTTAAGAGAGAGAGAGAGAGAGAGCTGAGAAAGCTGAGACAAAGAGCAGAAAAAATAGCCTTATAGACTCTGCAAACGACACGTTTTGTGTATAGAGAAGCCGAGATCACGGGCAATGATGACGTGGTTTTGCTCCACCTCATAATTACAATTCGAGCGAATGGTGCTTTTCCACGTGGATTCCATGGTGTGATTAATTAGAGAGATCTTTTTTTGTTTGATGGTCGCCGCACTTAAGTGGGTGGTGCCTAGTATCTATAACGCAGTACATTATATGTAAAATCAACACGTGTCCCTCCAACCTTCCTTTTACATCGTGCTTCACTTATTACGTTTTCTCGGGACATATGTATATATCTAGCATGGCAATCGTTCAATTATTGAGGGTATTTTCTTTTTGTCGAAATCTCTTTTTCTTTTTTCTATTTTTTTTTTTAAGATGACGAAAACTTTTCTGAAATGGCTCACTTCTACAACTATTCTTCATTATATTTATATATTAAACTATACTACATAATATTATATAATAAAATTATTATAATATTTTTTTTATAATATATAACGTTTCACGTTTCTTTTTTAATTATTATTTTATATTTTTATATTTTAATTTAAAACTTCATTACTTAAACAATTCATGCAATTTCTTAAAATGTCCTTGCATTTTTTTTTATAAAATTATTAAGGTAAGTCTCTTAACAGTGAATTGCATATTATGTTTTATTAAATATATTTATATAAATTGTCTACGCATCGCGTGGTTTTAAAAGCTGATTATATTAATAAATAAATACAATGGTTCCCTGAATCATTTTTTGGATGTAGAACTTGATGCTGATGTTCGTATTTAAACAACTTGGTGACAATCCCGATGGTGGCGGCTGATCAGCCCATAAAATGTATTAAATTTAGTCAAAAGAATATAATCTGTTTAGGTTAGATATCAGTATCACTGTGAGATTTAAAATTCCTATATTTATATGAGGCAAAAAAGAAGTCATGAGATGGGAGGCATGAACATTAGAGCTGATATATATTTATATATAGTTTGATTGATGTTGCTTCATTTGCAAGCTGCCATTTTCTCCTGCAGGTACATTGCATCTCCCCAAATTAGAACTGCAAAATTTTGTTTTAGAGGTCAATTCCGATTATCAGGTCCGATTCTTATAAAATGGGAAGGGATTAACTTATATATATATCCAAGTTATCAATCAACTAAGAAGAAAAAAAATATTTGTTTTCAAAATTTAATATTTGTTTTCAAAATTTATGAGTAATGCTAATTGTTAGAAACCATTAATCTAAAAGTGGTAACTGACAGATAAGGGTTTAACTATGTATATTAAGCAAAATTAGGTAGATATTAACGTTTCTCCTCACGTGCATGATGACACCTGAACTTAATTTATAAAGAAAAATAATGAAGATAAAAGATATAATTAATAAACAATTAAACAAGCAAATGTGTTTGCAAAGAGATTTAAACAATAAACCTTCAAAATAAAATTATTTTGATATCACATTAAAAATCACTTAACATAAAAATTATAACTGTAATACCCTCAAAATAAACCAACTTAAACCTAAGATCTTATTTAATAATCATTTATTAAAAGCTTAATATTTCAAAAGAAAAGGATATTGATAAGATTAAAGACATTTTAAGACATAAATGTCAATATCTTAAAAGATTCAGATATTTTAGAAAAAGATATGGATAAGACTAAGAATATTTTAGGACATAAACGTTAATATCTCAAAAGATCTAAATATTTAAAAAAAATGACATCGATAAGATTAAAGATATTTTAGGACATAAAAGTTATTTTAAAAAAAGGCTAAAGACAAAATAGAGAAATGTATAATTTTTGCACCCTATACACAGGGGCAGTAAGATTAAAAAAAAATTACCTTTTCAAAATTTCTTTTTTCTACTTTTTCTCTTTCTCTAAACTAAGATATTTTGTCGAGGAAGCGATAGGACCTAGGACGGAGAGCCTTTGCAAACGTAAGGATAAATTTCGGGAACTTCGATATGGGAAGAAACCTATGATTTGCATTTATCATGTGTTTTTATTGGATTTATGATATTCTTGCATTATTTTGGTTCTTTGCATACGGTTATGTTTTGGTATGCTGACCCTTGTTGAATTGCTAATTGCAGTATAGTGAGATTTTTGAAGTTTTGTTACTTACGTTAACAGTGCTCTCTTGTTGCTTGTGTGCTTACTTTTAGCCTTAATATTACTTAAATATATTTGCTGTAATAACTAGTATAAGAAGTGGTAAACCCATTAGGGGACCCACTGAACTTCTGCTCATACTTTCATTTCTATCTCTACGAAATTAGTATGAATATTGGTAGTGCTAGTAGGGGTATATATATATATATATATATATTAAGAGGTCGGGTCGCATATGGTCGGGTTGCTAAAAAATTAACCTGATTAATTTGACATATCAATCAAATCCGACCCAAAATGGTCAAGTTTGGTCGGGTCGGGTCGGGTCAGGTTGCTTACATTCCTAGGTGGTAGTGGTGATGACTTGAGTTCTGAAGGTTATTTTGTAAGAATTGAAGTTTGTGCAACTAAAAAACTTATCAAGTTATTATGTAAAATATTTAATTATCCGTGTAATAAAATATAAGGACTTTATTTAGAAATTTTGACCATTGTTGTGGTGTATTGAAAATTATCTATGACTCTTATATATACAAAAAAAATAGATTTGAAAAGATAGAAATTTGGGGTGTTACAATAAATGTCAGATAAGGGTCTAACTATGTATATTAAACTAAGATAGATAAATATTAACACTAATTTATACTGATTTGAAACAATTCAAAAAGCTTGTAGTTTACGTTGAATTGTAGCTGCCTTATCATTTTGTAACATTTAGTAGAAACCAAGTTATAAAATTAAGCGAACTTGAAACAAAATATATAAAAAAAAAAAAAAAAGGAGAGAATCAGATTCCAAAAAATCCGAAAATATAGAAAATGCAGCGTCAACTTATCAAGCGAAACATAGTGGTTCTCGAATTCTTGAAGTTAAACGAACCAACTCGGTCATAGAAAAAGACAAGAATGTTAATGGCTCTGGACCCAGATGTTTGACTTGAGGTTGCCATTGTCGTCCAACGATGAAGACCTTTGACCCCCGATGATTTATTTATTTTTTAATTGCATTTTCATGCATGTTAGTGGAATGACAACGGTGAGATATAAATATAATAAATATGTAAAAGATAAATTAATATATTTTAATAAAGTAAAAAAGAGTTGTGGAGGATAAACTTAGTTCATTTCACGGACATGAATCCGTCTTGTAAACTATAGTGATGGAATATGGCATTGATTGATTCAATGCATCCCAACATAGGTGGATTTCTTAGGCTTGGAAGCTGATGATCATGATATTGTCGGTAGACCTAAGAACCCCCATAACATTTACATACAAATGTTGGGTCTGTTGTATAAAATAGTAGTATCACGTTGTATATGGACAAATACTTTAATATCACGTAGAGTATAGTTGAATCTCATCCTTATAAGTAAAGCCTAAATTAATACCCTATATCTAAGTCTAGAGGTGGTTAAATTAGATATAACATAAATGCTAGTTGAGACACTTGCTAATTTTTATTATCATTCAAAATACTTTTATATTATTTTAGTATTAATTTTAAATTTTGTTCTTATATAATAGTAGCAAGGTACACTTTTAGGAGTCGTTTGGTGTGCGAGATAGGATAAAATTATGTTTATGCGATTGAATTGAATTGAATAAAATATGATATGATTGGACTAATTTTAATGTTATCCTACGATTAGTGCAATATAGGATCAGATTAAAAAGAATTAAAAAAAAATACAAAACTAGGTTTTGAATTTTTATTTAATTCTTTTTTAAAAAGAGAGAAGTAAGAACGAAGAACGAAGAACGAAGAAGAAGAAAAGTACCTGTGAACCAAGATAAAGAGTGAAGAGTACTTGTAAATGTGCAGAGAGACGGAAAAAATTAATCTCAAGCTATGAATTATTACTATTTTATTCCGTTAAAACGAAATAAAAAAAGTTAAATAAAATAATTTTTTATCTCATTCTATATGACAACCAAACATAAAAATCAAATTAAAAATAGTCTTATCTTATCTTATTTCACACACTAAACTGGCCCTAAGACCTTTTAAAGCATTTGACTTTTACTAATGTCTGACTAAAAATGTCATTTTAACATTTTTTCTGGTTGCTAATTCATTTAGAATGAACTTGAGAGAGAGAAAAGGGTTTTTGTGTCATTTTCTATTATTAAATCGGAATAAAATATTGAAAATATCAATTTTTTTTTTCTTGAAAAGCAAAAATATCAATCTTTTAAAACAATAAAAGTTGGATTTTATAGTTAGAAAACATTGCTACAAGTTTTAAGGTTTTTTTTTTTTCTTAAAATTTATTTCTTTATTCTTTTGTGCATACAATAATTCGAATAGCACTTCTCAATTATAACTATATACATTATATGGTTAGATATATATTATTGCTCTTCTAGAAGGCCGACCCTCTAAAAACATATATTAGGTGTCTTATAGCTTTATAACCTTATATATTGTACATGTATGCCTTGTCTCATTCAACCAAGCGGCAGTTGTATTCAAAGGAAACATTTCCACAAACCTATACTTAATCAAACTACTTTATAATATAAAAGTAATACATATATTAAAAATAAATATTAATCACCTAGTTTTTTTTTTTTTCTTCCCGAATGTGGATTAGATAATTATCATTCGTTCGGATTCAGAGTTTGACTAACCGCACGTGCATATGTCTTGACCAATGCGCTGTTGACCCAACCATTCCTGACAATCCTAGCTTTATAGTAGAAAAACAAAGACGCACGGTGGCGGTGGTGGTGGACCGTTAACTGTTGTAGATAAGAAGGAAGGAAAATGGTGAGCTATAGAGACTGGTCTCTGCACTGATTTTAGATATATTCTTGGCTTCCTCGTCAAGTAATTACATTACATTTATTTAAAATTTTTGACGAGAAACCAATATAAAAAACATGTGTTTTTTTAAGCATTATTTTAAATAATTATACTAAAAATAAGGAATAGAGTAATGACTATCAATTTCTAATTGTTTCAAGTTAGTGTGGTTATATTTTTAGATAAGAATTAAAATACTTAAAAATATATACTTAAAAATATACTTATGCTGATCTAGCAATAGAACGTGTCATCACATCATAAAAAAAAAAATTAAATAAAAACACACACCACTTATCAAATATATAATTTTATTATAATTTTTGGATCATAAAAGTGTTTAATTGATATTTTATAAAATTTGGACTCAACTCAAATTAATTAGTTATAAATTTTGAGTAATACTAAATATATGTTAGGTATTAACACTTTTTTCCGACTATGACACTTAATTTTTTTTAAATGTTAAAATATTATGCAATACTCGTATATTTCTAAAACATTCAAAGGTATTAGATACACCAACCCGACCCAACATATATAAAATATTTTCATAAATTATTAAACCTAGCCTAATCTAATCTAAATAAGTTTTGAATTGATCACTAAGGAGAAGAACCCCTAAAACGAAACAGCGAAGAAGGGGTAGGAGAGGTTCGCGAAACATCAGGTAAGATAGCGACAGAACTGGTGTTCATTGTACCTCGAACACTATGGAGAAAGGCTGGTGGGCTAGTCTCGCGAGGGAAGAAATTGTTAGCAAACAATGCAGAAAAAAGTGCCAGTAAAGGGACCTACCTGCACCAGTCAACATTGGACGACTACGAGAGAGAGAGAGAGAGCGTGTGTAGTTTTTTGTCGGGGCGTGGGATTTGTAGCTTGGTGGTAAGTTATGATATCAATGTTTAATTTGAGTTGCATTTAACGCCTTTTGTCTCCACCGCATGAATTGCAAGGGACAAGATATGGTTTTGGATAGGTTTGTTCTGGTTTGAGGACCAAGCTTCCTCTCGATTTTGCATCTACCACTCTTCCCTCATCTTCTGATCTCATCTTTTATAATAAGGCTAGATTGAAGATAGATCAGGGCAATGTTTTGTATCAGAGGTAACTATACTATATACAGGTGGCAATTGACCTTCTAGATGTCCTGTCCATTAACCCAGCGTGAGTACTTCCATGACATAAATTAAACGACTTTTCTAGAGAATAGGTCTCTGAAATATATTTATTCATCAAATATCTTCCTTAATTTTCCGACTTTTAAATCATTTAATTTCGGAATTTGGATGAATTGGAATATAAAGTGTTATCCGAACTCAATAAACATAAAAATATTAGATCTAAACATGAGTGTTGGATCTGAATTGAAATTAAGCACTAGTATAGTAATATGAGGTATTATATATCTGTACTCAATTTTATTTGAACCCATATTTTCACTAGACTTAATTAAAAAAATAAAGGAACGTGTTAAAATGACATATATGGTATATATATATATATATTAATGGAAATATTTTCATTATGTACAACAATGTATATCCTTAAGAGAAGAATCTAATATTATCCTTATCTTTTTGACCGACTCCAATTATTTTGTGGATGTAATTTAATATATATGGCAGTATCTATATATATCTTAGATTAATTATTCGAAGAAATCATGGATGGTGGAAATGATAATTGTCTTAAGACCCAATTGAAGGTACGTATGGGAGAGCTCGGGAGCTGGGGTCCATATTTCTACTCTCATTTTCGTATGTGAGGGACATAGCTACCCACTCACATGAATGCGAAGAATTAATTTAAAAAGTGGATTAAGATCATTGACGATGATAGCAATATAATACAAAAAAAGTTACATAAATGAGGTTCTTATCTTATATTATATATCATTTAGTTCCAAAACACAACAAACAAATATAAATATAATAGACATATATACTGGATTTCTTGTTATTATCCTTTTCAGCTGAGAAGACTAGAGTTTGTCTTATGCCAACATGACTTGTATCTCCCTTCGTACTTGCTCCCCAAGTTTGTTTTACCCAAATATTACGATTCTTCAACTTAATATTCAAATTAAGTTGCTTTGAAAGGAGAGCTAGGTAGAAAGACCAGGTGAAATTTCAACAATGACGTTGAACATTGGACAATTATTAGAATTATTTTTCTCCATGTCAGTTTTTTAGTCCGGGCCTCTTGCTAAATTTAATAATAAAGTAGTAAGATTCATGCATTTTTGATAAATAAACAACATTATATATAAGATCTTGACAGTGGAGCCCGCGCAGGTTATCATTTAGAATATGCAAAGCTTAATTTCAAATTAATATATAACCTATACAAGGTAGGAAATCATGTTGATCTTAGAATATTGATCATTAATTAACACCTGTACGTGTTGTATTAAGTAATCATCTTATTGACTTAAAACTTAACATTTGTGTGTTAGACCTATTCTTAGCTATTATATATCTAATGGTTTAAAATACAAATACTTGAAACTCACGGTCGTAAATAAGCTTTTTTTGTCATACTTTTAATATTATCTTTTAAACTCTTTTTTAATATCTTATTTAAAAAGTTAATATATATACACACGATAAAACTTCTCTATAGTTATACTATTGGGACTAAGTTAAAATTATTATTATGAGAAGGTTATAACTTAAAAGAGTTGTACTTGAAAAAATTATTGTATGATTTTAAAAAACTAGTATAGTTTCAAAAAATAGTGTGCATAGATTTATTTAGTGTTGAAAAGTGTTAGAAATATAAAAAGTCATTTTAAAAGTCTAAGATTTTACATTCTCTTTAATTTTTTCTCTAAAGGTAAATTTTATAAATACATTATAACACAACTCTTAAATCTTTAATTAAATTATTGTCTCAAACAACTTTAGATAAATATTTTATTTTATTTTAAACCTTTAATGTAATATATTTTTTTGCAATATATAGTTAATTATTACTATGCAGAGGCAAAAAATTATAATTTATTACAATGTGAAAATTATTCCTATTTATAACTGGCTCAAGTTAAGACCGGAATTTTTTATGATTATATAAAAATTATTGTCTTATAAAATATCACTATAAAGAGGTTTTACAATATATATATATATACTGTACTCAATTGACTGTGAAACCCTTTAGTATCAAAACTATCCAAAATGCCTTTCTTTTATCCTATTGCAATTACCTCAACAACTAAGCATGGTTTCTATCCTAACTATTTAAGTAACCTATCAGTATCTCAACCATTATAAATTTGCTCCAGTCCCAATGTTTTTAAGTTTATTTATTTGCTATTTTTAGTTCATTTATCTCTCTTTTTTGTGTTATTTTGGTACTATATATATTTTTTCATATTTATATTCTGCTAATGTTTACAGTCTATAACTCATTTACTATAAATTAAAGAAAAATATTAATTGTCACGTGTCCGTCCATTACTACGATTAAAAACAAAATAGAAAATTTATTTATTTATTTATTTATTTACATTCTCTATTTTTATTTTTATTTTTATTTTAAAGTCAAGAGGTATCAAAGACTTACGTTTCCTCCAATTTTTCTAAAGCACGGCGTTAAATACTTAAAAACATTGGTTAACAAGTAATAAAAGGTGTTATGAACTTAAAACTTTTACGATATGTGTGTTTGCACTATTTTGAGGTCAATATACGTTGATGACTTTCCTTCTTCCTTAGACGACAATAACAAACATTGAAGGACGTCACTACCTAATAAACAGTAAGAGGTATTTTAAACTTGAAAAGTTTAAGATAGATATATTTGTATTCGACCACTAAATCTGGCTATCGTTTATTTTATTACTTTAATTTATTACTATTAATTATAGTTCAAAGTAAAACTAAAAATGTCTCTGGGAGACATCGGATAAAAAAAAAAAAGAAAAAAAAAAGAAGTAAAACAAAAAATATTGAAATTTATATATCAACGGGCCACAGGAAGAAGAAGTTAAGTTGAAAGGAGGGGGAGTGGGACCAGCCGGTTGGAATGGTTGGCAAAGACAGGTAACGTGAAAGGTCCGGAATTTTCTGTAAAGAAGGACGCAGAATATATTTGTATGTGTATGTCAAAATCGAGAGCTTGCGAGTCAAAGCGCGCGCGATGAAAGCTTGGGCCACAAGCAAATGGCTGGCAACCGGCGGCCCTAGGTTGACCATGTTAAAACGCAGCTTACCATCTTCAACATTATTACTGGGTTTCATCGTCAAACTTCCAAACTGGGAGCCACGTTAGATATCTCACACAACTACTAAAAATGCAACACGTGTAATTAAAAAGGTTACCATTTTGTGTTCCAAATTGAAAATTAATTCATACCTGTGAATAGACAATATTCTTACATTTTGTTCTTAAATGTAACTATTTTAAAAAAATAACAGAGATTTATATTTTCATATGTTTTAACTTTCCATAATAAAACTATTTTTGTCAGACTTCTAAAATTGTATCCTTTGACCAAAAAAGCCAACAATTTATTTATTTAGTGAGCTTGCAAATACAGGGTTCTCACTCACTTAATAAATTCTCTAGTGAATATATATTTGGTAGGTACATATAAAATTATTATTTATTTATTTATTTAAAATATTATTTTAATATTAAAAGAGTAAAATAGTAAAATAATAATTATAAATTTTAACTAGTTTCATATTTTATTTTTTTATTAAATTATTTATTTTACTTATATAATTTTAAGAGCATATTTAGTTAGTGATTCATATACATTTTTCATATCTAAAAACTTAAAAATAAAAAATGTTTAGATAGTTGTATTTGAAAATAGTTTTTAAGAAATGTACACAAAAACCAACTTATTTTCTAAATTTTGTTTTCAAATTATACTTTTTTTGAATAACAAATCAAACGCAACCTGAATTTACATTCTCATCTAACTTCAATCATACTTAAATTACATAAGACATATTTATCCTTTTACTCAACACGTTATTTTTTAAATTTAGTTTTCAAATTTTAATATTTTTTTGAATTTTTTGAATTACAAATTAATCGCAACCTGAATTTATATTTTTATTTAACTTCAATCCTTTTAAAATTATATAAGACATTTTTATCCTTTTTCTCCACACGTTATTTTCAAATTTGGTTTTTGAATTTTACTTTTTTATTTTTATTTTTATGAATCACACATCAAACATAATTTAAATTTACACTCTCATTTGACTTTAATATATTTAAATTATATAAATATATTTATATCTTTTCATTTAAAAAAAGCAAAGCTAGCAAGCAATATGTTGTATTGTATTATGACCATTTTTATTATTAGATTGTATTGTACAAAATAAGTGAATTAGGTGATGTCTTGGTTGACACCAAAACAATTCCTCACCCAGTAATAAATGAGTGAGAGTTTCGTCCCCCACGTAGGAGGTGGACCTTATAATAAATAGTTCATGGTCCAGGTTTGAGTCTCGTACAGTCTCATTATTATGCCGCCTTTAACGAGGTCTCCGTTATCTCTGACCATTAGTAGTTAAAAAAAAAAAAAAAAGTGAAAAAGAAAATAGTTAATTTTTTTTAAAACAAAAGAAATATCTTGTTTGAGTGAAGAGGAAAAAAGCGGCGATCAGAAGGCGGCGAGTTAGTTGAAGAATCGTGGACCGTGGTGTGAGAGACTTACCGATTAAAAGGAGATAGGTCGACCGGGGGAATTGTGGAAAAGAACGGGGTGTAGCCGGTTAACATTTGGGCCGAAAAGATTGTGCGGCTAGGATCGATTCGCGAGCACATTCGGAGAAGCTTCTTGCTTGGAACAATATCCTTTTCACCTCTCTTTTTACCGCTTTAAAAGATGAGCAAACCATCTCGCCCTAGCTTCAGTGCTGCTGCTGCTGCTGGCTAGGGTTGCGAGGTTCCTTCGTTTTTCTTCTTCTTCTTCTTTACTACTGGGATGTATGATTCTAACCTTTCTGCTGTGCGGAGGTTCATGAATTTATAATAACATCCCTTGTTCTTGATAAATCTCTTCTTTGTCATTGGTTTTCGTGTTAATTTCATTGTATTTCATCCCGTTCTATAGAAAACCAGATGAGTTTTAGCTGTTTTTGATGTTTATTGGATCTTCGTTTCTATTTTAGTAGACTCTGTGTTTGATCTATAGCGAAAAAAAAAATAAAAAATAGAAAACTTAGGTGTTATTTTATTTTATTTATTTATTTGGTTTTTGAGATTTGGAAGAAAATCGGGTTAAATCTCGTATCAGTTAGGGTTTCACAGTGCATAGATGGTTATGGATCCACGACTTGGGGGATTCTCTGATTCTATAAATGAGTTAAAATTCAACGGTGTGTCTGTTACAAATCAGAACGTCATGAATGTTTTCAAGCTGGAAGATCATCATCAGTATCTAGTTCATAACTTTCAGGAACTTCCTCGTGTTCCGCCTGATCGGAACCCTAATATTATGAATTTTCCATCATCATCAACAAGTACTACTCCCGAGGACGATTCTCCTGAGGACTGCGATTTCTCTGATGCGGTTCTCAAGTTCATAAGCCAGATGCTTATGGAAGAAGATATGGAAGAGAAGAGCTGTATGTTTCAAGAATCTTCCGTTCTTCAAGCCGCAGAGAAACCGTTTTATGAGATCCTTGGGGAGAAATATCCTCCTTCCCCAGATCGTCATCCGCTCTATACCGAGCGCGGGGAAGATAGTCCGGTTGATAATTATACTGTTTACAATAGTAATTATACCACCAGTAGTAGTAGCAGCAGTAATAGTGGCCATCCTACTGATACCAGCTGGATTTTAGATACAAATGAGTATAAATCTTCTCAATTACAACAGACCTTCCCTGGTGATTACACTTTCCAGTCCACTCCTCAGTCATCTTTTAACCCTTCAAATGGAATTGGTTATGCTGTAGATGGTTTAGTAGATGCTTCTACTGATAAATTACATGTGCCTGATTTATATTGTGAGAGCCAACCTGTTTGGCACTTCAAGAAAGGAGTTGAAGAGGCTAGTAAGTTTCTTCCTAATACTAAGGACCTGATTCTTGATGTAGAAAGAAATGGTTCATTGTACCCAAAAAAGGAACCAAAGAAAGAGTCCAGTGTGGTTCTGGTAAAGGAAGAGAAAAAAGATGAGAGGGAACACTCGCCTAATGGGTCAAGGGGAAAGAAAAATTTACACAGGGAGGATATAGATTTGGAAGAAGGAAGGAGCATCAAGCAATCGGCTGTTTCCACTGATGATACTGTGCGATCAGAAATGTTTGACCGGGTGCTGCTCTGCACTGGAAAGGAGGGAGGTGGTAATGATGTAACGACACTCCGGGAAGCTTTGCAAAATGAAACGAGCAAGAATGGGCAGCAGAATGGGCAGCCAAAAACATCTAATGGTGGAAAGGCCCGAGGCAAGAAAGGAGGTGGTAACAGGGATATGGTGGATTTGAGGACTTTACTCATTCACTGTGCCCAAGCTGTTGCAGCGGATGATCGAAGGAGCGCAAATGAACTGCTGAAGCAGATCAGGCAGCATTCTTCTCCATTTGGGGATGGTACTCAGAGGCTAGCTCAGTGCTTTGCAGAAGGCCTTGAAGCACGATTGGCAGGAACTGGAAGCCAAATTTATTCCACCCTCATTACCAAGAAAACATCAGCTGCTGATATCTTGAAGGCGTATCATCTCTTTCTTGCTGCGTGCCCATTCAAGAAGCTGTCAAATTTCTTTGCAAACCAGACTATTATGAATGTGGCTGAAAATGCAACAAGACTCCACATTATAGATTTTGGTGTTCTTTATGGTTTTCAGTGGCCTTGCCTTTTCCAACGTCTATCGGGAAGACCTGGTGGCCCCCCAAGTCTTCGGATTACTGGTATAGATTTTCCTCAGCCTGGTTTTAGACCGGCAGAGAGAGTTGAAGAAACAGGTCGGAGATTAGCAAATTATGCTGAGAGTTTCAATGTTCCTTTTGAATACAATGCCATAGCTCAAAAATGGGAAACCATCCAAATTGAGGATCTCAAAATTGACCCCGATGAGGTGCTTGTTGTTAATTGCATGTATCGCCTTAGGAATTTGCTTGATGAAACTGTGGTATTGGATAGCCCAAGAAATGCTGTTTTGACTCTTATAAGGAAGGCTAATCCCGCTGTTTTCATCCATGTGATTGTGAACGGGTCTTATAGTGCTCCCTTCTTTATTACAAGGTTCCGGGAGGCTCTGTTCCACTATTCTGCCTTGTTTGATATGCTTGAGACGAATGTACCTCGTGAGCATCCAGAGAGGATACTGATTGAGAGAGATCTTTTTGGGAGAGAGGCTATGAGTGTCATTGCATGTGAAGGCTCTGAAAGGGTTGAAAGGCCAGAGACTTACAAACAGTGGCATGTCAGGTCTCTGAGAGCTGGGTTTGAACAGCTTCCATTAAATCCCGAGATAATGAAAAAGGCTAAGGATCGGGTGAAATCGAGTTATCACAAGGACTTTGTTATTGATGAAGACAGTCAGTGGATGCTACAGGGATGGAAGGGACGGATCATCTATGCTATGTCGACTTGGAGACCTGCGCACGACTAGGTTTCTTTCATTTTTTACATGGAGAAGGCAGGATCATGATCATGTGACTAAGCCCCAGAAGACAATTCCCCACTGAGGTCCTATGCTTATGTGCCATGGCTTTCTTTTCCATGGGGCCTTCTTGGAGCTGGACAAAAGGTAATGCTTTCTATCATTTCGAGTTTGCGGGTCTTAAACATTTAATGTTTCTTTTACTCTTTCTCTCGCTTTCCATTGTCTCATTTTGGTTGTATCATGTGTGGTCATTACACTTGATGTATGGAAATGGTGATTTTTGATATATATGTTCTCAAAAGTGAAAAATTTACTGTGTGATTGTAGGTAGGTGAAATTAGGGATGATATTGATATTGATGGGGGTGCCTGCCTAGCTATTACACAATGCGAGGAGAAATATCTGTAAGCAGGTGTTTAAGTTAAGGGGTGCTTTCACTGATCACTGAAGAGCAAAGGTGATGCATGAAATGCAGTTTTTCATGGGCAACGGGTCCACTGCAAACACATTTTTAGGAATCGGTGAATAATTTGTTTTGAGTCCGGTCTAGGGACATGAGTCTCTGGTGTAACTTGTATTAATTCAGCAGTGTAATTTTAAGCAGTCAACAGAGTTGTGTTCTATAATTGGCAGTGTTGGAAATTCTAGTCCCAAACGAGTTATTTATGTGAACAGGTTGATATCCCCTTTACCTTTTTGGAGATCAGTTATGATAAGGCCACATAATGAATGCTTGAAACACACAGAAAAAGAAAAAAAAAATTTAAATAAAAAAGATAAGAGAGAAAAAGTTCTCAACAATTATTACATTTTTTATTTATGGTTCCAGTGCTCCAGTGGCTTATACTATTTTAAGTGAAACTAAGTATAAAGTTGTAGCTCCATTTACAACTTGAATCAATTTTCTCTCTCATTCTATGCGAAGTGCCAGAATGAAGATCTCAATAAAAATATGCGAGAGTTCCAGCTTTGGCCATTAGCACTACTGAATGATTATATTAAAATTAAGGAGGTTGACTTGGCTAGCCTTAAATGTAGTCTACATACAGCACTAGCAAATGAAACCATCTCTCCAATATCATAGAGATATGGGTCGGTATGGGCGCACTTGTGCTACAAAATAATGAACTTAATATTCATCATGCTCCCCTCTTTTAGTTGCTCCTTGCTTATTATATTCCAATCATAGACCGTAGTTGTATATATTTCAACGCCCAATAAAAACTTGAAACCTGAAAGTACAATCGACAACATTCAGCCCAAATTATTTGCGAAGAAGATTATCTTTACATCTTAATCTTTGAAAATAAACTTATCAACATGGACAATTCCATGCCTTTTATCTCAAATTTCAAACTAAGAAATATAGAGTAACATAGGACACACCATGCTTACTCACAATGATATAATTCCATGTAAAAAATCCCCTCTTGAGACAACTTTTCAGATTTTCCCAGCTCTAAGGCAATACTCTTATATTATAAAAGCAGAACATAGAAAAAGAAAAAAAAATCCCTCACACACAAGCACACACATTATAAAGATCATTGTATCTTGTTAGACAGCGAAAGAGTGACACATGGGGGGTTGGGCGGTGGTGGTCCAAAATGTCCTAAAACTGGGAAGATGCTCAATTTGTGGTGAGAGGTGATGATGTGGTTGTCTCATAAAATTTTGTTTTATAGAGAAAGAGAAAAAAAAAAAAGGCGTACGACCTATGATGGTGTTTGGGTCAAGATTTGTAGGACTAGCCAGTTAACACTATGAAAGATCCACTAGAAAAGTGTACTGGTGCTGTGGTGGTGGGGAAGGCTGTGAATGTGACAGCAGGTATGTTTTGAGTAACGTCTCTGCCAAACAGATAAAGACATAAGAGTTCTGTTCATTGAGTACAATTCTATTAAAAGTGACTCTCTTCAACCAACACTAACAAACTGGAATTAGTGAAACTTTATATATAATCAAGGGTAAGATACTTGGAAATTGAAGGAGCTCTAATCCTAAGAACAGATGTATTAAAACTACACAAATTTCCCCACTAGAAACAAAACCCATAAAAACAAGGCCCCAAAAAACTATATGTTCAAACTTAATGAGATAGTGAAATAAGGGAAAAGAATAAAAGAATGATAGATTGACATTTTTGAAGCAAGATTTAAGCAAGTGATAATCACGGGCATCGTCAGGAATTATATGATGAAATGAGAGAAACAAAATTAAATAAATAAGACTTAAAATCTAGCAAACCATGAATCACCAATAACCAGACATGTAAGCTGAAGGGGACGTAATGTTTAGAGAGAAGAAAAAGCATACTTGCATGGTGGAATGATGGGGGTTGGAGGGGGAGAGGGGAACATGAAGATGATCTTTTAGGTCTTGATAGTTCTGTAAGTGTTTAGAGAGAATCTACTTTCACATTCATGATTAATGCACATGCTTGCCAATATAAAAAGTTGAAAAGCACATTCCACAACATATATATTCTGAATCCGAGCTGGTGGGAGATTGGCTGAACAACTGGAAAAGTCCCATGCTCATTTCAGAGTAGCAAAGATGCCCTTCACAGACGCACAATAAAAAGTTGAATGAATCTTATACATAACAAGTAGAGTACAAGTTGAAAGAAAGAAAGGGCCAGAGAGCCAGCATGAAAGGGAGAAAATGAGTTGAGAGCAATCATGAGAAACAAGACTAATCCACTTATTCAAGTGCAGATAGCAGGAAGTCCAAAAATTTAATTGGCAGATGTAAAAGAGGAATTTATGAAATGTTCACTGTGATGTTAGTTCCGCATCTCTGCAGATCTATTTGACATCTCTAGGTTGGTTTGTGTTCAATTAGTGTGGTTAATTCCTCTTAAAACTAAGAAGAAACTGAATCTTACGAGACTCCTCAGACACAAGGACTGCAAAAATGACAAAGTACACACTTGATCATTCTGTTTCACCTTAAGCTCAGAAATCACGATGACTTAATAAGTATTCATTGACATTGCTGATTCGGATGTTCAAGTCAAAAGATCAATAAAAAGTTTAAAAAAAAAAAAAAAAAGCAATAGCAGAACAGGCGCTTCTCAGTTTTTCATGGTAATGGTCAGAAAACACGACTACATTTCAATGTTGTTATTCATAGAGATGGTTGCAAATTGTGTTAGAAAGCCACACACCTGCAAACAGGCGAATTTCAGTTTTCCATAGTTCTTATCCCAAACGAGAGGTAGAGTCCCTGAGTTCAGTCTGAAATTTTTTGGACACAAGTGGTACCAAAGAAGAGCACTAAATTGAGTGGCTGATTATTCCGCTAAACACCTGCACAATTGTACAGAGAGAGATGGGAAATTGCCCCTTGGAATCAGGACCCTTGACTGCCCAATGATTCAGGGAATTGTAGCTATTATGGTTAAACCACAAGCAGAAATCGGTCCAAAGGTTTAAAATTTAGAAGATATATCTCATTTCGTTGAAACTTTTTATTTTGTTGTTGATTTGAACAACTTAACCAAGTTTAAGCACCAAAAGTCTGCCCCCGAAAAAGTCACAAACCTTTTGGAACAACTTTTTGGTAGGTTTTAGAGATCAAAATCTAGCCATACAAATCATCCAATGCTTCTTAGAAAGATCTGCACGTAGCATAGAGAATCTGATTTCTAAAAGTCTCATTTTTTTAACTGTTCTATGTAAGAATTACTTAGATGTGAAACGAAAAAACATATTTCATTGGAAATTTAATCATCAATCCTTTGCTCCACTTTCCCAAACACCCCACACCACACACACACATTGCAACTAAAGAAGTAGCTGATAGCTAGCGTAAAACTTTGTCAATCAACTATGCATGAATCTACGAAATCATACTATGTGAAGGGCTAGGACATCTTTTAAGGGTCGACTTAGCCCCTGATAGGGCGGAGTGTAAGAAACAGATTCATGTAGCTAGCCCATGTAATTGACAAAAGTCTTACGTTGAGTAGACTAGAGAGAGTGTCCCATAGAGGTATACTAACCAGCTCATCCAAAAAGCAGCTCTCGGCTAAATTTAGGAGGTTGCCATTAAAGAAAAAATGAGTTAGAGCTACAATTTGTCAAAAACGACGGATTATATTACAATATTACATAAAAGTTTGCAAAGAAGAATGTAAACAAATGCAAGAAGGAGAAATTATGCCTGTACATCAAAATCACAGGAGGAAGAACAGGAATAGTACTATTTTACGATGAGGATGATTATGTCCTCCGGGGTGTTATAATTGCATCTTCATGTATAGAAAGTATAGGCATTTCATGTATTTCTTTTTTCCTTTTTTTTTTTTTTTTGCCAATATTTTCCATTAGAAGTGATGGAAAATGAAAAATAAACATCTTGCATGTAGTTGTTTCGTGTATAGATATTGAATGGAAAAAAAGTACAAATTCTAACAATATCATTCATTCAATTTTTGTTTAAGTGCTTAAGGATATGGTTAATAAAAAAAATCATGAATAATGCAATCAATAAAAGACTTAAGATCTTGTCATGATATGAAACTGTACTGTTGCTTATGAGGCCATCATCTACCAATTCATCAACAGGATAACTTCGAAATTAGAAATGACATTAATTCATTTTTTTTCTAGATTCTCAGTGATTTTTGCATTTGTCTAAGAAGTTGGACAGCTTACTACGCTTTACAATTTGATTTAGTATCTAAAATCCAATCTCACCTTTAGTGATTTTACAATTCAAGTCTAAGTTTAAACTACATTAATGCTGAAGCAAAAAAATGGCCCGAGTAAACAATAGTCCCCAGCAATCAAATGGACAAAGGCATAACACAAATAGATAGAGGGATAATTCTAATATATTATTAAAATTGCTTAACAGGTGCTACAAAAATAATGTTGATTTACACCATATATGGAGTTGGCATATAATATACTTCCTTAAAACAAGAAGCAAACAGTGAGAACAGTCCTGTGCAAAATTATGCTCCTCTGGTTTAACGGAACTGACCAATTAACTGTAATGCAATCAGATGGAAAAGCAGCTGGTACACCATCTGCAGTAATAAGACAGCAATAATTAAGAAAAAAAAAAAAAAAACCAAATGCCATCTGTCTGATAACTTCCATAAGAGCTAAACTAATCTGTTTATCAGAGAAAAAAGAGGGAAGAAAAGTCAAATCAGTCTATCTTCATGTTTGGGGAACCATCAATAAATAATTAAGAAAGATATAACTACTTGTTATTTAATGCCGACTTAACTCTGAATAGAGCGGAGTGGAGGAAACAAATTCATGTAGCCAACCCCATGTAGTTGGGAAAAGAGTTAGTTGATTCCAGTTTCATGTCCTGTTATTTTTCTTGTTTGCTTAAGCAAAATTACTTTCTTCCTAAAGTAGCTTTTTGTCAAAATTAAACATGATGAAACAATTTTGATGTCATCAGATTTATGAAGAAACGTGACCATTGAAAGAACCAAAACTCAGATATAACAACAATGATCCACTTTTTGTTCTTCTGCAACAGAATAGCAGCCAAACTCAGATATAACTATAATTACCAGAGATGAACGAAACAATAAAAAAGAAGATCAGTATGAACTGCAATAAAATGAGTGTTGTACAACCTTTTTTCACCGCCAGTATAGTGAAACTTGAAAACTCTCACTCTTCAGGCGGTCCTTCCTCACCAAACCATCTAGGAGGATCAAACCCTGAGCCACCTGAAAATAAAACTAAATTCTCACTCAAAAATTTTGAGTTGTGATAATGCCACAATGCTTAGCATGCTTAGTATATTAAAAGAAACCAAATTTGACCGATGTAAGTTATTCTCAGCTCAAGCATGAAGCGAAGCAAGTAACATAATCCAAAAAAATATATAGAAGATAAAAGGGTCCATACGATACCAAGAGGATTGCAACGACAAAGACGCCAACCTGTCAAAATGGTGCCCTTCACAACCCCATACCTCTTGTAAGCTTCCATGGAGTATTCACTACAACTAGGAATATATCTACAGCTCTTCGGCAACAATGGCGAGATTTCCCCTGCAAACAAAATTTTATCAATAATTTCTACTTATGACATTAATAAAGGTATCTCAATTAGAAATACAAAGTAAAGGTCCAATCTGGCTCTTATGGCTAAGAAGAAGGGCCAAAAAGAATCTCATCCAAAACAGGGGGCAAAACAAAACAGAACTGAAAACTCACTCTTGTAGAATCTAAGCATAGTTAGGGCAGCTCTAACGCCTACATCCTTCACTTGCTCATCTGAGTAAAAAACGAGAAAAACCATAAGAACACTTTCGGGAGAAACTTCAGATTAAAAATAAAAATAAAAAAAAACTTTTTTTCGAATCATACCTTGCACAGTCTTCTGGATTGATTCTTTTTCCAATTGATTAAAAATGCGGAAGGATCTCCTTCGCTGGGAATGCAGAAATTGAACTGAGATTGAAAACGAAACCTCTAAAGGAATAAAGCATGGACCTTAAGGGCTTTGTTGCAGTGAAAATACCGCTATTAATGGAGTTCCCGGGTTCTTGAGGCTCGGTGTCGGAAGAAACGACGGCGAACTGTAATTCCTGGATTGAGATTGAACAACGGGAGTGGAGAAGGGCTTGTGGCGCAAGTGCAGAGCGGGAACGAGCGCCATATTTTCTAACCGCGAGGGAAATGAAATCAACAAAGCAAACTTATGATTAAATGAGCTTAAAGCGTGCGTCAATTATTGTTGCTGGCAGTTTTTGTTTTTGAGTGGACAAGCATAACAATAGAAGGGTTATTACACGGATTTGTTTCTATAATCTCTTTATTTGCATGGTGCAGTTTCATTCAACAAGTTCAGCTCCTTTGATCCTGCTAATCATCTTTTTCGCTGCATTAGTGTGCGATTCAAGCTGGTATATGAATTCTTAGTAAGTCATCTGATGTGTGATTATGAAACATGCAAGACACTAATACCAATGAATCACATGTTCAATACCATGGTATAACAACAAAATGATAAGCCAAAAAAATATTATACTTAAAAACAGAACTAAAACGTTCTTGAAGGCAGTTTTAGGTGCCCAGAATGCTCCTATTTCTTTAAGTCGGACAATACATTAAATTAAAATCGCTACTTATACAGATAAAAATCATATATATAACAACTTAGAAGGAAAAGAAACGAACAAGACAAAGCCACGCAGCCACAAAAATTCAATTCATTCTGTTCTGGGGCTTTGGCGGTCTAAGAAGATTCCAATTCAGCTTATCACGCTGTTGCTTCTTCTTGTTAGACTTGCTTCTGTCACTAGGTGAAGATCCCTCGCCAATGTTATTTGGATGTAGTTGCTCACTGACATTTTCAGGCTGTTTTCTTTTGTGGTCTCCATTGCAATCCCCGTTGGTTCTTGAATTTAACAAGTCTTCAGATTGTGTTTGTGAAGATCCACTTTCTCTGCAACAAAATTGGCAGACAAATTAGAAGCAAAGGAAGATGGGCCTCCTGAGCTAAAAGAATAACATCCAAGAACATCCTAACTGTTTGACCACCATGTATCTGATGTTCTATGGTTTATGTGTGGAATTTCCCAAAAATAAATGGCCAAATGTTGCATACCTGTCTGCAAATTTTTCATCTGGAGAACTTGTGTCAGGAACTTGTGGTTGATGTTGGTCTGTTGATTCTCCATTAAGTTTCTGTCAAATTATCAAAACAAGGTTTTTCCATGAAGACGAAGGCAACAAAAGAAGTCTGCTTGTGGATGGTCTTGGAAATAATTCAAAGTCAATCAATCGTGATACTCACATCAATGGAGGGATTAAAGCTTAGAAATGACATCCTGCCTTTGAGTGCTCCAGGAGGTGGATTTCCTTCCATTACGACTATGCTGCAAAAGTGCAAAGAAAGGAAAAAACAGCTTGCTCCAATTAGCCAATTCATCAGGGACGCACCATTTTTTAATAAAGATTATCAAGAAAAGCCATAGAAAATATTCGCCCCCAAGTTATCAAGTGAAGAATCATATAAGGTTTGTAGAAAATCTGGAAAAAGTCCCCTTCCCCCCAAAAAAGGGAATTAATGAATATTTACCATCAAGTTCAATGACTTGTTTCCCTCTTTGTTCATACTTTCAGAAAAGAAAAATCTTGCAAATAATCAATTGCATTAGTTCAATAGTTTTCGATAAATTAAAATATGAGCAGCCTTGAAGTTTAAAGATAAGTTCTACAAGGCCCTAAACAATTAATAGAAGACAATAGAACCTTAAAACAAGCTTCACTTAAATCCCTACACTACAGATTGAAGAATGCAAAATGCACCTTTTTTTCTGTTTCAACCCTAGACTACAATATAGACATTCTTGTTGGCATCCAATGACAATATACTTGCACAAACACTTGAACTACTCTAGCTACCTATAAATAACAGCACTATATTGGAAGATGAAGCATTAATGAATTTTCATAATCTAGCTGAATAAACTATACGGACTCTTTATTGGACGGTTATGCAAAAATATTAAATTTTTTTTTTTCTCATTTTTTCCCTTCTATCGAAAGTTTCATAATCTAGCCGAATAAATTATTATGTTCAAAATTACAATACTTCCTTTTCACATTTATGAAATAACAGTTTTCATAACCTAGCTGAATAAATGACACAAATGTCACAAACTCTATATTGGAAGATTATGCAAAAAATATTTATAATTTCTTTTCTCAATTTTGTCTCTCTTATCCAAAGATTTTATAATCTAGAAAGATAAATTATTAGTTTACAACATTCCTGTTTTACATATATTAATATTCATAATTTTTTGTTGATTTTGTCTCTTTTATCGAATTCCAAAGTTTCCCTAGCTTCTTCAACCTCAAAATGTGAACTTATTTTGTAATCTCCTTTCTTTTATCTAACACTTCAAATATTGATAGGATATGTACAGCAAGATCCTAGGATTTGACTTCTAGAATATCTCATAAACCAAATCTACCGGATTTGACTCATAGAATATCTCTTAAACCAAATCTATCGGATTAGATCAATACTTTCCAACATATTGCTATTGACCTTTTAAAATGCATACTTAGTCCATGAGGCTCTAGCCATAACGGGTTTTGAGAAAGGTTCAACGTATATAGCTTTATCCCTGCATTGTGTAGTTTTCATGTTCAAACTTGTGACCTCTTGGTCACAATGGGACGACTGTTATTGTTGTATTAGAGCTTGCTCTCCAGCTTATATCTTTCTTTTTTTTACACTTATTATCAAAACCAAACTTATAACTATGCCATAAGCATAACAACACAAAATTGTAATCTACTACATAGTAAATCAAGTAGACCTAGTGATAGAGGTACAATAATTCTCCAATTTTTATTATTTAACAACTTAATTTTATTAAGTAAAACTTGCATGTGCTATAACATAGATAATAGAAATAGTAATTGTTCAAAAATTTTGCAACTTATAAAAAAGAACAAGAAGAGACAAAAAGAAATCACAGTCAATTCATATTCACTCAGTTATTTCTACAACTAAAGTCCTATAACAAATTATTTAAAGAGACTTAGTGTGAAGAGTTCAACTTCCGATAAAACTCCAAACAAAAATACTAATCGAATAAAACAAGTATAATCTCAAATAAATAAATTAGAATCCTCATAAAATGAACAACTAAAGTCCCACTAAATTTAATTAATAAAATTTTAACAGAATCACCAACTCAAAATCCTACAAAAATATTTATATAATAATTATACTCATCATTGAGCCAAGGCAAAAAGGCCACAAAAAAACCTCAACTAAGTCAAAGTAACCTCTAGACACAAGCTAGTACCATAACATAAGTGAACTAGAAGATAATGACAACAGATCCATCGAAAGTAATCATCTACACTCTATTCGATCATCTTCCCTTTGTCTTAATCAACAGATTCAATTATACACTATGCTACCACGACATAAACTACAATGACGCTTCCTGGATGACCAGTAGCTGTAAGCTTGCAAAATCTAGCTTATTTCAAATTTCATCAATTGAAATATTAATTTTGCCTCTCATATGAACCAGTTGATTGTGTCTCGATACTATAGAAATGTGGAGCAGATCATGAAAGCACCTTTCCTTGATACAAGAATAAGCTTCTAGAGCTTTATCCATAAAGTATAATGAGAGAGCTTCCTACTAGTCTGTTCCATAATCAGAGGTGATATCTGTCAGACACAAATTTGAACTTCCTCTGCAGTCTCTTAAACACGCATACTTCAAATTCTTCGAACTACAAAACTTCATTGGTTTCTCACTAAATTTTATTTCCAGCAAAATCTCCACATCTCTATAACATGAATCTTTTTTTATCATCAGTCGTCGGAGGTTTCTATTAGACATAATTAACATGAATTAGCAAAAAAAATTAAATAGGGCACAAAATCTCCCCATAGAAACGCATATTCACCATCTATTCGACATAACTAACATGAATCTTTTTTCTATCAATATGTCGGACGTTTCTATTGTCTCCTTCATAAGTCAGGGGCTTTCACTTCTGGAAGGATTAGCAAAAGATTAGGGCAAAAAAGAAAAAAAAAATTACCATTTTCTGGTCTGAGTAGTCGAAGAGAAGAAGCTCTCATTAGTTCTGGCCTCTTCTTCTTCCTTCTTAGCTTTCTCTTCTCTTTGAACTGCCCTATTCATAAACTGAAATAACAAAACAATAACAAATACCGATCAAAATCTATATCGAAGCGAAGCTACAAACTAATTCAGGTCGCTCACCTTCAAGTTCTTCAAGGTACTCGAAAGCTCGCGCTTCGCCATCTACAAAAAGCTATCAATCAACGTCTCGCTCCTTCTTACGATCTAATCACTCTCTAGTTCTCTTATTTAGGGTTCTACGGAGGGCTGCGAGAAGAACCAGAACAAATTTACAGGGTTTAGGTTCCCCCAAAGGTCGAGGGATTCTCAGTTCCTAAGCAAACACGGATTCCAAATATTGTTAACAAATTAGTAATTACCTCCTTTAATCCTTTCCAATCCCGAAATCTGGCCTTAGGGTTAGGTCAGGTCCAAGCCCGCCAGCCCACCAGCTCGGCCTGCAATTTAGTTAGTAAGTTCCTTCGCTATCACGTTTTTGTTAGATCGCGACGCCTGTCCATGACCATCGTATTATGCATATCCAACGGCTTATAACCATTTAATATCCTACCAGGCTACGTCGCCCTTTTCCTACTACAACTCTAACCAACTTCGTGGCCTTTGCTACTACAACTATAGCTAACTTAACTGAAATATTAACTATAAATAACTCCCAACCCCCCTGGGCTTTTCACAACAGAAAGAGAAATCTAGCTACGTGCGTTTTTACTCCCGAGAGTTCGCCGTTCCCGTTCGTGTTGGTCGATCTATTTTTGCTCTCAATTTCAGCAGTGTGTCCAGCTTGATCAGTAAGTCATGTTTTCCATTAACAGTGTGATTCGAAGAAGGCTTGGCTACCTGAAGAGGAAGCTAAGACTTGTGAGTAACGTTCCAAAGGAATGCTTTCCAGTTTATGTGGGCGAGAACCAGAAGAGATTTGTCGTCCCGTTGAAGTACTTGTCCTATCCGATATTTCAATCGATACTCGACCAATCTTCGGAAGATCTCGGCGGCAAGTTCGAAGGGCCCATTGTACTCACTTGCGATGTCAAGTTGTTCAAGGACGCCTTGAAGCGAGTTCGATCTTGGGAAAAAGAAGATGATGATGATCAGAGTGAAGACTCAAGAGTATTACAGGCGGTACTCCGGACTTGAATGCGTAGATGTGGCTGAGTCTCGGAGAGGCACTTGCAAGGGCTGATGATCGTATAGTACTGTTTAATGTCTCTGAGTCTCTGGGTTCGATCGGTTATTGGATATATGGAACGTAGGCCTGATCAACTTTTGTAGCTTTGTTTTGACTATTATGTTCTTGGTTTAATGGAAGACATCGAAGATGATCTTTTTGTTACTATTAGTGTTCATTAATAAAAATAAGATTTTGAAGAACATTGCTGATAGTGCATATGTGTAAATGGTCGATCTATTTCAAAACTTATTTTTGGCTTTGAACTCAGTTTCTTGTTCTTATTTAATTTAGTTATTGCTTATGTATCTTTGTTTCTAGTGATTTTAGAGCACATATGGTTGATATCTGAGTCTTCCAATATTAAAGTTCCTTAATGTGTGGACCTACTTTTTTTTTTTTTTTTTGCTTTCTGGTTCCCAAAAGAGAGTCCACAATTTAAATACTATTATAAGTGAATGTTGTACACTTTTAAATCCTCAATTAAAATATTCTATCAATTGCTATAAGAACATTTAATTGCACTCTATTAGTTATAATATATTTATGATGTAAATTACAAGATGATATATAATTATTAAATTATGTCAATCAACCAGTTAGTTTAAATGCTATATATGTATGTGTAACACACGTAATATATTTAAAGTTTTAATATTAGTAAATAGTATTATAATAAGCTATGCATTACGGGATTGTAAGCTTATATATTTGATAAAAGAATTTCTAAGTATATTAAAAAAAACACGTTTTCTTTTTGCCCTAAAAAGTGGATTTTTAATCAATAAGTAGGCTTTTATACCCAACTAAGTGTGCTTGCAACAAAAGACTTATAAGGCTACACCACATTGCTAATAATATTTACTCAATTCAATTAAGTTTTTTCCAAATTACACCAATAAATTCACTTCCTCTATTACATTCTATGAATGGCTAAATTGACATTTAAATTACATCTCATTAATAATATTTATTTTTTGAAATTTGATCTCTCATCATCAATGTGACCAAGCATCCTCTTGACCACCATATAACAAGTGGGTCTTGATCTAAATGAAAAAACAAAAAAGCATCGAAAAAAAAAAGAAAAAAAAAAGAAAAAGAAGATGACGAAGAAAATTATTTTCTCAACGTGACCTTGTGGGGTAGTTGTCCCTCAAAAATTTATTATATTTTTTAATCAAAATAAATTATTTTTAATATAAAATAATTCTATATCTTAACTATTTTCTCATTTTTGGACCATGACTAGCTTTATATTTTAGGCTTATGTTATTCCAACTTTTCTCATTTCTAATTTTCTACCCTTATAACTTCTCCCATTTTACTCGTACATAACTTTATCTTTATTTTTAACTTTATGAATCAATTGTATTATTTTATTTTATTAATAAATATGCGTAAGTCATGTGTGTGTATATTGTATATTTCTTTAATTTATTTTTATTATGTTGTTATAAGGGTATATGGTAAATAACGCGGAATCAAGATTTTAAAAGATGACGCGTTATTATTCAGAGTTTAGACGCGTATAGACATTCCATTATAACTGAAAAAACTAACTTCTGTTAAAGAACAAAAGTGGGCCCTTGACCCGATCCATCTAGAAGTGGGACCAAGATTATTCGCCAGGTTGACTTGTAAGCCTAAATCCTAATCCAGGTCGCTCACTTTCAGTCCCCAAAAAGGAAACTTTCACTAACCAAATATAAATTATCACAATCTACAGTTGTTTCCTGACCCCTCTTACAGTCTTACTCCAACTACAACTACAACTTCCTTAACTAACCGAAATATTAACTATAAATAACTCCCAAATTCCTCTGTTTTTTTCACAAAAGAAACAAAGCCTCTTTCATGTGCATTCTCCAGCAGCTATAACTTCTCCTCTGTTTCCTCTTCTCTTTTTGCTCTTTCATTCTCTGTATAGCTTAATCAGTAGTGATGTTTTCCATTAATTGTGTGATTCGTAGAAAGCTTGGTTCCCTCAAGAGGAAGCTAAGGCTTACAAGCAACGTTCCAAAGGAATGCTTTCCCGTTTACGTTGGCCAGAACCAGAAGAGATTTGTCGTACCGTTGGACTACTTGTCGTCTCCAATATTTCAGTCGTTACTCGACCGATCCGCGGAAGAATTCGGTGGGAAGTTTGAAGGAGTCATTGTGCTCACTTGTAATGTCAAGTTGTTCAAGGAAGCGTTGAAGCGAGTTCGAGCTCAGGTAAAAGAAGAAGAAGATGATGATGATCAAAGCGAAGAGTACTACTACGACTACAGGCACTCACATTCTCAATTCCTAGATGTGGTGGAGAAGTATATCTTGAAAGAGCAGGTGGTTTAGTACTTGATTTCTGGCTGTGTTCCATTGATCGCAGTATACATAGAACTTGCGCCTTCACATCAGTTCAATTAAATGTGTAGAGGGATTAATTACTGATCACCTCCTGTTGCTTTTGTTTGACTAATTTGTTCTTAGTTTTATTGGAAGGAATGTAAAGAACCCCTGTAATTCGTTTATCTCTGATTGAAATACAAATAAAAGAAAATAGCTGAGGCTTAGAATTTAGATTCATCTACTTCCGTTTCAGTCATTGTTTTATATATCTGTGTCTACTAGATTCATCTCATGATGATTCATATTAATTAATATATAGAGTGATCACTTTTTTAGATTTTTTTTTTCCTCTCTACCCATGACTTTGTTGGACAGAGTTGTCATATATATCATATACCCAAAAAGTTCCCAAGCTTAGAGAAAAAAGAAAGGCAATACACGAAGTTGCCGGCTATGCGTGGGATCTTAAAAAGTTAATTTAATTGTAAAAAATAAAATTATAATTGTAATTAGATTATTCGTTACATGCATTTAGATTTGTAATACTTGCATATCCAAAGATATTAGTGGTGTAGTTATTCTTGTAGTTGTATTTTTTGCAATTATATTAGCATTTTCCTTTAAATATATAAGTTATAACATCTTTTTCTTTAGTAACAATAGGATGTGTACACATGCCTTGTCCGTTTTTTAATTTATCAATTAAAATTTAATTTTTAGTAAAAATTAAAGTAAGAATTATGGATAAAACTAATACTGTTATTTTTTATTATTAATGTTAATTATTTATAAGTAAATGAGTACGGTAAAGTAGAAAAAAATATAAAGATTCAAAAGGACAAAATAGAAAAAAAAAAATCATACAAAGTGAGCTTAAAAATATATATGACATGTAGGGAAGGGGAGATTTATTAAATTATTATTTTAACCATATTACTAATTTTTTAAATAAAATATCATACTAATGTTTATAAGGTTAATTTTAGAAACCACAACAAATTTACTGGGTTTAGGTTCCCAAAGAGTCGAACGATTCTCGGTTCCTAAGCAGACACGGATTCAAATAATAAATTGATAATAACTTCTTTTCTGGCAAAAAAATAAATATAATAATGCCTTCCTTTCCAATGCCGAAATCAGGCCCTTGGGTTAGGTTCAAGCCCACCAGCCTACCAGCCCGGCCTGCAATTTAGTTTGTAAGTTCTTTCCGCGAATCCATCAGGTTTTTGTTAGATCGCGACGCGTGTCCATGACCATCATATCATGTATATCCAACGGCTTAGAACCATTTAATGTCCCACAAAGTACAACTGAAGGATCCGTGGCCCTTTCGGCCTTTCCTACTACAACTATAACTAACTTAACTGAAATATTATCTATAAATAACTCCCAACCTCCCTGGGTTTTCCACAACAGAAAGAGAAATCTAGCTACGTGCGTTTTTACTCCCGAGAGTTCGCTGTTCCCGTTCGTGTTCGTCGATCTGCTTTTGCTCTCAATTTCAGCAGTGTGTCCAGCTTGATCAGTAAGTCATGTTTTCCATTAACGGTGTGATTCGAAGAAGGCTTGGCTACCTGAAGAGGAAGCTAAGACTTGTGAGCAACGTTCCAAAGGAATGCTTTCCAGTTTATGTGGGCGAGAACCAGAAGAGATTTTTCGTCCCGTTGAAGTACTTGTCATCTCCGATATTTCAATCGATACTCGACCAATCTGCAGAAGAATTCGGTGGGAAGTTTGAAGGAGTCATTGTACTCACTTGCGATGTCAAGTTGTTCAAGGAAGCGTTGAAGGGAGTTCGATCTCTGGAAAAAGAAGATGATGATGGTCAGAGTGAAGACTACTACCACGACTACAGGCACTCACATTCTCAATTCCTAGATGTGGTGGAGAGGTATGACTTGCAAGGGCAGATCGTTTAGTACTTGATTTCCTGGCTGTGCTCCTTTGATCACAATATATCAGAACTTGCGCCTTCATATCAGTTCAATTAATGTGTGGAGGGATTATTGATCAGCTCCTGTTGCTTTTGTTTGACTAATTTGTTATTAGTTTTATTGAAAGAACTGTAAAGAAGCCCTGTAATTCGTTTACCTCCAATTGAAATACAAACAAGAGAAAATGGCTAAGGCTTTGAATTTAAATTCTACTTCCGTTTCAGTCACTGTTTTATACATCTGTTTCTAGTAGATTGGAACATATTTATCATTGTAATCGCTAAGATAATTACGTATGTTTATTTTGGATCACGTGCATTACAGTCTCATGATGATTCATAAAAATTAATATATATATCAGTGATCATTTTTTTTAGATTTTTTTTTCTCTCTACTCATGATTTTGTTGGAAAGATTTGTAATATCATATACCTCGTGTGTGTGGAGTTACTATTTGTTAAAAGATCTTTTGTACTTTGTGGTCTAACCCGAATCGAATTCAAGTAGATTAGTCTCGTCGCAAAGCGGAGGAGGACACCATCTAGGTGCCGCTTAACAATAAAACCAAAAAAAAAAAATCACAAGCTTAAAAAGAAAATAAGCAGCCCAGTATACAAAGGTCTCACCAGTGCGTAGGGTCCTGAAGAAGTGTCGGACCACTTTTAGGTCTATTGTACGCAATCTTATCTAACATCACAAGAGATTATTTTCACAACTCGAACTTATGATCACATGGTCACACAATAACAATTCTTAGTGTTGCTCGAAGGCTCTTCTTCAAAAAGTTCTTATATTTTTTCACAAATAACAAAAAAAAGGGGCGGTTAGACAATCGTGTGGTTTGATTGAGGCTCAGGAAATTGCTTTTGGATTAAAAGTGTTTAGCAACATTTTTTTTTATTTAAACTAAATTGAAGTGAAAAAGTGGTTTATTTACATTTAAGTGAAATCAGGTAATACCCTCTATTAAGATGAGAACCACTTTTGTAAACGATGTACTAAAAAGGCTCTTTATATTTTTTTTGTCTTTCGGCATCACTAAAATAATTAAGAAGTTAGATTTCGCACCTTGAGTAACCACTGAGCCAATGGTTCAGTGGTTACTAGGAATACGAAATCAGACTCCTTAAGGGAGGTCTCGAGTTCGATTCCTAGGGAGACCCTATACTGTTCATGATGAATAGTATCAAACAAATGATCTCGTGTACAAGATACGTCCTTGTGTGGCGGTGGTTGTACCGGGATGAGACAATATTATAGATCCATAATGGCTGACGTTCGCCCCGAGGGGGTGCGCCCACACTTGGATAGGGGGCACGCTGTACAACCCAGGGTGTGATAGTAAGTGCTTCTTGAACTTTTTATTCTTCTAGCATGGTATCAGAGCCTTAGTTTTACAATAGGTTTTGGGTTCAAGTCTTATTATTGGCATTTGCATGTTCTCCTTTTGCATAATTGGTATTTCTCTTCTTCTATCTCTCTTTTGGCTCTCTACGTGCAAAATGAGGCTGCATGTGAAGGGAAGTATTGATGATAACTTAATATTCATTGTTGGAGCCCTTATCTGACGGCTATAACTTTTAGGTTGAATGATTTCTAATATATACATACATATATATATATATATATATATTAAGAAAGATCAATATTATAGATCCATAATGGCTGACGTTCGCCCCGAGGGGATGCGCCCACACTTGGATAGGGGGCACGCTGTGCAACCCAGGGTGTGATAGTAACTGCTTCTTGAACTTTTTATTCTTCTAGCATGGTATCAGAGCCTTAGTTTTACAAGAGGTCTTGGGTTCAAGTCTTATTATTGGCATTTGCATGTTCTCCTTTTGCATAATTGGTATTTTTCTTCTTCTATCTCTCTTTTGGCTCTCTACGTGCAAAATGGGGCTGCATGTGAAGGGAAGTATTGATGATAACTTAATATTCATTGTTGGAGCCCTTATATATATATTAAGAAAGATCCTACAATGAGTTGGTTTGTTGCTGGATTTTGAGTTAATCAAGTTGTTTTGATGTACTTCCGTGTAGGTCTCCTCAAAGAGAAACGATCCCGAGCTGAAGGAGGAAAATCCAAAGTTTCAAGCATTCACTGGGAAGAAATACTTGACAGACTAACCATGATCTGATCCAGAATTCTTCAGATATAGAATAGATAGAATAGTGCCTATTAGTATATATGTACATTCCTCCCCTGTTTCCTCCGTTGTAGCATATCTTCTTCTTCTTCTTTTTCTTTCTTCACACAGAGCTAGAATAGCTATTAAGTTGTGGTTCTGTCTTGAATGCACAACCATTCTTGTGTTTCATTGTTTTATAGATTCACATTGAAAACCATTTCTAATTTCTCTGTTCAAATATTTTTGTCAGATAGAATATATTTTGCCATTGTCCTAGATGCTTATTCAATCTTACTTTGCCTTCTTCATACTGCAGTTCCTTCTGAGTACTGTATATGTGCATAAGGAACTCACTTGGCACCATTAAATTTACTTTCTCATACTCACAAATTTAAAACAGGGGACAGCTGAAAATGATCTGTTATTAGATATTATGCAATGAGAATTTTACATCCTTGTGAGACTTAAAGAAAACTTCAGGGTGGGAGCTATGTAATGCATCCCAGGTGAAAAATGAAAAACTGAAATCTACAGGAAACACCCAGGTGGAAAGGGCAAAAAAGGAGAGGCTTATTGAATAATTTGACGATTACATTAAAGGCATGTACATCCCACTTAATAAGGAGAGAAACCAGTGAGAGGATCGGATTACAAAATTCAGAACCACATCTAAGCTAAGCTGTCACTGATGTAGCCATTGCAACCTCGCCGGAGTACCTGACCTTCTCAGACTTCTCTTCGGCTTCCCATAGCTCTGGCAATGCTTCTTTTATGTTGTGAATGCTCTCTAAAGCAAAATTTGCACCTTTAACTCTCTGAGAAGTGCCCACCTAATAACAAACAAAGGAGAAAATAAATAAGCAGCCATAATAGAACTTAAATTCCTCTGGCTTAAACTTGTCGTTACTCACTAAACGTTCTTCAGTTTTTAAATTTACTTACCAGAACTGTATGGAGACCCACTCGTTTTGCAGACTGTATGTTGCGGATACTGTCATCAAAAAATATCTGCAACATAGAAATTAGACCAATTCACAAACCATTAGCAGGCACAAATATGAAACAATAGATATAGACAAATAAATCAGAAGTTTTGACAAGTTAAGGTTTAATCAAACAACTTTGTTCTACTTGACAGGTTTATTAGAGTTCATTTAATTTTCATTTTAAGTAATTCCATTTGACTGTGTTTGATCATCTCACCATTCTCTCAGCGTCGATATTGGCTATTTTGAGAGCTTGTTCAAAAGAAGCTTCAGATGGTTTGCAGGAAATGGGTGTCTTTGGAAGTACAGAAACATCATTTGGTTCTGAAAAATGTCCAATAATGTCAAAAGGCTCAGTTGTGGAATTAATAGTTCTTAGACCTTCAAATGCTGATTCTTCATCTTCATCATCATTGGCGGTGTTCTTATGGGTGGGGTTCAGTGTCTCAAAGCAAATGATCCCCTCAAAACAGCCCTCCAAGCCAAGCCTGCTAAGTGCTTTTGCCGCATGAATCTTATCCGCATTCGTAAAGATCTGTTTAAGAGGAACAGAGCAGTTGTCATAAAATTTACACAGATTAAACCATTTGCTTGTCTCTCTATATAGCTAATTAAGGGCAAGTAACTTACAACTTTGCGAATGGGCAAGCTTAGTAGAAGGTTTCTAAGAAGTGGGTCTGGTTTTAGGTTCTCGTAAGGTAATCGCCCATGAACAAAACTGTAAAACATGAATGATGGCGTTATATACTATTTGTAAAATGAGAAAATGAATTACTTATAAAAGAGGAGGAAAAAGAGGGAACTGGGCACCTGTGGTATTCATCATAATCAAAATCATAGCCAATTGCCTGCATAGAATTAGAAAATAAACCTCTTAAAACAGTGAATTAACTAGTCAGCATGCTTTGTATTAAATGTTACAAATCTGATAAAAAAAAGACATACTCTAAGACCAGCCATTGTTGTTCCATAGTTTTTGTAGAGTAGATTACACATATCTGGAATTTTTGATTCCTCTATGCCAAGCTTCTCAACCATATAGTCTGGGGAAAAAAATAAGAGTCAATGAGAAAATTCGATATCGAGAGAAAAATGAATGCAAAAGAACAAAAGAAGTATCATTTCTGCATACCTCCAATATTTTTTCGGCATTCTTTAGCCAAACCAGAACTCAGGGGGTAGAGGGTATCATCTAAATCTGAAATTTTAGAACACAATTGTCATTAATAATTTTCTCTGTACTGTTAGTCCAAATTTGACAAACAAAAGTTTCTGATAATAAGACTTACCAAAGAGAAGGCAGTCATATCTAGGCCTCTGAACCTGTCCATATATACCCTCGTACTCCATGCTGCTCTCGAAAGCTTAAAAAGACTAAGAAAAAAAAAGAAAAGAACAATTAGCACTTGTATAGAACAAAAGATGTACATGAGCAGGAATAAGCATTAGAACAATTCTATAGAACCTGAAAGCAATTCTAGAATTAGAACTAGAGAACCTATTGGTTAAAAGCATTAGAACCTGAAAGCCCATTGACTAGGACTACCGCTAATATCAGAAACAAGAAGATAAATGGTGCGCATCCGTAATAGCAAATCAGAGAAATGGAATAAAAGTGGATTGACTAGTAACAAAAGTAGCTACATACTTAGAACAACTTCTTTCTTTCTTTCTTTCTTTTGTACGAATATAACCAAGTGGAAGAACGAGGAAGGAAAAAAACCAGAGTCATGGAAAAACCAGACATGCCCATCACATGGAATTAAAAATAAAACTTATTGGGCACGAATTGAACAACTAATAATTCTCCGGACGACCCAAGAATCAAATTCTTCTTAAAACCAAAATCAAATTGTTCAAAGCTTGGAACACAACTCTTCGAGCAAATCCAATAAGATGAAAGTTAAGGCCATATTATTATAAAGCATAATCCTCATGAAAACCCAGAAAGCCTAGTGTAGAAAACAAGGGAAGAATAATCAAAATGACAGAAAAACTAAACTGGGTGTACTGGTAAAAATGGAACATACCAATCAACCAGAATATAGAACAGAACAGAACAGATGGAGAAGGGAAAGAAGGAGGGGGGGAAGAAGCAGTAGGGAGGGAAGGGGTTTAAATAGGCAAACCGTTGCTCCTTAAAACGTCAATTTACAGAATCTTTTCAAAAAAAAAAAAAATTCATACACAAACAAAGTTGATTGAAACGTGAGAGGAAGGGAAGGGGAAGCATGTCAATTTTCTCACATTATATTAACTAATTAATTAATTAATTTTTGCTGTGAGGGCAGGCTCAACCGGCCTATCTTATTAGACCTCTCTCTCTCTCTCTCGGTCTCTGTGGCTTCTGGGGTCCCAGGCGGCTCTCAAGCTGTGATTGGTCATAGAGATTGTGGTTGGAAAATATACCCACGTCAACACATCAAACACATTTGCGTCTCGCCCCCCATTATTGAGTTCTTAAGCAACTCTACCGTTCAATCCAAATCAACACGGCAGTATATAGAGACTAATATACTTTTCAAAGGTTAATTAATTAGGAATATGTTCTTTTCACATATCTTCTTATTAATTTTTATTATTATTAGCATCTTGATTAATGCTATAGTTAACTCGATAGTTATATTTTATAATTAAATTTTTAAAATTTATATTTGTATTTATTTTTATTTTAAAAGTATGTAAAAAATTAAGTTTCATTAATAGCATATATTGGTTGAAATAAACACAGAGAAAAATATAAAAACTGAAAAAGTGTTAGTTAGATTTAATTGTTTCAAAAATATTTCTTTAACTGTTTATTATGGATTGGAATTCAAAATTTCTAATAGATAAAAAAAATTATTAAAATTATGATAAAAGTAACACACTGTCGATAAAAAGTTTTGACTTTATAAATAATATAGATATTGATAAAAGAACAATGTTAAAAGGATTGAAAACTTCACATTATTTGCTATAAACTAATGTAATATCAATTTTATAACTAAAATTCTTTTGCAGTTTTCAATAAAAGAACAATGTTAGAAGGATTGAAAATTTTAACTATTTTCTTCTTTTTTTTTTTTCTTTTGAAGAACAGAGTTGGTGTAATATTTGAGATTTTTTTGTTGAAACTTAGAAATCATAGATCCAAAAATTATTAAAATAGCCTATTTTTTAATATAAAAGCAGGATTGTATACAACATTTTTTTTCCTATTGTACTCACGGTCGCAGACTGTTTTGGCACCATTTTCTCAAACTACCACTGTAACCAGACAAGACAAGGTAACTTTCAACGACAAATACCATATTTCAAATATGTCAATTTATATTATAATATAATAATAAGCGCACCTAGTCAGCTGTTTGACGCACAGAAAAATCAATCAACAGAAAAATATATTATTATGTGATATTTTAACTTCTTTTTTATATTAATATCTTAGACAAGGAAATGTACAAATCTTTTGTTTTATATATATGAATCATTATCAACATTTTTTAATCTTATAAAATGGATCCAATAGCATTTAATTACACATGTGATTCATGAAATGAACTGATCAATCATTTCATATGAATTATGTAGGATACAAACTCTTCTTTGTGATTTCTTCTTTTTATTTTTTTTATTTTTTAGCAATATATAGAAAGTATATATTACTGGCTTCCGTTACCTTTTAAATGCATGTGATATATAGCTTGATATTTGTAGAGAAATGCTATAATAGTTCTTAACCTAACTCATGACATATAAAAGAAACATACTTAATTAAAAATATATTTTTTAAGAGATCTATGATAAAAGTCATGTTAAGAGTCACTATAACATTATATATATACTAGTAAATTAGAGTCAAAATTATTTTTATGACCCACAATATATACTCAAAATTAATACTCATATTATATTAGTAAATTAGAGTTAGAATTGACTTTATAACCTATAATACATACTCAAAATTATAATCATGTTAATATGATGTATAGTAAACGGTATGCGTTCTTTTCTCTTTTTTTTTCTTTCTTATGATATAGTAATACCAATATTATCACGTAAGCATGATTATATTTTAAGTCATTTTAATATTTTCAAGTAAAAGTAACACCATGGTCTACAATCATATTTTGTACGTAATCATTTATGTCCTCGAGATTACCTTGTATCATACAATATATACTAGAAAGGTTTCGAGCAAAATACACAATTATTTAAAGAAGACGATCAATGATGAAGTCAATACAATAAATAATAATAAAATTGGGGGCCGGTGCCCCAACTAATGCTGCGAAAGTGACCAACCTTACACAACTTTTTATAGTTTGGTTAATACAAAAGTACAATCGAGTGAATATAAATTGTTGGGGACAAAATTTACACGGAAATCAAACCACACATTAAAATCCTCTCCTCTCAATTATTTCACCGACCTGGGCCTGGGGTTGCCATGACTTTGACATCATTTTTTATATAAAATATTCTGTTAATCTATTATTATGTCGCTTTTCATTCTTGTCTTCTTCTTTGCTGGTAATTGTCATGCAGCTGGTGCTGCTGCTGCACTGTAAAATCTGCAAAAAATATTTAAAAATTAAAAAAAAGGAAAGAAAACCAACCTCTCTTAATATTTAATTATTTGGCTTCTTATAATAATAACTCATGATCAATTAATTAATTTAGGTTGATCAAACTATAGGGCATACCGACGACGGCTGTTCTGGAAACAATAAATTTCAGTAGAAGTTATGATTCTCAAGCTAGCGATGTAGCATCATTTTATTAGCTAGTAGACGACGAGGTTGATATTTTGTTAATATAATTGCAGAGACTGTTAATTAGGAGGAAATTAAGAAAGAAGCACGCGCATGCACGCTGTTAGGTCTTGGATTTTTATAAAATAGTATATATTATTATTGTTGGGTGCTTGGAATTATATAATTTGCTAGTTTTTAAGCTTTAGTTCGATCAACCGAATATATTGGTATTGGTACATGGGTACAACTGTACTGAACTGTGCATGCATGGTTTGGTGAGCTTTAATGTTGGCTGGTCCCATTTGGCTCAATCATTCATCATCTCCCAGCTGCTGTATTAATAATTGATTTAGGCAGGTTCATAAATTGATACGTCTGCGTGTCTTGATCACAAGATCAAGTTCCTTGAGCCAAAAGAAAATATATAATTAACGCCTCACTTATCTGAGGCAAGCAATCACCCACGTGTCATGAATCATAAAGATTTTCTATTATTATGTATGTATGTATGTATTATTATTATTATTTTATTTGAGAAATATCAATCTTATTGTACTAAATTATAATTAATGTGTAACTAAATAATTATATTTATTAATTAAATTATTTATTACATATTTAAAGATGTATAAAATATTAATATTCAATTGATATATATATATATATATATATATATATATATATATATATATATATGTGTGTGTGAAGTTGCACATAATGCAATTTAATTAACATTTTTTTATTTTTTTATCTAAAAATTGATCTTGTTCTTTTGTATTGGTGCAATGACCTTGAGATCACAAGAAGCCTATATGAGCCCCTGCCCCTTTCTCACCTAATTTTGGTCTTTGAAGAAAAAGTTAAAATAACAGTGACCCAACATTAGGTTGCACAAGTGGTGAAATTGAGAGACATAAAATTTTATTATGAAATAGATATCTTGAGTTCAAGTTTGATCTCACTCACACAACGGCGTATTTCAATATTTGTGGCCTTGCCCCAAAGACCTAACGGGGGTGAGCCCAAATATCCTGACTTCAATGAAATAAAATAAAATAACACCTCAGTGATCCACAAAAGTGATACTCTATTAAAATCATTAGATCATTTTAGGAAAAGACAGTTTTGTGGCAAAGGAAAATTCGGACTCTACAAGGTGACGTGCTTCAAGAACACAACTACTCGACTTTCCTTATCTTTCAGTGCCTTGCCGTAATGTAATTCAAGAAGCAGCGGTGCAAGCGCATAGCACATCAATAAACTTAAAATAATTGGCTCCTAGACCAAACACATTGGCACTCCAATGATTGGGGACCCTTTAATGGATCGGCTTCATTGAGAACTTATCCATAAAAAACCTTACTATATAATAGATTGTAGAAGGTATATATGTATATATTATATATATAATAATAAACCACTGTTATTGTTTAACAAAATACATGATAAGTTTTGTTCAAAAGAATAACATCAAGAAATTTAGTCCCAAAAGCTCTTACTTCACGCATCTTCCATACCCAATTTGCCTAAGAACATTAACTGTCCCTTTCCAATATTATATGATTCGCAATTAATAATATTTACAAGAACATAAGGTAAGTGATACATATAATTGGTTATTTTAAATCAAGTGATGGGCAACGCATCAATGGAAAAACTGCTGGTGAAGTTGTAAAAAGTGGCACTTTAACTTCCTTTTCCACCAATCCTCACATTGTGAGGCTGAGATGAGCCCAAGTAGAAAACTTTTCTTGTCTTCGTGCTTGCCAATAAATGTATAAGAGGCCCCATATATACATATACGAGGATGCGAATTATAATTTTATGTGGAGGTGTTACCATCTCACCACAAATGAATAATTAGTAAACAAAAATAATAATAATTTATGTGGAAATGTTGGCACCACAGCGTACAAATTGGATCAAATCCACTTCAAATGGTCAAATAAGAAGGAAACACCAAGCACCTGACCACGCCATTTACTAGCCACATGTCCATCTCATCTCCATTACATGGTGAGGAATGGGGAGAGCATTAATTTCCTTTAATGAATGTTACAAATTGATTAAATTAGAATTTTGTGGTCACAGTTGGTTGATTTAGATTTAATAACAAATTAGAAGCAGTGATTTAAGTCAAATCCTGAATCAGTGGCGATCAATAAAGAGGAAATTATTTTAAGAAAAATGTTCTACGTAAGTTTGGGTGTCAACGCCATTTTTTTACGTTGTCATCTAATTTTTTTAAATATTTTGAAAATACGTGTGTATTTGATGATACTCGTGTATCCCCAAAATAATGCATGTGCATTTTCAAAACGTTTAAAAGAGATTGGATACCAACGTCAAAAAATAACGTTGACACTCAGCGCAACATTACTCAATTTTTTTAATAATGTTCTAAATCTCAAAGGGATTCTAGCTGGCTATGGCTCCTACCTACATGGATGATCAAACTATACAATTCCTACCACCCAATTGCTGCACTTCCAAGATGCTTGCTTAGTTGCTTGGCCTATTGTTCCAGCTCACTGGCCTAAACCCATTTCAATATTTCTTCACCTTATCTTATCAACAAAAAATAAATATTATTTAGACACCATTTTGTTTTAGCTTAACATGCAAGGAAGCTGAAGTGACATCTACCCAGATTTGTATGACTATGATACAGATGTTAACGTGTGGATTCTTCTGCACATGATGTTGTGGTGATAGCAATCTCTGTATGGTTGAGATTCATTTGGATAATGATCAACATGAGTCAAGATTTCACTGCTTTTTTTATTCTTCTAAGATTTCTCGAGATAAGCCATGACGAGTGATTCTGTTGAACCACTTCTTTGTTAAGTTTTCAGGGATCCTTTTAGGAGAGGCAGGTTGTTATGGCAGACAAATGGTGGAATGGTGATGAGAAAGTAGTGTTTCCAGTGTTATGTGGAATGCGAATCTTCTGTTAAATTATGTCATATATGAACGAGAACATATAGGCAAAAACAGAGGCAAAAAAGCTCCTTTCCTCTGCTTTTGCTGATGTTATAGAGAAACATGAACAGAGGATTCTAATTTAATTTGGATAGCCATATGCACTTTTGAGTTAAATTCCACACCAGTTATAAGATACTTAACTACCATACTATGGAAAATTGTTTATTTCTATTGCAACCCACCCTATTCAATTTTTATTCTAGAGTTCAAATAGTTTTTACACTAGGGGCTCACGGCAAGATGATAAGAAGATACATTTCAATTAAACATATATTCCAAATAGATGTAATGGGCACCATACAAACCACATTCCAAGGTCTTGTGGGGAAAGAGAATTTATCAAAGGCATATTAATAAGAAGATCAATTCAAGAGATTAATTCTTGCAAGGAATGCATTGTTGGGAAAAATAACATTATCTGTACATTTTTCTTTTTCATCCAGAAGATATGGGGAGAAAAAAAACATCTCATATACAAAATAAACTCTAAAAAGTACTAGGTGGGAACTACTTCTGGATCAAGTGGTGACCCATCAACTACTACATTCTCACCCTGCGCCGCAGTCTGTCTATTCTCTTGTTCCTCGAACCCTTGCTTGAACCTATCATAATTAGTTGGCTCACTGCTCTTGAATGGACGCTCCCCCAGTATTCGAACCAAGTCATCATGGTGCAGAACCTCCTTTTCTAGCAGCAACTCTGCAAGTTTAGTTACGTGCTCTTTGTGCTCAGTTAAAAGCTGTACCGTTCGATCATAAGCTTTGGATACCCATTCTCTCACTTCACCGTCAATAATCGCAGCCGTCTTGCTACTATAGGGCTTGGTCATTTCAAAAGAATCTTCTCTCTGAGGAAAAGAGAGGAGACCTACTTTATCACTAAATCCATACACTGCTACTTGGGCATAGGTCATTTTGGTCACCTTCTCCAAGTCATTCTGGGCTCCAGTTGATATTTTCCCCAACAAAACCTGCATTAGTACAACACAAGAGTGTTGATTAGGACCTTAGTTTCTTTTCTACTCGATGGAACAAAGTTTCTGTAACTATCTCCATAAAATGAAGACAAGTCCGTTTAGTAAAGGTGCCAATAGGTTGGTCCAAACCCCAAAACCAAACCAAACCGATGAGTTTCATTCAGTTCGGTTTTGATTTAGTTTGATTTGGGTCAGGTTTGAAAAATATGTAACCTAATCAGTTGGGTTCACTTTATGGTTTGAGACTTTGAAAATAAATCTAAACTAAACCGACTTCAAAGTTAAATGAGTTAGTATTTTAGCTTTTAATGTTTAAGAGTTTTTCTTATGATGCATACATCATCCAAGGTAGTCAGAATTGGATCCTAACTAGGATCACTAGGGGTTCTTGAGGCTCAAATAGTAGGACAGGATCGTGAGTCGTAAGATTCTACAAATCGATTAAATAACATTTTAATATATACATATTAAAGATGTCAAATAAAAATAAACAAACACTTGTAATACATAAACTAATCCAAAATATTGGGCATGTAGCAGAAGAGATAGATTCTCTAGTCAACAAAATGTTGACAAGAGATCAAGTTTCAAATCCTTGCGTCCCCTATACCATTTATTAAGTCGATTTCACATAAGTGTGAAGGTAAAATATCAAATTGCATGCATGTGTCCAACCCACATGCCACAAAAATTGTCGATGTATAATATGATTCAATTTCAATGTCTACACAAAAATATATTTTATGTATAACAAAATTACAAAATTACAAAATTTGGTGTGAGTTGAAGGGCAAAGAATGGAAGTAGAAGAAAAGAAGCAACAAAGAAAAAATATTGTAAAAAAAGAAGTCGACCATGATCCTAATCCTACGACTTGGATTGCTATCCTAGTCCAACTCACTCAATAAGATGATTCTATAACAATTTGGATCCCGATCATGACTACCATGATATTATCTAACATTTGCAAAATCATCTTATATATAATTAGGATTTTTTAAAAAAATTTATTAAATGTGCATAAGAATTACATTAAAATATACATATATAATTAATTAAAATTAATATTAATACTTAATAAATGTGTATTTAAGATTTCAAACTGATCAACGCAAATTGAACTAAATCAATTATTTTCAGTTTGCTTTGTGATAATTGATTGGTTCAGTTTGGTTTGAGAAAAAAGCAAACCGGTTAACTTCGATTTGGATATTAAACCGACCCCAAACAAACCATTAACACCCCAAGCCACTAAAGTCACAAGGTAAAGATAACAATACCTGCTCAGATGCTCTTCCTCCGAGAGTCATGCATGTCATGTCAAAGAGCTGCTCTTTGGTCATCAGGAGGTTCTCACTGGGAACATATTGAGCGAAACCCAGAGCTGCAGTACCACGAGGGACAATTGTGACCTTTAGCAAGGGCTCTGCATGTTCCAAAAACCACCCAGCCACAGCATGACCAGATTCATGGTAAGCAACTGTTCGGCGTTCCAGCTTGCTTATTACCTGTTCAAAGAGAAAGAGGTCAATTTATTCTACATTTGAAAACTGCATTGAAAGCCTTGTAATGCACTATAGAAGGCTACTGCATCTTCCAAGAAATTTTTCTGATGCCGTCCATGTGATGCATACATGCAAACTTCCTTAAAAATAAACAAAACCTTGTCCCAAGAATACAAATAGTCTCAGGCTGGTATTATATAAATGTTTTATGATCTTTACTGCATTTGTAATTATCAAATTCTTAATGAAATACATTTATCAACTGCAACTTAAAAAGGGCATAATTATCTTATAGATGTAAATATTGATATTTGGAACCAGAAACATTGAAGGGCGATTGCATATTGATAACCAACCGGTGGTCTGATACTCTGGTACACTTAACCAAGTCTGATACAAACATGCATGTCCATGTCTTTGGTCTATGGTAATTGACAAGAAATTTCTGCCGTGATTCATGGTGCCATTTCAAAATTTGCAGAAAATTCCTAAGTACAATTTCTTGAACTTAAAAATCAAATCCTTAATCCAGTAAAATATAATGAAACCTACCATATCCTAGGACGGTAACCATTGTAAAACCAGATGGTTGCAGCTCAATTTAAGGGGAGGTCATTTGGTGTGTCATTTTCAGATAGTGTATGGTTTTTGAAGAAGGTAGAGAAGGAAGAGGTGCTCACACTGGATACAACTCAATTAAGCTTTTTCCCAACTTCAAGGGGAAACAAAACTAGAACCTATGAAGTAGATTCTCTAAAAGCCATGACGTTCTTTGAAATTCTGAAAAAAGTTTGTGCCAAAATTCCAAATGAAATTTTAAAACGGTATAAAAAGAACTAGCCCTTCTGTTCAATTTTTGTCCTCCCATCTACTTAGAGCACGAACCCTACACCCACAAAATCCCAAACCCTTCTTACTATTCAACCTTATTTTTATTAAATATAACAAAATACTAAATAAGACCGAGTAAGAAGAGAAGTGTTTTGTAGGTTTTCTCTTACCCTTTTTTTTTTAAGTTTATTTTCTGTTTTACAGATATTCAAAAGTTACTTTCTATTCCAAAAACGTTTTGTTATTACATGGAGCAGAAGCAATGTTACGGAAGACATTGCAGCTTCCAATGCTACGTCAGTTACAATTCTTTCAAGGCTCAAAGACGGTAAGATGCAGCACCAAGAGGGAAAAAGGAAGAATAGAGAGAAATTAGAAGAACAAGAAGAAGAAATAGTAGAAGGGCAAGAAGAAGAAGAAGAGAGGAAGAGGGAGAAGAAGAAGAAATCAGTAATCAGTGTTTTATTCCATTTAATCAAATCTGTCGCTTTCAATTACAAACATACTATTTATAGAAATCTAAAATACCTAATCCGTATCCTACTGCAATTTAGAAACATTTTTTTTAGTAGAAACAAGTAATGTATTGTATTATAGTAATAAAAGAAAGCCAGATGACAAATTGAGATAAGCACCAGAAGTGCTTATCCCACCCCCAATCTGAAAGTGTAAGACCATTAGCCCATGGGTAAGCAAATACCCACGTACTTGCCAAAGGTCTAATTTACTCCCATAGATGTTCTACATCCTTGGTTAGATTGTTAAAAACCTTTCTATTTTGCTCCAACCAAAGTGACCATAGTGTGGCATAGAAAGCAATTAGGCCAACCTCCTCGAACCTCAAAAATCTTGTGAGATAGGATAATGACAAACCGTCATCTACATTTTGAGGAATACCAAACTTGTCACCCAAAAAGACGAACCATTTATGCCAAATCCTTCTCGCAAAATGGCATAGAAAGAAAGTATTTTGTAAATCCTACGAAACTAAAATCCTATGAAAATAAAATAACTAGAGTCCTACTGAAATAAGAAACTAAATCCTAAAATAAACTATAAAATAAAATATTTTAGATATTAATAATATTTATTTATTTATTTCTATTGCATTCTTCATTACAGTGATAGGTTTTTCCCCCAAAACTACAACACTCCCACTCCCTTTCTTCTTTTCCTATCTATTCTCCTCCTGTTCCCCTCCCCGCCCCCCCAAAAACTTTTGAAGTAGTTAATTACCCATACACAAACCTCCTTTTTTCCTTGTGATGAAGCTGCAACACGTCACAAACATGCACCCAATTGCACAAGAATTATTAGCCTTTTCTTGAGATATGTATTCTTTTAGATTTGAATTTGGTAAAAGCTTGTCAATATATTAATCAAGGATACCATAACCAAAAAGATTAAAAAAAATAACAATCAATGAATTGTGTTTAATATTTTGCATCCACATGTTACAAAAAGCCACATAAGCAGTGAAAAATGACCAATGCATGGGCTACAAACCAATGCTAATCACAAGAAACAAGAACAAAAGACATTGCATGCAATTGTGGAAATGCATACAAGAATTGTGGTATAATAGTGCAGAATGAAATGTAGAAGCCTCAAAGCAGTCATAATGATAAAGAACTCAGCAAAATGCTACTCATAATGGAGAATGGGAGTATGAATTGGAGAACATCAAGAGACAATTTTCTAAACCAGCAGCAAGATCAGCCGCATTTCATGAACCTAAATGTCCAATAAAAGGATAAGGAGATGGGAATAGATCAATGGAAGTATCAGGAAACAAGATCCTACAGGGTGTCATTTTAAGGTCTTAATAGGAGATTTAATAAAACAGAGTTACATTTTACATGGTCTCAACATGTTCAAGTATCAATGCATCTCAGAAAGTTCCGGGAAGGTGAAAAGATAGAAAATTATGTTGTCTGCAGCAGTTGAAAGACACAGAAATGAGATTTCACAGAAAAAGATCTGAAATAGAATGGTCAAATAAACTAAAGTTAAAAACCCTGAATGGTGACAAGAACCAAAAATGACAAATAGTGCAGCAGTTACCTTATTCTTCTTCTCCAAGCCACCAATAATTCTATCTATTGCAGCCTCAAAATGATCCATCGTTACCTTGTCACTCTCATTCCTAGCAGCAATTAAGGCAGCCTCATTACATACATTTGCTATGTCAGCTCCAGCAAATCCAGGTGTCAAGGCTGCAAGTCTCTGAGAGTAATATGATGGCTCGTGATCAAGTTTGATCTTTTTTAAATATATTTGAAATATCTGATCCCGGCCTTTAATGTCAGGTTTGTCAATCGTAATTTGACGATCAAAACGGCCAGGCCTCAACAGGGCCTTGTCTAAAATATCAGGTCTATTAGTGCCAGCAAGCACAACTACACCAGCAGTTGTTCCAAATCCATCCATTTCCACCAATAACTGATTGAGTGTACTTTCACGCTCATCATTAGAACCTGTGAAGCCTCCACGTCCTCTTGCCCGACCAATTGCGTCTATCTCATCAATAAAAATTATACTAGGTGCACATTGTCTAGCTTCTGAAAACAAACTCCTCACCCTTGACGGTCCTACCCCGACAAACATCTCCATGAATTCTGAACCAGATATGGATAGAAAAGGAACACCAGATTCACCTGCAGTAGCTTTGGCAAGAAGTGTCTTTCCTGTGCCAGGTGGACCTACAAGAAGGGCACCTTTGGGAATTTTTGCTCCTAACTCCTCATATTTCTTCGGATTCTTGAGGAAGTGCACAAACTCCATGATTTCCTGCTTTGCCTCATCACAGCCAGCCACATCTTTGAAATATACCTGGATCAAGAAAAAGAAAGTCATTTTTGAGTGCTTAATACTAGGGGGCAGAAGGTTGTGCATACAACCCAGAGCCGCTTGCAGGTGATAGGGGATAAGATAGAAATGGCAGACAGCTCATCTTGCTAAAAATAGGAAATCTATACCATATCCATGCAAAAGGGGGAAAAACAGTTGGGATGCAAACATTTTAATATCTAATAAGGAAGAAAAAAATCCAGATCCAAAATAAACCAACCTTGTTCTTGGTATTCTTATCCAGTTTTGTGAAATGAGCTTTTCCAATATTGAATATACCTCCTCTTCCTCTTCCAGCACTGCCGCCAAGGCCAAATCCGCCCTGCATTCTTCGTCCAGTGTACAAGAGGAATCCTACAATCAATGCTGTGGGTAAAAATCTCATCAATTCTTGATACCATACCATCTCAGATACATATGTCACAGGAACATAATCATGTGGGTCTATTCCTAATGCTTCCTGGGCTTCCTCCAACTTCTCCTCAAAAGATTCAACACTTCCAATATTAAAATAATACTTATACTGGCTTACATTTCCTCTTGCAGGCATACCATCCATAGGACCCTGGACAACCTCCTCATTGGACGGATTATTTTTAGGTGGCGAATTTCTGACAAACACCTTGGCAACTGATTTATTGGAAACAATAATGTGATCTACAAAACCAGGCTCAAGAAGCTTATTTTTGAACTCTTGAAAACTTATCTGTAAACATAAGGCATACAACATAAGAAGATAAAATGAGGAATTTACAACATATTTACAAATAAAATTACAAACAATTAAATGCAAATTCTGCATGTCATAATGCAAAGCACAAAAATTGGCAACGTTTGACCACATCGCATGATCACAAATAAATCAGACTACATGGCTGAAAAAGGGCAACCAAACGTTACTTAAGAAACACAAGAAAGAAAGGAGGATGAGAAGAGAAAAGATCATGAATTATCACCCTGATCCAACCACTATGGAAGCAGATGTAGTTCCAAGAGAAGTCATAAACTGTACCAGGCTCTGAAAGCAGCAAAATCAACAATTATCTTACTAGGCCGCTCCAATCCCTGGAAACATCCTATTTTTTTTTTCCTGATTCTACCACCTTCAAATTATCAAAAGATAAATCTCAATGTTGCCATTGAGTATCACCTTCGTAAGTAAGGTATTATTCAGAGTGCAAATCACAGATCTGTATTCAATCATTGATTTCACCCTTGTTTTGATATTTTACCAAAATAGATGGAACACGGTACACATAGTTTCTACATTCAGCACATTAACAACACTTGAGAAACTGCAGCTGAAGTTAGATCAATTTTATCAACCCTAGTTCAAATTCCAACATTGTTTACGATTTCATACAGAATTAGGCCTACACCTCACAGTGCACTGTGCACCTCAAGGAAATACAAGGCTTGGCACCTCAAGGTAGAATTAAATGAAGCTCTCACTTCAAAATATTTAGGCTTATTCAACATAGAGTAATAGACTCAAAGAAGTGCAAACTGCAAAGCCTAAGCCTTGCCTAGATAAATGTATGAGGTGACACATCTCATACATTGAAATATTTCTCTTTAATACTAAAACAAACATAATAATAGACCTATAACATGTGAAAATATTAATATAATGGATTAAAATACACTTCATAACACCAACAATGCTTAATGCATACTGTGTATATGATGAATTCTTCTCTATAATTTGTTTATGTTGACATAAGAATTGAAGGTTCAAAAAAAAAAAAATAACATTTACAAGAGGTACATGAGTAAATTAATGCATCTAACATTTTTTTTCTATTTTAAATGAAGGATTTACAAAGTCACAACATACGACAAAATAAAGTGTTGGGATCCAATTGGCTACCTTTTTAGTAAATTAACGTATCCGATCATCATGTAGCCATTTAACATCTGATGCCAAATTCACACACTAAATAATACGGAATAATAATATGTAGAAGTCATGAACTTGCACAATGAATTGTTCTAGGACAAATAAAGTTATAGTTCGTTAAATAACAAGCAATAAATTTAAAATTAGAACTTATTCTCAATAAGTAACAATAAAACAAGTGTTTTAAGTATATTTTGCAAAAAGGAATGTATATATATATAACATGTTAATAAACTAAGTGTTACAGAAATGCAAATGCTAAGATGGATATGTAGTAAAACTTTAGAAGATAGAATTAGAAATGAGCATACTCGGGAAATAGGGGAGTAGCACCAATTGGAGCTAAAATGAAAGAGAACAGACTAAGGTGATTTGAAGACATATAACGTAGGCCTTTAGATGTAGCACTTAGGAAAAGTGACCTATTAACATTAGGTAGTAACAATAGGGGTAGAGGTAGACCAAAGATAACACGGACAAAGATAATTAAGAAAGATCTAACTTCCTGTAATTTGAATGCGGACTTAGCCCATGATAGAGCGAAGTGGAGGAAGCATATTCATGTAGTTGAACCCATGTAGTTGGAAAAAGGCTTAGTTTGCACATTTCCCCAAGGGCTTACTAGGGAGAGGGGACCGGATACCCATCCCTGGCCCCCCAAAAACATAAAAATAAAAATAAATAAATAAATAAAATTTACAACTTTTTGACAACTTCTACTCTTAAGCATGGTTCAAAAAATCGCTTTAATTAGCCAAATTTTGGCTAATTAATTTGATTTTTTAAACCACCAAAGTGTAAAGTGGATGTAATAGGAGAAAAAAATACAAAAATTTGCCAAAAAAATTCAATAAAATTCGACAAATGTTTAAATTTTCATTTAGAAAATACAAAAATTCGATGAAATTTGATCGAATTCTACAAAATTTGACAAAGAACTAAGTATGTGTTATTCCATCAATAAAAAATTAAAAAATTACCAATAACTATGCATTATTTTTAACTTTATCAACGGTCAACCAACATAGCAACATAAATAAATAATAATAATCTAACAAGTTAACAAATCATGTAATTTTATGGGATATAGCTTACGGAAAAAAGAAGAAAAGACGCAAAAATAAATAATAAATAAGACAAAAACTTAAAAATACGTTGAAAGAGTTTCTAAAGCAATTTTCTTTTGTTAAAACCTTACAAAACAATATCTAAATGATAAACTAATAAATTAAACAAGATGAAAAAGTAATATATCTAAATGATAAACTAATAAATTAGGCAATGTAAAATGTCAAACTAGAGAAGTATATAGTTAAGAAGCAAGGCACCACAAAATTGAAAATCAAAACATAGAAAAGGGATCAAAATGAAACGCCGCCATTTCAAATTCATCAACCTACTTAAAAAGATTGATTTTGTTAAGTCATTTATGGATATTTTATGTATTAAAAATGTCTATTTATATTGGTTTTTAGCTAATACTGCAATAAATCATGAAATTTTAGCATCTATGCAAAAATTCTCTAAATCTCTAATTTTACGAATTTTTACAAAAATTCTCCACATCGAATTAAACCTCCCCCGAATTAATTCCAATTTTCAAGTGAGCGGAGTCTAGGGCGAAGTCGAATTTTCGATTCTTGCTCTTAAGAATGGCTTTATTATCGAACAAATTAAGGTTTGTAAATGAGAGGGAAAAGGTTAAAAACAATGACTAAAGTGCTAAAATAATGAAAAAGACAAAGTTCAAATTTTCATCTCCTCTAAACCTCTTTTAAGTTTTTTTACGATTTCAATGGTGATGTAGACAAGTGGCAGAAATAAATAAAAAAAAAGGTTTATCAAAGGAGAGGAAGAAAAGATTCTAAGGCACAAATTCTGATTTGAAATTCTCTAGAGGATGGTGGAGCTAGTTGTGACCTTTTATAGGTTTCCTTATTAATGAAGTTGTGAAACCAAGGAGTTGGTCAAGATGAAAGTCAAAGAGTTGGTTCTTTGACCAAGAAGTATTAAGTGTCTTTAGTTTTCCTAGATAAAATAACTAGTAGTCATAACTATTTCTTAGATTTTCTATGGAATACTTAAGAGTTCCTGGGGGTTGTTAGATTTCTTAGAGTTTTAATGCTTGTATGTTCCAAGAATCATTGATGATTCTTGATCTTTTGTGTTGTAAGCGTTTATAAATAGGATTGTAATTTTCTTTTGAAGCATTGAACAAAGTTACAGATTTGAGTCTTTTCTCTATTGGGTTTGTGTGATACAATCCAACCTTAGGTGTGATGCCAAGGTTTTCTAGGAGTGATTCCTAGACCTGCTATCTCTCTACTCTAACTCTTCACCTCTATTTTCCATAACTATTCCCAACACAAAACTACCAATCCAGTAATTTTCTTTCAACCCCCTTATCAAGCTAATTAGCTAATTAGCCTACAAAACTACATCAAATGGCCCTCCCCCACCACTTATCAAGCTAATTAGCCTAATTGTCGAGGGAATTTTCTTCACATGCCTAGGCAAAACCTTGGCAACACTAATTGAAGTAAACATTCTTTTTCTAACTTTATAAACAAGATTGTCGCAGAAAGAGAAAGTTTGTGCAACTATTCGAGTGTGGAACATTTTTAATGTGCATTGTGCATGGTATACTCAACATCCAATACTCAAGGCTAACATATGTGATTCATTATGAGCCATGACTGATGGTAATCACACCATGTGACCACCAATCCCATACCTTTTTGGTTTGCTTTAGTTTGTCATAACAAATCTCGTCAGCATCCCCATAGCTTCTTGATTTTTAAACTAACTAAGCACTACTGAATCTTGCTAATTATAGTTTATTTAAATTTTAGGCATTTCAGCTCATTCTTTATGATTATTTAAGTATTGAATCATATTTGAGATATGCTAACATTAGTAGTTTAACTTGACTGTGTCTTTTGCAAAGTTAAGGCATCTATTGATAGTATCTAATATACTTACATTATTCCTAGTTCCTAGCTCTATGTTTTTATGCTTCGTTTATCTTCAGATTTATTAAATTTTTCAATAATTCTTGCAGTATTCTCCAAAAAAGAAAGTTGAGGCTTAGTCAAGACTCTAGCAAGCAAATCAAGTACACACCACAAATGTTTACACATTAGGTAAAAGAATGGAATTCATTGAAAAGCCATCATTGCTAATGTGCTGAAGCAATGCCTAGTGAGTCATGGCCTAGCCTCCTAGGCAATAATATCAAAATATTACATTATACAGGCACAAAACATCTAAATAATATAGAATATTAGAATTAAATAATTTCACCCAAAGTAACTAAGAGGCACAGCAGTCACTTAAGGAGAGATGTGCCCCTGACGCCTAAAGTGCAAAGCATAAGGTAAGGCACATGCTCAGTAGAAATAACGTACAAAAATTTATAAAAGTTCATTATACATTAACTCAAAAAAGTTATAGTAAATTAGGAGAGGTTGACCATGGTTGTCAGGGAGTATAGTTCAATTCATGAACTGCCTTGTAATTGAGATAAAGAATAGATGTGTGAAGTTGGTCAATATGGTATGGCATTTTTTAGCACTACTGGTGCTTTGTCTTGCTGCGGATGTTAAGATCTCATTATGTTTAATATAATACAATATATTTCGTTTCTTCTCAAAAAACAAAAAAAGTTATAGTAAATATATATTTTATTAACTGAGCCTCCATTTTGAACTAAACTACCTAAATAAAATAATTTTTTTAGCAAAAGCGAGTGATTGTGAAGTTACATGACAATTATAAGAATAAAACAAAATTGCAATTTATAAATATATAGCTATACAGCCCAAAATTAAATGTGATAAAATTATAAACCATAATACTGAAATCCTTAAAAAGGATTAAAAAAGTAACAATAATTTTACATAATTATTTTGGTATTCAAGAGGCATCGGTGAAAGACGCATAGCAAAAGAGTAATGCCACACATGTATCCACCTCGCACTTGGTCTTAGGTTCAGGCTTGAGTTGGGCACTTCACTTGAAGTACATATCGCATGCACTCAGGCTTCAACCTACCTAAATGTGCACCAAAGGCGCATTGCAACTTCTTAACATTTATTACATAAAGTATTTACCAAATTTAACAACTAACCTATGTCCTATTAAAATTTAAGAAAAAAAATTAGAAATGGTAGTTTAAAAAAAAAAAAACCACAAAATAATAATAATAATGACACTAGCTCAGACATTTATCCACTAGCTGGATTAATATTTTGTTTCTTATGCTTTTTCTAAAGAAAGAAAGGAAGTCTTGGTGCAACGGTAAGAGTTGTCGCCACATGACCACATGATCACAGGTTCGAGTCGCGAAACAACCTCTTACGACGATGCAGCGTAAGGTTGCATACAATAGAACCAAAGTGATCCAGCCCTTCTTCTAAACCCCGCATAGGCGGAAGCCTCGTGCACCAAACTGCCCTTTTTCATTATTTTTTAAATAAGATAGAGATTTAAAGACAAACAAGTCTTTTTAAGGTTTTCTCCATGTATGAGTCAAAGTAAGTGCAAGAGATGAAAGGAATTGTTGAAATGTCCTTTGTAAACCTTTTTTTAATAGTTTGGGCAAACTATTGCAAAACACTTGAGACTTTAAAAATCACATAGAAAACGCTATTGCTTGACTAGAAAAGAACCAAGGTTCAATCTTCCTTAGGATGAAATCATGGGTAATACTGTAGTCAATGCCCAAGTGATGCCATGACAACTTTTATGAACGCCACAATAAACTACCTCGGTGAAAGTCTTGCAATATTTAGCATTATCAAAATCAATGGTGAGAAGACCACTGATACATATCGACTGTGCAAAACACTTGACTTTGCAAATTGAGATCAAGGAATCGAAAGTGTAAAAAGAGGGAAAATCTTAAGTTGAGTAAACCCAGAGGTACTAATATCCAGTAACCAGCAAATGAAGTATTTGAAGAATAAAGAAGTAACTACCAACCTGCTTTTGCTCTGAAGGACCAAAAGAGAAGGATGACAGCACCAATCCGATAAATAATAAAGGAGTAATATAATTCTGCAACTGCCTAATGAAGCTATCTTGAAAATTCCCATGATCCTCTGCATTTGAATCCTCTGGAGAAGTTAACAAAGACATTAACAAGGGTCATCTTAAACTAATTGTGCAAAATCACTGTTGATGTCTCCATGGAATCCCAATTCCCACATTCTATGAAGATATCATCAGTGACTGTTGTTGTTGGTAGACTTACAGGTAATAAAATGCAAATGTGGATGCAAGTATGAATGCCTAGCATAAAAATTAACTTCTACATGGAATCAAATTTAGAAGTCAAGATCAACTTAACTTTTGTTATTGAAGCTGGATTAAGAGTTAGATTCTGCTTAAAGTGTTTTTTCCAGATAGTTGCACTACAGTAAGGTTTTATCATTAAAAAACTCCAAAGGCCTACTTCTTATGAAGGAGAACAAGGTTCTCAACAATACTAAGACTAAAAGAGGTCTCCTTTTCATCATTAGACCAAAATGTTTCGGAAATAATGCACAAATTTTTCACATGTATAATGCTGCATCGCAGACAGAAGAAGAAGAAGAAATAAAACACATAGAAATGAAAATAAAACAGATATACCTTTTGATTCGCCTTTCTGTTCATCCCTTTTGGGAATTTCCTTCTTCTTCCTTGGATAGAAATTCTCATAATCTATAAATTCACAGGAATAAAATGCCATTTACAGTAAATAAAAAACCATTGTGCGAAAAAACAATCTGAAATAACAAAGCCCTAACACTAGAAATTATGAAAAAGAAAAGCATCCCAATGCCACACTTACTCCTTTTCTTGGGGGCCTCACTGCAGAAGAGTCGTTGGAAACCCTGGTTCCCAAGCGCGGCCTCGAAATCCAACAAGCTCTTCCTAGAGAAAGCCCCCTTATTAGCACTTAAAGCCGTTAAATAACCCCTTACAAGCTCTAATCCGCCATTCTCACTACCAAGATTCGCACGACCATGCGGATATCGCAGAAGCACATCTTCCAAAGACACAGGTCTTCCAACATAACCACTCAACACACCGCTCTGAATCGCAATCCCATTGTAGACACTAATAAGATAATCGCAAAAATACGAAAAAGTTCGAAAAAGTTCAGAAAAATCTTACCTTTGAAAATCTTCTACGTGCTGATTGTGAAAAAGACCGCCCAATCCTCGAAAAATTCATCGTCGCACCGATCTGAAACAGAAATAATTAAGGGTAGCTCCGTGACAAAATATGCCCTAAAAAGCAAGAAACGTTGGGATTAAACAAGGTTTGTGAAGAGAGAATCAGTAGGAGAAACAACGAATGGCGATCGAAAACAAGCTCGTAAAAATTTTCGGTTTTCTTGAAGACGAGCGAGATAGCAGTTTTCTTGCGCAAAAATTAAGCTGATAGAGAGGGTTAGTCGTTTTTTATGTCTAAAGCAAGCTATGGAGATGGGTCACGCGTTGCTTCTTGCTTTGAGGCCGCACGGGCGCACGCAGGTCTGCCTTTGCGCCTGGCTAGGGAAGGGCGGTTTCGTCATTTTGACCACATTCAATGGGATATTTCGTTCGCCGACCTGCCCTTTTTTATGGTTTTGATGTGAGTAATCGCACATGCGAACGAAATTATAGAGGATCATATTTCGTGCGACGAATTCATCAACGGTCCAAATGAGCTTACAAACAACCACCTATAACATGACCCTTTTATCCCAAAATCGGTAACTCGATAAGTCATGGTTGAAATGCCCTCCAGGTCCCGATTTTGCGTTCGAGTTTGTATTTGCATTTATTATCTGTTTTAAAGAGGAACACGCAATAACATATTTTTTTACTCTGAAATAGTTTCGCCCCGCTAATGGTTAGCGGGGACACAGTGTCATAGACCCCGAAAAAAAAAAAGACCTTATTAGTAGTTAATTTAATCATTAATAATCACAACTATTTTATTTTTGTATTAAGACATTTAAATATAATAAAATTGCAAAAATAAAAAACATAAGTTGTAGTGCCATTGGTAGGCAGGGTAGTACTAAGATAAATTTGTTTCATCTTTTTTAACAATAATTTTAAGATCGAATTGAATACAACTAGATAAGTTGAGTTTGATTGATTTAGTTGTTTGGGTTGAATTGGGTTAAAAATCTCAACTCAAATGGCTTGAGTTGGGTCATAGGTTGACACTCTTAGAATCCAACTCAAATTGAACCTAACATTAACCCTTAAATCTCTTATTCACTAAAGTCACTAAATTGCAAAACTAATAAAACACCAAAATCACAACTTTTTTAGCTTTCTACATAAAATCTTTCAGCTATTCTTCTTCTTTATTTATATTTCTTCTTCTTTTAAAATTTGTTTTATTTTATTTTTTTCTTCTGAATTTTAAGTCGTCATCTTGAAAGAAATATTAAAGTCATTTCAACATGAATGACCAACCTAATCCAACCCGAGATGGGTTAGATTTTATTTTTTTTTAATCTAAACTATTTGAAGTCGACCCGACCCAACCTGTTCCGTCCCTAATTGGATTTTATTTTTTATATTTTTTTTGACAAGAACCCCAATTTGGAATTCTTTATAATTATATAATTTTTTGATAGTTCTACATCATAAATAATTAAAAAAAAAACAAATATTTTTTCACATTGGGCCAACGTTTCGTCCATAACTAGGGGTGGCAATGTGACGCCCCAAAAATTCTTTTGTCTAGCTCATAACTCATTTGTATTATGTCAAAATTCTATGTGCTTGTATTGATGTGTATGTTTGTGTATTTGATGCTTGGTGTGTATTAGTTAAAGTGTTTTCGCATGATTTTAAGTTATTTAACGTGTAAGAAAAGTCTCGAATTGATCGGAGACCCATAGAGTGTCGAAAATAGCAAAAAAATGTCTCAGAGCAGGGAGGAACGTGCTTCTTGGGTGAGGAACGCACTCCTTGCGCGAGACCGAGAGCAGAAAAATTATCAATACAAGGAGGAACGCACTCTTTGCGCAAAACCCAATTTACTTAAAGTTTTGTGTGTGCGCCTAGCTCGTGGTTTGGCTTGTGCAAACCCATTTTGATGTCTTGTTTGCACATGTAGGGCTTTAGAAAGAAGGGAAAGAAATGGAGAAGAGGGAAACATAAGGAGTTAGAGCTTTCGAGGTGTTCTAACTCAAATCAACCCCCAAGGTAATGATTTTTTCCTCCTCTCTCTATTAAACCACCATTGAAGGTGAATGAAGCTCTTTAATAGAATAGCTTTCACCATGAGCCATGGTTTTGGGTTGACGTAAGTTAGGGTTTTGTTTGCATGTACCCAAAATAGCTTGAAAATGGTATGAATGTGTGTCTTTGACCTTTAGCTATGCCCAATGTGTGTTTTTTAAACACTTGACCACGTTTTCTTATGTTGTATGAGGTTAGGGTTTCCATGAAAACCCTAAAAAACGAGATGCATGGTATGAAAATGGAATCCTAGTATGGATTTTAGCTCAATGGTAGCTTTTTTCCTAATTTCCATGGTGAAATTGACAGAGTTCTATACACAATAACCTAGCCCTAGATTTTTAAGTTAGGGTTGTGCTATGGGAGTGCGTGTGACCTATGTTGGTTATTTTGACATGCATGAACGGATTATGGTGTTAATTTGGATTTTTCCATGGTGTAGTTGTTTAGCTCAAATTGGCCAAATTGCCAGTGTAGAGATTTTTCTTAAAATTGGGAGATATGCTATGTATTGGCTTAAATTAGGGATTTGAGTTGTTTATGATCATTTTTTCAAGGTTTGAATGTTAATTGATGCATTGGCCTTGATGATCATGAGTAAACCTAGACTATATATTAGGCTTAGGTCTTGTAATTGGACATGAATGGTGTCCATATGTTGGGGATTAGTAATCATGGTACAAATGGATTCATTTGACTGTGTTGGAAAGTTGGATGTGAGTTTTATGTGTGGAATATGATGTTGATCATGGGGATTAATTTATGTGTGATTGGTTATATCGCTTTAAGATCATGATTGGATTGGATTGGTGTGGAATCCTCGTGTGGATAACATATCTTACGTGGCTTGGTTGTGAGTAGTTGTTCCTTATGTTTTATCATTTATGTCATCATATTAAATTATACTCAGATGTTGAAAGTCATGAAATGGTTAGTATGAAAATGCATGTGTTTAAAGTATCATGAATTGACATGCATTGAATATCCATAAGGTTTGTGCTAGAGATCATTGCGAAGGTTGGGACTGCTCATTAAGAAAACCCGTTACAAACTGTAGAACCAAGCTAAAATGTTAAATACTCTAGAGGTGTGATTGAATCTTCCATGAATGAAGATTTGACTGGATGGGGATGATATACCACAAAGGTTGTAAGGTATCTAATACCCTGCCAGGGAGGTTCATTTCACTTATAGGCTAGTGAATGATCTAGAATGGGATAGTTGTACCCCAATATGAAAGGACCAAAGGATGAGTTTAGTTCAACGGGGAAATGATGTGGAAAGGTGGATGGATAATGAATGCTTGTTATACTATGTGTTATATGTTTCATATACTCATGAGCATCATTTATGCATATATGACTTTTATTGATGACATAATTGAACATTATTCATTGAACATAGTTTGCTCACCATCTCACTTTCATTTCAGGTACTTCAGATAAAGGCAAAGGCGTTGCATTTTCTTAAGGACCTAGCCATTATAGAGCTAGGACATCCTTGATGTGAGTAGGAGAGGATTTGTTCTTTTGTGGATGTCCTGTATTTACATGTGTATAATTTTTGTATATTTTGGTTCATATGTAATTTATAACACATGTTTAACTTAAATGGTGATGATGCCTGTATAACTTTGATGTTGATAACCATGGGGCCTTGAACTTTTTATGATGAATCTAGGTATGTTGACCCTAGACATTGTTGGATCATTTTGGGCTTGATGGATGATATAATGTCACGACCCACTATACGTAACGTCATGACCGGCACAGGAACCTCCGAGTATACCCTCTGTCGGTACACCCGACGTCCCGTCAGCCTAAAATACATATACGAATCCCCAAAAGAAATAAAAGTACATCATTAACAACCAACTATCATGATCATAATGAAATAAAATATTACTTCTCCAAAGTTTTACAAACATAAGATTCCAAAGTCTTCAAAATGATACAAAACCCAACACATCCCAACTATGTGTTAAATATACTATTACTAGGTGTTATCATGTACATAATTATCAAAATACAAAACTAAATGTACAACACCTACATGAAACCCAACACATTCCAAAGTCAAGCCTTCCCTTTTCCTTTTCTATCAGATCCTGAAAGAAGATGGTGAGGTGTGAGCTACAGCCAGCTCAGTGAATGTTATTTACAAGTGGCATATACGTGCATTTATAAAACATGGTAAGATCATAAAATAGTTGAAATATCATGATGACGAAATATATTACATACATGCTAACATAATGCATCAAGTCATACATAAGACGATGCATAACATTTTGTAGTCATGCTCATGCAATCCTAACACCTCCTGAGTATGGGGGTTTCAAGGCCTGGTGCGCGACACACAGCGCCCGAACACACACACAATACTCGTATTCTAATAGGGTTTATGGGGTCGTGCAGCACGTAGGATTAATTTAAACAAACCTACCCATACACAAGGCATAAAACCCTCTGCCAGGTACACAACTGGGATCGCCGCTAGACTTACGAGAATTTCCAAAAAGAGAAAATTTCAACTAGGAGCCTCAACCCAAATTGTCATCCCATTGAATTATGCTCAAATGAATTTCATGGAATATTAAAACATGCATACCATCATACATAAGTATTTAAAACATTTCTATACTACAATGCCACATATAAATAATCCAAAAGTAAAAGAACACTCACTCTTGATTGGCTAAGTCTAGCCAATCCAATTGCCAAAACTCTCCAATTGACTAAACGGGTTCAAGATCAATCACAAGACCCGAAAATAACATGGTTCACACAACTGAAAATCAGTCATAAAGTGTGTCAAAACCCCATGTTCAAACCCAATCTAAAGTCAATTAGATTCTAAATTGATTACCCCCTTGAGCCAATTTCCATATTGCCCAACTTGATCATTTAGACTCAATTAAACTAAGATTGACCTAAATTGAATGTAATAGGGTGATCCCATGATCCAACCACTAATATACATGAAATTCAATTATAATTAGGGTCAATTAGACTATACATCAAGTCAATTTCATCAATTGACTAAGTCTTGGTCAAAATCCCCAATTAGGCCAATATAAAACATAAGGTCAAAATGAACTAAGTCATATCAATTTAACATAGGTTCTAACATTTTAAACCCATGATTCTACTTAACTTGGGTCCAATTAAACAATCCCCAAGTCGATTTTACAAATGGACTTGCTTTGGGTGAAAACTCCCAATTTGGGCAAAATCCCCAAATTACATGCAAAATTGTCAAAGTACATGAAAAATGTCAAATACTTAGCCTATATCAAAATTTGTCAACCTTAGGGTGTCCATTATGTGAACCCACTGAATTCAATCATCAAACAACTCTAATCATGTCCAATTAGACCTACATTGCATAATTTTTCAGATTTTATATCAATAACATCAAAAGCCCCAAATCTGGAAATTTTTATACATATGCCCTATTGCCAATTTTACACTAGGCCACCATGTTCAACCATGAATTTTACTGATCTTGCAACATGGAATCATCCACAATGGCCACTAGATCAACATAGTTGACATGCAAACATTTTGAAAAAGTCTAAGGCCATAAACTAAGTATAGGTCATTTGAACTAAACCTTCAATTTCTTGCTAGAAATTGGGGCTTTCACCATTAGTGTACTCCTTACACTCTCTAATCACACATATGTGATATGCAAGACTCAACTCCAACTTTGGTCTTCCACCCATCCAAGGTTCATCACAATGCATGCATCAAAATGAAACCCTCATACTCAAAATAAAGCTATCATGCAACTAATAGAGAGATTCAAGGAAGAAATGGAGGAAAAATACAAACCTTAAGGTGTTCTCGAGCAAGAAACCTCCAAACCCTAATTTTCCTCTCCTCTTCTCATCTCCAGCACTTTTCTCTCTTTTCTGGCTGAGAAATGAGCAAATGAGCCTAAAATCACGTTTTGGTTGCTTAAATAGATAAGCTTAGGCCCACAACTAAAAGTTGTCAAAACTATCAAAAACCCAGTTTTCCTGTTACAATACTTGCATTTAGATAGTCCATTTCTTGCAAAACACGCTCGACTTTAACATCTTAACCGACCAAACATTGAATGAGTAAGCTATCAACATTCTGGTAAACTTTAGGCTCAATCCAACGGTGGGATTGTGAGATCTATCTGTTTGATCAAAATTGCGTAAGAAAATCCCAGAATCCGTGAAATAGTGTTTTGGGTCTTATAACTCAAAGTAGGTAACTCCAATCAAGATCTTCACCGTTCATAATGAAGATCTATTATATAAGAATGATCTGACAAAATTTCAGCCCAATCAGACAACGGATCTAGGAGATCAAACCATTGATGTAAGTTGTGACAGAAATAGAAAGCTCCACTAGATCCAAAACACCGTTTTTGAAATGTTTTGACGTCGAACGGGTCTCCAATGGTTCCGAAATTTCATGCGTACCCTTTATGACCTAAAATCATGCAAAGACACTCGAACTTACGTACTTCGAGCATCAAAATACATATACATTCGTATACAAATACGTATACGAATATGTATACGGGTACACTATGGGTCAAAATGACGTCACCTAAAGGCACGGGTGCTACATATAATGTGTTTATTTTGGAGACTATTATTGTCTTGTTATTGTGGATCTTGTGGATTTTAGGAACTGTTACAGGTACATGGTTGGTTTTGTGTTAGGTTGAAGTTTGTAGGGTCTTAACCATCCTTATGGTTATTGTGGGATGGTTGGTGATACTTACGCTGGGCGTCCTACCCCGACATTTCACACGCCGTCCTGCCCCTGGTGAGATGATGGTTCAGAGTGTGGGGTAGCCACAAGCAAAAAAGCGGGTTCGAACAGAAACAATACTATTAACGAACCTATCACGTGTCAGTACCAGTATATTTTTAAAAAGTGGGCCACGCGCTTTTTTCTGAATTTATAACTTTATTTTAAAAATGTATTTAAAAAACTCTAAATAACATAAATAAGTTATATTTTATCTTTATACGATTATTATACAGTCAATAAATTTATAGTATTTATTTAACCATATATTGAGAACTAAAGATAAAATATTTTGATATATGTCTAAATATAATAATATTAAATTATTATAGACTATATAATCAAAGTTGTAAATATAATATTAAGCTTACAATAAACTAGTGTATTTAAAAAGTCTTTATTATACATTTTAAGTAGTACTAATATATATTACAAGTTTAGAAAATAAAGAGTATTTTTTAAATAAATCTTATTTCAAACTATATCACTTTTCAATTAAAGATGTCTTTTTCTTGATTATTGATTTTTTAACATCTGAGAGGTGTTCTTCTTCTTTTTGGGTGAGATTAATCATTCTGAACTCGAACATAACAAAGACATTTATGTCGGCCCTTCCAACATGAATAAATAAATGAGGACATGCCTAAGCTTAAACTTAAGACGTAGACTTCAACCTTACTTATATTCAGTTTATCAACCAACTGAACATCCTGATAAATATATCTTTTTCAAATAAGTACTAGTAGTAATATCAATAAAATGTTAATCAAGATTTTATTTATAAAAAGTTACATGCTTTACATGTACATGCCATTACTTGTTAATGGAAAATCTCGTATGAAAAATAAACTTTGAAATTATTCCAACATACAAGTAGTCAAAACACTATTAAAAATTATTTATATTATATATATATTTACTCGTATATATAAATCGGATAGCCGTTTGTCCTTTTGTACCTGATCCGCTTTTAAAACGAATATTAAATTTAGGGTCATTCCCGACCCACTTTTGTAACATGTTATGTCGACGCCCGTTTGGCGTGAACAAACGGTCCGGACTAACTGTGCGACCCCTACCCATAACCTAAAGTTTCAGTTCGTGAGGAAGTGGGAGGTGAAAGAGATGAGCGGAGCTGGAACGCCCGATTTCTTCTACAGAGAGGCTCAGCGCCTCGGCTACTTGGCTCGATCCGCCTTCAAGGTTTTCCCATTTTTTTTTTCTTTCTTTTCTTTTTGTTATTGGTTTGGTTAATTACGTGTTTGTTCTATGTTCAATTTGCAAGAACAGCTTTTGCAAATGCAGAAGCAACACAAGCTAATAAAACCTGGTGATTCAGTCCTAGACCTTGGATGCGCTCCTGGTGCTTGGCTTCAGGTACCCATTTCCTTTATACATCAACTTATCTACCCTTATTTTTCTTTCTCTTCTTTTTATTTTGCTTGTTTTGTTCATTCCGGTTTAAATTGGATCCAGGTAGCTTGTCAGAGCCTGGGCCCTCCAAAAAATGGTGGGGCGGTGGTGGGTATTGATTTGAAGGTCAGGAACTATGTTATCAAGTTCTTTCTTCGATTTTATTTATTTATTTTTATTTTTTTTTTCTGATTTTTTAGATGTTGGATTTCAGAACAGAAGGTGAAGGTTCCAAATATCTACTGTGATTCGAGGGTACAAACTGTTTGTGCCGATGTGATGAATCTTCCAAGGGATCAAGCAAGGGCGCTTTCCTCTAAGGTATTCGATTTTTCCTCTTAATCCCCTTGGACTATACATAATTGTGTAGTTGTTATCCTTTATTGCTTGAACGATTTCTGAACTTGTGGCTTGTCTCCCTCCCCCCTTGTGCGTGTTTACTAACATACTTGGTCAATATACCAACTTCATTTCCTTTATCACATGTAGAAATTGTATACTTATAAGGAGGAGGTTGATCGTTTTTATACTTTTTTGTTCAAAATTGCTGATGCCCACCTAGTTGTCTTGTAACCAATTCTGATGAGGATCTTTCTTACAGCATCATCTTACCATGTAATAGCTTATTTGCACATATATATATATATACTTTCAAAATCTTTTAACACATGGTCATTTGCACTTTCGAATCTTGTTTGCCTTTCTTTTGACTCGTATTCATTTCAGCCAACTCTGACCATAATCGTCATATACTTCTTTGGAGGTTTGGTCTTTTGCACATATTTATGAGTAACCTTACATGATTTGGCTTTCATCGATGTCACGTGTTTTTTAGAAATTCTTGTAGTCTTTTATTCAGCTTATGAGTAAGCACACACTTTGATCTTATTTGTCATCAAGAGTTTTCATAGAAGCTCATATGGTCTTTTGTGCATGCTTATGTGTAAGTTCACACATTCTAGTCTTGCTCGTCGTCATGTGCTTCTTTAAAATTTCATGTGAGAGGAAGCATGTGATAATTAGCAATATTAGAGCTTATGAACTTGCTCTTAAGTATTTGTAGAAGACCATGTTAACTACTAAAGAAGCATATAACAAGAAGCAAAACTAAAGTACGTGAGTTTACTTAGAAATATACACAGGAGACCATGTAAAGTTCTAGAACACATTTCACAATAAGTAAGACCATAAACTTGCAAAAAAGACCATATGAGCTTATGAAGAAACACATGACAGTGAGCAAGGCAAAGACTAGAGCATGTGGGCTTACTCAGAATCACGAGCAAAAGACCACTTAAGGTTCTAAGAAAGTATGTGATGGCAAGCAAAATTAGAGTGTGGGAGCTTACTCATAAGAAATGCATGAGCTTATTGTTAGGTATTAGCTAAAGTCCACTTATGCTTCCAAGGAAGCACATGATGACAATTAAGGTCAAACAAACGCGGCTAAAACAATCAAGGGTTAATAAGAAAGACATGATATTCAAAAGTGTTCAGGGCTACATGCTGAAGCTTCTAGAAAGACAATTCTGCAAATTTACAGACAAACTACAAACAATAGAATAATTTTGTTAGATTCTTGTCATATTTAATTGCAACTTTGGTAGCATTATGGACTGATGTATGCAAAATTCTGCCAAAGGGATTGACTGTAGTGGATTTAATGCTTTTATAATTACTAATTGTATATACAAGTACAAGTGTACAACCTCTTCAAGGATGGTTTGTTGAGGTGGCAAGAGATCCATGTGACTATCATTTACCAATGTTCTTCCTATTTTATCTTCAAAAAAAATCATGCAGCTAATAAACTATGAAGGCAAAGCAATAAAATCTAAGAACTTGAAGCATTAGCCTGTATTTTGGTATGTTTATAAATAGTATAACATGTATGGAAACGACATTAAGTCCCTCTCCTTACAAGAACCTTTGTAAATGCATCTTGGCCTTAGTTTGCCATGTATTCTTAGTGCCATTCTTTGTCTTCCTTTTAGTCCAACAGTGACCAGACAGCAATCCTTCTGGCTTAAGGCAGCTACCAGTTTCACTTCAGATCCAAAATAATCAGTCCTTCACTCTACCCATTGCTTAGTCTCCTCCACTGACATGGTCAAAAGCAATTTTTTTTTTTAAGTCTTCGGCAAGTGTGATTATGCTCAGTTTCTCTAGTAACACACTTGTGTTCTTGGGCCACCCAAATTGTTCATTACATTTATTTTTATTTTTTTTTATATACATATCTTTAAGCAGAGATGCAAGTATGGCTCTGATTTACTTTGTTGCAGGGCAAAGGTTTCTCAGTTATACTGTCAGACATGTGTCCACTTGTTTCAGGAATGACAACTAAGGATGCGGCGTTATCTGTTGAGCTAGGAATGCAGGCACTTGATCTGGCTCTTGGTGAGGCTGCTGTTGCTCATCTGGATGATGATGTCAACAGGGAAGAGTCATCCCATAGGTCTAGTGGTGTTCTGCTACCTGGGGGTAACCTTGTCATTAAGCTTCTTGAGAGTGAAGATGTGCAAGGTGGGAAACTAATGCTCAATGCAGATAAATAGTACAGAGATACTATGTTGTTTGTTTCTTTCTCATCTGCCCTTTTGTCCTAATTTCAGAATTTAGCAAAATTTGCAAACCATGTTTCCGGAAGGCATCATGGTTAAGGCCCAAAGCTACAAGATCTTCTTCCAGGGAGATATATTTGATTTGTCAAGGTTTGCGGTAGTACTGACGGAGTTCCAGCTGTTTGGTTCTTTTCTCCCGACTGTTCCTCTTCTAGATTCCTGGAACTGAAGTAGCAGGTACAGCCTCAAAGCTTTCTTAATGTTTGCACATTGTTGCTAATGAAGGAAAAAAAAAAAAATACATTGAAGATCAACTTGGAGCGGGTGTTGTGAAAAAAGATGCTGCTGTTAGCTTTTTCTTATCTTAAAATGCAATGTAGCCCTTCTGTTATATGAGCTTTGAGTAGCATTTGCTGTTGAAACACATTCTAGGGGTCTTTTTTTTTCTATTTTTTATCAAGGCAGGGGTGAAATTCTTCTCCTGCAGCCACTCTGATTATCATTCAATAAGTCTTCTCACTACAAGTTTAGGAAAGAAACTTGTATGAATCAAATGCTTTTACAGTAACTTTAAGGAGAGAATTCACTGCCTACTGATTTAATTTTTGTTGAGAGTTTGGGTACAGAACTACAGATGGTCTAATATTTTAAGCTAATGCTGCATTTTGATGTGCCATATTACAACCGGGTAAAAGGAGTGAAAGTGACACTATTAGCATAGATATTGTGGCAAAAGCTTGAAAAGTTACTTTATAATTCTGATGAAGCACGAGTTGGCATTTTACACCATTAAGTGCTGGAAATGCATGATTTTTTGGTATGTTTCAATCTCTTATTTGGGTGGTTAATCTGAGCTATCTGTCTGCAAGTCCTTTTATGGTTGCTGTCATTTATCATGCACCGTTATAAAACCATCATTGTAAGTACTGCACATACCAACAATATAAACACTTCAGATAGGATACATAAAATGCGAAGTGTCACAATATCATGAAATTTGGGGAATTATATTAATTTCCTTATTTTGAAAGATGATATGTCTGGTTAATTTATTTATAAGCTTTACACGGCATTACATTATTCCCCTGATTCATATCATTTGGAAGAGATCATTTTTAAGTATTCTACGCCTATTAGTACACCATAAGTACCATTGAAATCAAGAGTGATAATTAACAGACCGATGGAAGGAAGGAGTAGAGAAACAAGAGTATTTTGATGACAAAGCTGAATTGCTCCATGGCTTCAGAACCATTCGAGGCACCACATCCTCAAGGAAACCTTGTGGGCTGACATCTTTTGTTGTATAGCCTTGAGGTCTAACTGTAGGCTTCACAATTAATGGACTTTTCTGTGCTTTGATTTGAACTTTGGAGTGTAAACTGTTCCTGGCCTTCTTGGTTGGTGGTTGGTGTAGGTGAGGTTGTGGTAGTAGGAAATGTGAATAGGCAAAGTGGAAGTGTATCCCTTCATAGGTGATAAGAAGATTGACGGGGTCCTTGCTTGACCGTTCCACTTGCTTCTTTGCTCCACACCCTGGGATTGTGCACTTGTAGTAACTCCTGTTCCCCATTGTACACAACAAAACCTAAGATGAATATATGTCACTGATATCCAGGAGTAGGTTCATTAGCAGTGGGTATGTAAAATATGAATTTCCCTTTTAAGCCTGCAGTAATATCTTGTACCCTTTTATTCAAAGATAAGCCATACCACCTTACCACCTTATTCAAAGATAAATCAGAGTACTGTTGCAATGAATTACTTGTCATCTATGTTCTATTCCTGTGTATTCTTATTTCTACCGTGGATTTAATTATCTTGTCTATTCTTATGTCCTTGGATATTCACTCATGAACAGACCCTTTTTCTGTTTTTTTAATCCAAGCACTCATTAACACATGTTGAATTCAGAATTTTGCTCTACACTGGAATATAAACAAGAGGGCACAAGTGCATATGGAATCCTAAATTAGGGGGCTCATGACAAAGTAGGGATCCTCAATGCTACTACCGTTCCTAATGGTTTTGGAACGGTATACAACTGGTCACTTCACAAAAAAGTAAATCATAGAAATTAATGTGTCTAGTATTAAGATAGTTAGTGACAGATTATAGCTTAAGGCTTAATTGCGATGACACACTTTTCTTTCAGAAAACTGAGGCAATGAAAGAATAATGATGCTGTTGTCAGTTAGAGATTTAAGATTTAAAAAAGAGAGAGAGAGAGAGAGAGAGAGAAATGAGAGAAGTACCTTGGATTTGGGCTATTTTTTATTGATTTCTGCCCATATTTTCTCCATTTAAACCCATCGTCAGCTGTTCCATTGCCATGACTCTTGATTTCCAGAGTGAATTTTCTGTCATTCTTACTGGTAAAATCGTTTTCTACTACCAATTTCCTGCCAGAGAGAAATAAATCACTAGTTACCGACTGATTATTACAAAATTTAAATGCCCATCTGCTCCGGAAAGAGAAGGAATTAGTTTGGCTTCATATCATGTACGTACCTGGACCCCGCAATGTTTGGTTCACTGGCTTCAGTGTCTTGGTTTATGATGGACAATGCCTCCTCAATGTCTTTGATGGTTGGTCCTGAGTACACTTTGGATGCAAGAAAGTTTATCATAATAGACTTCATCAAAAGCATAGATTCTTCTGATTTAATGGCTTCAGGTCACATAAACAGTGGACTCTCCTCCTCAAGTAGCTTCTCCTTCATCAGTATTGCAACATAATACACTAGATTATCTTGGTGACATGAGAGATAGAAGACGACGACAGCAATAACTTAATGATGAGAAGCTGTGAGAGTTCTTTAATGAAGATGGTGGGTTTATATATATAACTAATCTTTGGGAGAAATAATCTTCTGAATAGAGATCGATTTATTCGATTAAAGAAAATATCTGAATTCAATCTACTAGCCAATTATATTTCCCAAGAGAGGTGCTATCTATTTGGTGCATGAGCATTACTACAAGTTGGGGTTGAAGGCCCCAGTGGCCAGTGTCATTTCCCTATTAATTGCCTCATCTACTCTCTCTTTGGAATTTTGCTAAATAAGCCCAAATTGCTTGACTTTGGAACTCTTATTATTAATTTGCTTACAAGTTGCACACCACACCGGCAAGATGTTGATCACAAACATTAATGCTATTGATTCTTTGGTTTTTCTGCTCACCAAGTACATATAGCATTGGTTGTCTGTTTGTTAAATTTCTTGTTATTGGCCAAGCATCCATGTTGATAATTAACAAGCTTCTTTTCTCGGTCAATGGATTCATCATATCAACAGTTCGTGCTACATGTTTAAATGGAAAACTATCAATTATATATTGTTCAAAATTAAAGAAGTTGGTCGTATGCATATAATTGCTGTAATGGATCAGTGTCAAGTTTCCATTCTATATTGACTAGTCTATGGGTACGGGCACATGATTAATTAAAAGGTGTTGAAAGTTATTAAAAAAAGTTAAAAGGGTTAAAGAATTACTAAAAAAAATAAAAAAAATATATTAAAAAATAAAAATAAAAAAGAAAAAAGAAAAAGAAAGGAAACATCAACTTCTACAGTAAAAGCATGGGCAAGAAAAATTTGACCCAAAATTATGCTGAAGTTGATGTAATCATAACTGTACAGTTTTGTGTTGTTTTAACATTTTTGCTATATAAAGTTGGGTTGAAAAGTTCAGCACTGTTTTATATGCAATTTAAAAATATTTTTTTTGTTTTTAAGAAAACTTGTTAGGTTGGTCTGTTACAAAAAGGTATTTTTTTCATGTTTTCTTAAAATGAACTTGAAAAACCACTTTTCAGTGGCTTAAAAAAAAAGAAAGAAAAATCACTTTTTAATTACATTAAAAACTTATTTTTAAAAATAGAGTTTAAATGAAATGTCAAATGGGTCATGAAGTAATCCACTAAAATGAGGTGACACGCTGGTATATGGTAACGAAGCCACGTGGCAATCTTTCGCTGTGAGCCTTTGATCATTGACTTAAAATCACTAAGTCAAAGCGTCACATACGAGGGTAAGATAAGGATAAGAAGTGTCATCTGGAAAGATACCACACGATGCCATAATCACCATTTGTGGCGACACAGTAAGACTTGTAGACAGCGACGTAGATCCTCTTGAACGACGACTTAGTCAACCCCTCCATTGTCAAAAACTTGCAATTCACAAGCCAATATCTAAGCCCTAAATCCCGACAAACTGTTGGGTGATTTCAAACTACGTAATCAATGACGTGGACCGCTTTGATGAATCATACTGGTTGATAAATCAGCAACATCCAACTGTCCCATTTATAGCGGCCGGCATTACAATAAATAATTATTCTATGAAAAATGTTTAAAATGAGATTTCTGGTTGATATTGATAAAATTATTTTCATCACTTCATCATTATTGGATTGTATTACATTTATGGACTTACACATAATTCAAATAACGCTAAAATAATTCAAAACTATATCTGAAAAAATAAAACCTGAAGCATATGATAAATAATACATCAGCGCTCGATCTGCACATTAGTAAATGGAAAGAAAGGCGTTAATTTGAGGCTTTGGGAAAATGTTGTAAATAATACTTTTTTGATACACATGCATTGTAAAAATATAATTCATATATAAGTATTAATTCTCTATAAAAGAAGGTATTATAACATACTTTAAAGAAAAAACAACGATGTACAACTTTAATATTCTCAATATATCTTTACTTTTATCATATTACAACTCAAACTATTATACTTTCATCGTATAATAATTCAAACTATGTCACCAAAATTCTTTTGAATTTCTGGATCGACTCTCCATTAATTTCCACATATGTGTCCAAGGTTCTATCAGTCTAAGGGGAAAATGTGCAATCCATGTGGTGTAAGGGTTGCATTGGATGGACGTGGCAAACTTTCCATAAGATGGGGACTCCACGCCTTGACGAAATTAACTTGACGGGTTCAGTGGATCTGCTCACATTTAATACATGACTAAATGTCCTTAGTAATTTGTATTTAGTTTTCTAATTAAAATGGAGAAAAATCTGCTTTCTTTGTCATTGATTATGTTTGATTAAGCGGCCAATTGTTGGTTACTTCGTCTGATTTCTTTCTTCAAATTCTGCTTGCATTTATTCTACAAATATAGATGGAAAGAACTACCTAGATGCTAATTTATTTGTATAACTTCAAACACAGTCAACCCAAGCTTGAATAAAAGAGGAAAGTTGCTTTAAATAGCTAACAACCAATGAAAACTTTATCAGATCAATTATAATATAAATCTATTAAATTAGACTATGCCGAGGACAAAGACATTTTTGTTAATTAATGTTATTAAGTGTTTATATAGCCCTATAGAAGAATGCGGAGGGAGTAAATTTATGTAGTCGACCCCATATAATTAAAAAAAAGACTTAGTTGATCAATTGAATATAAGTTGATTAGTTGAGTATACCATAGAAAGAAAAAAAAAACAATGGTACAAGAAAAAAAAAAGTTTTGTACGATACATTTATGAGAGAAAACAAATAAACTTCAATCTATAATTTTTTAAATGGTATTATATTTTTAAGTACTTGGAAAAAAATAACTTAATTAAGTTGAACTGAGTTGTATTACATTTTAAGTTATTTAATTAAGAAAGCAAGTTAGTAATATAAACCTTGTGTTCATGTAATCAACTCTATGTAATTAGAAAAAGACTTAGTTGATCATGAGTATACAGATAAAAAGAAAAAAAAACATTGGAACAAGAAAAGAAAAGAAAAAGTTCTGTGCCATACATTTATGGGAGAAAACAAATAAGCTTTAATTTATTATTATTTTTTAAGTAGTATTATATTTTTAGATAGGTGGAGAGAGGCTTAATTAAGTTGAATTGAATTGAGTTGTATTACATTTTAAGTTATTAAATTAAAAAGCAAGTCAATAATGTAAACCTTGATGAATAGGGCAAGATGTGTATAGAAAATAGGAAGTCATATTGGATGGAAGGGCCTATATATGCATGTATTAATTCTACAGCTCCCTGCGAACCAATGGACATGGTGCATCCGCGTTTGCTCTTGCACGTCGCTTTGCGTCACCTAGTGTTCACATATAAACTACATGGGTTTCACATTACTTCCTCCAACGTGGTACACCCCTCATCATATGATAGATATATACTGAAAAGTGCTGATCATTTAGTTAATACACGTGGGTGAAAAGGTAGGTTACTACCTAGAACAAGAGTACTACTGCTAAGCTAGCTAGCTAGAAATTAATAGAGATCGATTCTCAACATTTTTATTGGATATATGCCTAGATGTGTGGGCTAGCTATCAGATTCTTGCTTGGTGTATTAATTTTGGTGTAACTCTTATAGGTAATCCTCTTGTTGGTACTGGAAAAGGGCCGTACTGTATTCCATCCTCCTCTCCAACAACTTTCCACCTGAAATATTAAATCAAGATATGAATAACATATTAAATAAAAAAATGCCATTGAAAATTTTATGTCATTTGCTCCTATAAATAAGATGTACCAAGACTTCACATAAAATTTATTATATTTTTGAAAAGTGTGTCGTATTGATGAATTAATGTAAAAATCTGATGTTAGAGTGATTTATGACAATTGGTGCAATAATTTCAATCAATTTAGCATTGCACTATTAAATATTTGAACGAGCATGTTGCATAATGTCTACAACTAATACATAATAGACGTAAGTGCGTTGCTTTTATGTTTTCTTTTTTTTTTTTGTTGAAATCGAAAAAACACGACCACATGAAAGCATCCGCTGAGAGCATGGTCAGAATTCCCGGAGGAGGAGCATTGCTTTTATCTATAATTGCTCATTATAGCCTATCTTTTATCCATCAATTTCATAATTCATCATGCATGTACATAATAACTTCTACGTATAATATTTACCTGTAATTGATGGTGAGGTGGTGAATGAGGACGAGCATCTCGAGCTTGGCCAGTTCATTGCCCGGGCATGAGTGAACCCCTTGACCAAAAGGCATGAACGTGTTGGGTCGAGGTGGTACCTGCAATATCGCCATTGAATTGCATTTTAATTAAATTCAAGACTCTAAAATGATAAGTTGGACACTAAAAAAAATAAATAAAACGTTATAATGACATTAATGACTGACATTGTTAAAAATATAATCATATATAAGATTATATTGAACCATTTTGACATGTGATTTCAAACAATCTAATAATGTATTTAAGGTGATTGTTCATATGATGTCGACGTAGCTCTTTAATTATATAAATACAAGCCATGACACATAATCCATCTATATATATTATATATATAGATATTAAGCTGTCGTACTACCTCAAATCTGGAAGGATCAAATTTTTCAGGTTGCGGGAAGAAATCTGCACTGTGATGGATGCTCCTAAACAGGGGAAGCACCTTCCATCCTTTAGGGATCAAGTACCCTTCAAACTCTACATCTTCGACGGCTTCTCGGAAAGTGAATGAGAGAATACTAGCCGCTCTTAGCGTCTCTTGAATCACCTATATGTTAGATAAATACAAAACAGTGCTTATTGATCAGCCGCAAAAACTTGCTCACTCTTAATTTTCATTAAGATGACTTAATTTCTTTATTGATTTTAGGATTATCGATTTAATTAAGATGACTTAAAATTTTATCATTGGTTTTAGAATTACCCATTAGTTGATTAGATCTGTTAATTAATTAATTCCACACATATATATATATATGCATGCATGCTTACCCGGCTAGTCAATGGCATATTTCTTGTATCTTCCCATGTCAGCTTGCGGTTCTCTTTTGTAATTTCCTCTTCAATACCTTCTTGCTCCCTCTTATATAATTAATGATTTTACAGTAAGCTAGAGATAATTAGTTGAAATTATTTTAACTAGAGAAAAATACAACAGCACGTACAACTACACTATCAATTATATATATTAATTGAGAAATTTACCGTGACCGCATCTAACAGCTCATTGTTATCATGCAAATATTTTAGAATCCATGTGATAGCGCTGGCCGTGGTATCCCGAGCAGCAAATATAACCCCAATAATATTATCAGCAATCTGTGAGTCAGTAAGATCATAATCATCATTAACTTTACGATGTTTAGAGCTCAGTAGGACTCCGAGCAACCCCCCACCAACACCATGCTGCGCATGCATCTTATAATTTTCCCTTCTCTTCTCAATCACTCTCCTAAGGGTCTCGTTTAGTAGCTTTCTTGCCTGTTTACATATATATAAGTAAAAAAAAACCGATTAATGATTGAGTTGGCAAAAAATTAAGTAATAATCTATTATGAATTGAGTAATGCTATATGTACGCTAGTGCCAACGCCACTTTTCGTCGCCCACACCCAATCTCCTTGGAGATAAATGTGTATTTGGGGATGCGAGCGCAATACACGCGTATCCCAAAACATTTAAAGAAGCTGGGTGTTAGTATTGAAAAATAGATACCGATATATAATACATTTTTCTTATGAATTATATATCTTTATATGCACCACCTATTTAATTTCTTAATTAAGCTCACCTTCATTGCTTCTCTAAACTGAGTTCCAGGGAGGTTAAGAGGCATGGAATTGTACCCTGTGTCCAATTGATGATATAATTGCTTAATGGATTCTGTATCAATATCTGAAGAGTCACCAAAAGCCGAGTGTATCGCCACATCTAAAGTGAACTGCAAATGAAATAAGGAACTTTTTTTTTTTTTAATACATAATATTTTTAATAAAGAAAATAATTAATATAAGTAGCAATCCAATCACTAATCAACATAATACGTACCTTCTTCATCTCATTTAGAGTGTTAACGGTTCTATTCTTCCAAGAAGGCAAAATACTACCCAATACAATTTGCTCAATATCAGTTACAAATCCTTTTATGGACAAAGGAAGAAAGGTGGCCTGAATTAATTTCTTGAGCCTTGCATGGTAATCACCTTGGTGGAAGAATATAGCTTCGGGTCCTATAAGCTTCTCTTTACTTGGTGGATAAGTTGGCTTAAACAAATGAGCTTGATTCACTAGCACCAGCTTTGTTGCTTCCGGGCTTGAGATAACCACACATGGGCATCCCAATATATGGGTCTTAAATATATTCCCATACCTGCACCAAAAAAATTAAAGAAAAATCAAACCAATTAATAGTACTTTAGCTGTTAATCAAAAGTATATATATATATATATATAATGGGTATGTATGTATGTATAATTTTTGTTCAAATTAATTTTAGACCCACCTCGATTTCCTTGTAGAGAAAAAAGTGTCTGGATTTTCAGAGTAGAGCATGAGTGTCTCACCAACATATGGCCAGCCCATTGAACCAGGTGGTAATAGGCGCTTGTGTTTTGGGTGAGAATGAGACCATTGAAACAGGAAGAAACAAAGAGAAAAGACAAAGAGAAGTAAGGTGAAAGTTTCAAAGATTGAAGAGGATAGGAAGTATTGTTGCAAGGTGACGGCAAGTGCCATAACTTAATTTGGAGGGAAGAGGATGGTGTTGAAGCTAATTGCTACGTGGCTTATATAGAGAAGAAGATCAGAAAGCAATCGCAAGGTGTACATGTTTACGTAGGCTCTCACGCTCCCGTCGCCCACGCGGAAGGTGGTTGGGTGATATGCTTAAAATTTCTTCGAAATCTTCACCATATTATTATCGTACACGTGTTTCCAAGGACTGATCACCACCTGAAATATCTTTAAAGAAAATACAACTTCATGTGTCATGACCTATGATTTAAGAAAAAAAAAAATGCAACTCAAATTCATGTCTATAATAATTTAATTCTGTATATATTGTGTGCTATATATATAAGAGATTAAAAGTTCTTGAAGGAAGAAAGCAAAGAGTATATTATTAGAGTAATATGCATGACTGCGGGAATTACTATTATTATGAGTGATTAACTTGATTTAAAACCAAGATGTAGTGACTGGGTGAGTGTTGATAGAGTTAGATCAATATACAATTGCTAGCTATAATTAACAAGGATATATACATGAAGTAATTATAATTTACTTTGTAAATTAAATATAATATTAGTCAATCCAACTGCAGTGAAGTTCGCAGAGATTTTAGCTGTTGTACATGTTCGTTAGTTATAATACAAGGGGCCTGGAATTAGAGGGATATAGTTCGATTTCAAGGAGGGCTTAGCTGTTTAGATTTTATTGGATCATGATTCACGGGCGCCAGCACCAGCACATCAGATCATATCTTATCATACACCAACATACATATATATATATGTTGGTCAGTCACCACAGTTAATTATTTTGGAATTTATATTGGTAAAAGTGAAGCATGTTTTATTGGCCCTGTTTGCTTACGTGATTCAATAGAGATTTTAGCGAAAATGTTTACTAGGCATTTCAACGACAACGTTTGCACGTGAAAACATAAATTTTAAAGTTTTAATAGGAGAATATTAATCTAATTATAAAAATATAACTATATATTTATATTTATTGAATGTATATATTATATATTTTTCAAAATATTTATTAAATATAAATATATAATTATATTTATAATTATATTTTTATATAATTAGATTAACATTTTTCTTTTGAACAAAACAGCATCTCAAAAACTTTTTCGATTGCGTTTAGAAAAAACGCTTTAGACTCCAATTGCAAAAGCTGTCCTAACTCCTAAACATGTGAATATCATGTGATTAAAACAGTGACGAAATGTTCTTTGTTTCCATGGTCCAACGAGGGAGAGTTAAACTAATTCGCTTCTTGGCTCGGTCCAGAATAACTGCAGAACCGTAGAATTCCAAGCCCACCACCACGTGTACCGTATTTAATTTGATGATCATATTCTTTACTTCAAGTCATGTAACACCTGGACGTGAAACACCACTGACGCGTGGCATTCAAGATCAACACAATTGCCTTGACAAAGTCAAGAAACCAATCAACGAGGTTGACCCAGAGCATACTACGGGTTTACGTGGCGCAATCTCATTATTTCTTTGGTTTTAAAAAAGAAATATTCCTCGACTGTCTTTAGTTGAAGTCAAGAGTTAATATTAGTCAATAAAGAAAATTAGAGGTTGGAAATGAGGCAATCTTGACAAATATTTTCATTTTTTACTCAACCCGATAGTTTTCATGAGATTGTATGATGATTAATATCATCACGATTTAAAGCTTGTGAAATTAACAAAAAAATCGATGTATGCGGTCATCATCAGAGGCAACTTAATTTTGTGATAGTTTTAGTGAAACATAAATTGATATATATGGGGTGGGCACCACAAGATGGAAATTATTAATAATGTGGTGTAGATGACTTCTAGCAGTTTGGAATAAGTTGATTATCTAAGGTAGATTACGCTAGAAAAGTCAACTATCTCTATATATACTATTATAAGTTGATTATATATATTCTCATTTTTTTTATATGTTTTAAGTGCTTTAATAGTGTCTAAATTTATAATAATCAAACTAATTCAATAAAATTAATTTAAAACAAAAATATAAGAGATTAAAATAAAATTAAGCTTAAATGAATGAGATGTTGTTATCTAATGTGATTTTAAAACCTTTTTTTTTTTTTTTGTAACGAAAACATGATCAAATAGACTATTTTGAAATAAAAACTTATAATTAGAATATTTTAAAAGCTTATTTATGAGTTCGTTCAATGGACATTTTTTTTTGATAAAAATAATTTATTAAACAAGATAACAAATTTTTGAGAAATATAAATAATTTTTTTTATATACATTGTACTACTTTTATTATAATTCAAACTGTCAATGAGATAATGTAAAAATTCAGAAGGGCTGAAAATCATTTGTCCCTGTGAGTACACATGGTGACTCTTTTATTTAATATTTAATATTAAAGTATTATTTTAATATTTAATGTTTTAGTATTATTTTAATTTATCTTAATATTTTTAATTAAGTGTTATTTATCTAAAATATTAAATATAAACTACTATTAAATATAAAATAGAAACTACTAAATATAAAGTACTATTTATAAATTAAAATAATAGTTAAAAAATATTTTTATAAAATTAATTTTTGTTATATACCTAAAAGGTGTCGTTGCTACTTAACACTTGACAAGAGAAAGTGTCACGACTCACTATCTGTGACGTCATGATCAGCACGGAACCCCGAATATATCCTCCATCGATATCCCGACATCTCGTCAGCCTTCTAATAACACACCATAATTGTCACGACACCCTTGACGTAGGCTGACGCCATGACCGGCACAATGTACTATACACTGTACATACTCGTATACAGTATACAATACACTGTCAGCCTTCACGTAGTCTCACAATAATTCCCAAAAGTTACATCAATTTTTTTTTTTGTCTCTAATAGACCACAAATCAAATCCAATATAGATTTCTATAATCACTTCATTCATTCCACAAATTAAAGTCTCATCTGATAAATATCTATGATCATCTCATTTCATCATCCTCAAGCAGTATATAATATTACCACACAACCCATCTAGGTGATATTACATATATATAGTGTGTGATAATTATACATATCAAAATAACAAAAATATGATCTATTTCCTCCAAGCATACCTACACGTACCAGACGAAGGTTCACGTGATTATCACTCACGGAGTTTTCTTTTTCCCTTCGACTCAATACCTGAAATATTGGAGGAAACGGGGTGAGCAATCAACAGCTCAGTGAATATAGTTCTTGAGATGACAATTATATACATTTATAGAAGTATGACATTTAAAATCATTTCAAACATTTATTCAACACATGCATCATTCAACGAATATATTGTACATGTCAACATCATAAATTTCATGAATTTTCAATAACATATGTATAATTTCCCTCCTCCGCAAGGCAAGAGAGCGGGTCTAACCCTTGTATGGCGGTACAAGGTAGACACAGCTTCTTATCACCCAATTCACAGTCATTTCAAGGATCGCAACCCTTGTTAGGATAGACCTACTGACAATGAGGACTCGCAAAACCTCATCCGTGTCTAATTCCTAACGAAATGACAATGAGGATTCGCAAAACCTCATCATTACAAACTCCAATTGTTAAAATCAGTTTGCATGATCCATCACATGCATACAATCAAACATTTTATATGCGTACAATGTCATACAAGAACCAAATCAAGGAAACTATACTCACAGTGGGTTTTCTAAGCCAACCTCTAAAATTGAGCAACAATAAACGTCATTGTTTCCTCAAAAGCGTTTATCCATGCCCTTAAGCTCTCAATTTAAACACTGAAATTACCCATAGAGTATCATGAGAATCATCGTTTACTATATCGGTAGCTACTAAAATATTCACTATTCACTGTTCACAGTACTATTCACTATTCACAGTTTACTATTACTATTCACTATTCACTATTACTATTCACTATTCACTATTATTATTCACTATTTACTATTTACTTTACTGTTTACTATTCACTATTTACTATTCCTTTTTACTATTTATCTGGAAGATGTAAATTGTATTAAAATTTTATAAAAGTATGACATTTAAGATGATACATATGAAATTTCATAAATTTCATAAATTTCATGAATTTTCATGAATTTTTTTATAGGAAGATCTCATATGTATCATCTTGATTTCATAATTTTATTTATTTACTAATCATACACGCGTATATTTAGCGCACACGTATCAAATACGTGTAGTATTACGTGTATATTTAGCTCATACGTATAAAATACATGTATTATACATCTCGATATATGCGTACTTCAATGTATGTATTTAATTAAAATTACGAGATGTTACAATCTCCCAAACTTAAAGAATTTCGTCCTCGAAATTTAACAGATAAGGAGAAATGTACCTCAAGTGGTAAAGAGATCAGAAAATGTCTCCCTCATCCAGTCCTCTCGTTCTCAAGTCTGTTCCTCATTATCATGAAACTGCCATTTGACTCTGACCAAAAGAATTGCTTTATTTCGCAATTGTTGAACCTTCCTATCAAGAATCTGAATGGGCTTCTCTTCATATGTAGCATCCTCCCCAACTTGTAACTGTGTTACATCTAAAAGATGTGTCGAGGGTGGATACTTCATCGGGTCTGAATGATATTTTCTCAACATAGAAATATAAAACACATCATGAACACCGACTAACTGAGGAGGCAAAGCAATCCGGTATGCTAATGGACCAATCCTCTCTATGATTTTAAACGGTCCAATAAAGCGAGGAGACAATTTTCCTTTCTCCCCAAACCGCATTTGACCTTTTCGTGGCGAGACTTTAAGAAGCACGAGGTCATCAACTGCAAACTCTAAAGGTCTGTGGCGGTTATCAAAATAACTCTTCTGTCGGTCTTGGGCAGCTTTCAGTCTCTGTCTAATCTGTTTAACCTGCTCAGTGTGATCAATAACAACTTTCGGTCCCAACAACTGTGATTCTCCAACCTCATGCCAACAAGTCGGAGATCTGCCCGGCCTACCATACAAAGCTTCATAAGGTGCCATGCCAATACTGGCCTGATAGCTGTTATTATAAGCAAACCCACACAATGGTAAACTTTCACTCCAAGTCCCACCAAACTCTAAAATACACGATCTGAGCATGTCTTCCAGCATCTGAATCACCCTCTCAGTCTGGCCATCAGTATGAGGATGAAATGTTGTACTAAAACGGAGATGAGTACCAAATCGGGCCTGCATAGCCTGCCAAAAGCTCGATGTGAACCGCAGATCTCTATCCGACACAATAGAAACAGGTATACCATGCAACCTGACAATCTCCCGCACATACAATCTGCTCAGTCTATCAATCGAGTCTTTAGTGGTCATTGGAAGAAAGTGTGCAAATTTAGTCAATCTGTCAACTATTACCCAGATGGCGTCAAATCTACCCTGAGATCTGGGCAGTCCTGTGATAAAGTCCATCGTGATATGCTCCCATTTCCATTCTGGAATAGATAATGGTTGCATCTGACCTCCTGGTCTCTGATGTTCAGCTTTCACTTGCTGACACACCTCACAATTTCGCACATACTCAGCTATATCTTTCTTCATCTCATGGCACCATACTGTTCTCTTCATATCATGATACATTTTTGTAGACCCTGGGTGAATGGTATACTGAGATCTGTGTGCTTTTTCTAATAACTCAGCCCTCAATGCCCTATCCACGGGTACCCATAATCTCCCCTGATAACGCAGGACACCATATGGACCTCTATGCCAATCTGCCTTGTCTGCACTATCTGCCCAAGACTCATACATACCAAGATCAGGATCATGCTGCTGCATATCCTTAATCTTTTGAATAGAAGAATCTGTCACCTGTATATGTATCTGAGCACAAAGGTCAACGTGTGGAGCCATGGAGATAACACTCATCATAGTCACTCTCTCTAAAAGTCGCCACTCCTGGGCCATCTGACAAGCTACCACCTGGGTCTCAACCCGTTTTCGGCTCAATGCATCAGCTACGACGTTGACCTTTCCAAGATGATATTCTAACGTGAAATCATAATCTTTTAGGAATTCCAACCATCTACGTTGTCTCATATGCAACTCTTTCTGGTCAAACAAATATTTCAGACTTTTGTGATCTGAATACAGTGTGAACTTTTCCCCATAGAGGTAGTGTCTCCACAATTTCAATGCAAATACCACAGTTGCTAGTTCTAAATCATGCACAGGGTAATCCTTCTCATGTATCTTCAGCTGTCTGGATGCATAAGCAATCACTCTACCCTCTTGCATCAATACACATCCCAAACCTAAATGTGATGCATCTGTGTAAATCACTAACTCCTTTCCAGGTTCCGGGAGTACTAAAACTGGGGTAGTAGTTAGTTTCTTCTTCAACTCAGTGAAAACATCCTCACACGCAGAAGTCCACACAAATGACACATTTTTCTGAGTCAGCCTTGTTAGTGGGGAAGCCAATCGGGAAAAGCTTTCCACAAATCTTCTGTAATAACCAGCGAGACCCAGAAAACTACGAATTTCAGTCACTGTGGTTGGTCTTGGCCAATTTATGATTGCCTCAACCTTAGCAGAATCAACAGAAATACCTTCTGCACTAACCACATGACCTAAAAATCTCACCTCATGTATCCAAAACTCGCATTTACTGAATTTAGCATACAACCGATGCTCTCTCAGTGTTTGCAAAGTGATGCGGAGGTGCTGCTCATGATCCTCATGAGTCTTGGAATAAATGAGTATATCATCAATAAACACAATAATGAACTGATCCAGATATGGTCTGAATACCCTTTGCATCAAGTCCATAAACATGGCTGGGGCATTGGTTAGTCCAAAGGGCATAACAAGAAACTCATAGTGACCATACCGTGTTCTAAACGCAGTCTTTGGTACATCCTTTTCCCGTATTCTTAGCTGATGGTATCCAAATCTTAAATCAATTTTAGAGAAAAATTTAGCACCATTCAACTGATCGAATAAATCATCGATACGGAGTAAAGGATACTTATTTTTCACTGTCGCCCTGTTCAGCTGTCTATAATCAATGCATAACCTCAAGTTGCCATCCTTCTTCTTCACAAACAGGACAGGCGCGCCCCCATGGTGACATACTCGGGGTGATAAACCCTTTTGCCATCAACTCCTCTAATTGCACCTTGAGTTCCTGTAACTCTTTTGACACTATTCGATAGGGTGGAATTGAAATAGGCTTTGTAGCAGGTATCAGTTCAATAATAAAATCAATTTCCCATATCGGTAGCTACTAAAATATTCACTATTTACTGTTTACAGTACTATTCACTGTTCACTGTTCACTATTTATTTTTACTATCCATTATTCACTATTTACATTACTATTCACTATTCCTTTTTACTATTTATCTGGAAGATGTAAATTGTATTAAAATTGTCAAATGGTCTCCAAAACTCATGAAATTGAATCTAACCACATAATCGGGGTCCCGACAGTCCAGGGAACGTTTTTCTACCTTTCTAGCGGATTTTTATTCATGTTGGGTCAAAACCCCAATTTTTGAAAACGCCGTAAAACGGCTCCCACAGTCAAAATTACTCCGCTAGAAAGTTTACATCTAGCTTAGATATCAATTTTACAAAGAAATAGAGTAGAAATCGCTTACCACAAGTCTCAATTTTGCGTGAATCACGGGTTCTCCCTTCCGTTCTCCTTCTCCTTCTTCGTTCTTTCTTTCGTTCCTTCTCTCTGCAACGTCTTTCTCAATTCTTCTTTTCTTTTTATTTTTTTATTTTTTTACACGTTCAGCAACTTCTCTTTCCCTTCTTTTATTATTTTTTTTTTGTTTTGTTTGGACGTTCTTAGCAACATCCTTTAACACTTTTTTATTTTATTATTATTATTTTTTTCAATCAAAATAGTTGGCTTTTAAAAGAGAAGTGGATGAGCATGATTTTAATATGATCCCATGCTCCTAGACTCCCCTTATTAACCAACTCCTCCATCAAATTTCATTAAATTCATTCAATCATAATCCAATCCACATTTTTAATTAACCAACCCCATAAATTAATCAATTTAATTCAACTTCATTTTTTTATAGGATGATCTCATATGTATCATCTTCATTTCATAATTTTATTTATTTACTAATCATGCGCGCGTATATTTAGCGCATACGTATCAAATACGTGTAGTATCACGTGTATATTTAGCTCATACGTATAAAATATGTGTATTATACATCTCGATATACGCGTACTTCAATGTATGTATTTAATTAAAATTACGGGATGTTACAATAATCCTATTAATGAACATCAAAACACATGGACAATAAATAGATCATCAATGTAAAAACATTCCCAAATGACAACCATGAACTTTTTTTTTTTCTTCTAAGTCCATAATGTTCAAAATATACAAAATCCTACTTAATCATAAATTACAACCCATATATGTGTTAAGTATAAGCATTAGGTGTTACATAGTACAATTTATCAACATAAATGCGAAAAAGTACTAAACACCTACGTAACAAAAGTGTAGAGAAAATGCTCACAACTAAACTTTTCCCTTTCCCTTCCTATTCGAACCTGAAAGGATAAGAGTAAGAAGAGCGTTACAACAAGCTCAATGAATGTTTTTTACAAGTAGCAACATATATATGCATTTATGTAAAACATTGCAAGATCAATAAAACCATTTAAATATCATGGATACAAATAATATTACATACATACTCAATATAATGCATCATGTCATATACAAGATAATGCATATAATTTATAAACGTGGGCATACAATCCTAACATCTCCTGAGTAAGAATCAATACAAGGGCCTGAGTGTGCGACATCCATCATCTGATCGACCTCTTACCTGTATTCTATTAGAATTCCTAGGATTGTATGAACCATGAGATCCGCTCACCAAGACAAGTATCATGCCTAGGCGAATCCTATCATACACAACCCATAGAAATCCTCTGTCAGGTCCACAATTAGAGATCACCACTAGACTTACGAGATTCCTCGAAGAAAATCTCAACTATGAGACTACCTAATTGTTAACCCTATTAGACTATGCTCAAATACATTTCATGAGACATCAAATCATGTATACTACAATAGATAAGCATTTAAAACATATTTCTATATTACAATGCCACATATAGAAACCAAAAAGTAAAGAAACACACAACTTGATTGGCTAAACTTAGCCAATCCAATCCAATCCAATCCACAAGAGAGCACTAGAATGACCACAATCATCCCAAGCACCTCAATCCCCAATTGGCTTATTTGGGTTACTTAAATCAACCAAAATCCCTGTATGAAACATGGTTTAAATTTTACAGAAAATCAGTCCACTAGTATGCCAAACAACCATGATCAAACCCAATTCCATAGCCAATTAAAATTCTAAAATGATTATACACAAGAGCCAATCTCATATTGCTCAATTCAACCATTTAAAATTAAATTAAACCATACATAACCCAATTGAATGCAATAAGTTGATCCCTATGATCCAACCATTATAATACGAGGCATTCAGTTATAATTAGGGTCAATTTGACTCTTTATTAAGTCAATTTCAACAATTGACTAAGTCTAAGTCAAAATCCTCAAATTTGGGCAAATTCTCAAATTCATTAAAATTTCTCAAATTACATGGCATAAGCCAAAATTACATTATATTAGGGTTATCCACAGATCAAAATAAGTAAATTGAACTACTATATATGCACATTTACCCATGTATTCAACATAAATCACATGCAAATTGAATAAGAAATCCTAAGTCCAAAATCTTAATTTAAGTCAAATACCTATAACCCTATCAATTTCTTGTTAGAAATTAGGAGTTTCAACATTTATTGACTCCCAACATCCTCTAGATTAACCCTTCATTTCCTATTCTCCAAGCTCCTTCGCCTCTTTTGGAAGTGAAAAATGAGAGAAATCACATCTCAATGGCTTATATAGAGGTTAAGTGGCATTTTGGGCCTACACTTAAAAACACATACTTTAATAAAATAATCAGTTTTTCTACTGCAATTACTTGCACTTAGATAATCAATTTCTTGCAAACGACTCACCAATTTAACATCTTAACCGTTAGTTTTATGATTCCGTTACCAACCTTATGGTAAATTTTCAGCTCAATCCAACGGTGGAATTTCGAAATCCAACCGTTTGATCAAAACTGGGCAAGAAAATCTGCAAATCTAAAAAATAGTGTTTGGAGTCTTATACGTCATAGTAGACAGCTCCGATTAAGATCTTCATTGTTCATAATGAAGGTCTATCAGAGAAGAATAAGCTGACAAAATTTCAGCTCAATCGGACCAATGATCTAGGGTGCAAGCCATTGATGTAATTAGTGACAAAAATTTCTTCCTCTTTAGAGTGAGTTCTATTGATTCAAAATACTATTTTGGACATGTTTCGACATCGAACGGGTCTCTGATCATTCCGCAACTTCATGCGTACTCTAAACGACGTAAAATCATTCAAAGACACTTGAACCAACGTGCGTCGAGCATCATATATTATATGTATATATATATATATACACACGGATACTCTACGGGTAAAAATGACATTATTATAAGGTACGGACATTTCAAAAAAAGATAAAAGATAAAAAGGGTAAAAATAGAAATAAAACTTGTAACTATCTACCAAGCATTAAATGTTTTGATATACAATGAATGAGTTAACACAAGACGGGAGGCCACATCTATAGGAGAGGGAGATAAAAACTAATTAAGTAAAAGTTTAAGGGTAAAATAGGTATAAAAATTGGGACAGTGAAAAATTACAAACTTTTTCCTTTATAATAGTGATAGAAATACTTTTTCATGTTGTATTTTATAAAGATTCGCAATTTGAGCACCCTAATTTATAATCCAACTTCTTGCAGTATTCTTCTTGTAGGTATGTATCTGGAATCGTTTTTAGCACTCTTCCTTGTAGATTTAAGTGTTCATTATCAAATTCATTGAAATTTAAATAATTCAACCACAATGATTCCTTGAATCCCTTATATGTCATTATTATTCTCTTAGTAAATAAGATAGCATAGAGAGTGAATCTAGGTCTATTAGAAGGAAAAAAAAACTAAAAAAACTCCGAAACGAGGTAATTGTATTAATAGATAGGGAACAAAAAGTTATACAACTAAAAAAACTCCGCACAGGTCTTATATTCAGAGAGCCACTACTATCAATGTCTACAAGAAGAACAAGGAATTGGGAAAATTTTGAAGGACTAAACAAAAAATACCCTTTAACAATCAATCAACTAAGCCTTTTTTTATTTATATGGAATCGACTACATAAATTTTGCTTTCTTTACTTTATACTATTAAGAGCTAAGTCAGCATTGAAATCTATGGTCTATAGATAATAGCAAATACTAAATGGTATATAATTCTAATTAGCCTTCTTCTTTGACTATGTATAGAAAATTAAAGTTCTGAATTCATTCTAACCTGTTGTAGAAAAAGAAAGAAGTTTAAGGTGAGATAGCCGGAGAGATATTTTTGTTATATGGTGGGGTTGTGGAAAGACATTTTTTGGCATCAAAGACCATTTGGTCTAATGGTTTTGGCATCCTACCTTCTTCAAAAGAGTTTGTGGGTTCTATTTCCTTACCAACAAGAGTAGGAAGTAGCAATCGATGATGTTATACTGAGATATATACGGACGGATGTAAGTATATTAAAGATAATTTTAAATGTATCCATAAAAATACTTTGTAGTACCCTACTTACATGCTTTGTAAACTTTTAATAATAATACATAACAAATGACTATAAAAAAAAATGTTTTTAATAAGTAGATTTAAAATTACCTGTATATTAATTGTAACAACTAGATAGAATTAATCATAGGCTTCAAGGCCTTTGAAATAAAATCGCAATGCTTGGGCCCGAAAGTCGTCCAGTGGATCATGCCGCCCAACTGATAAAGAAATATACGAAAGCCAAAAATAAAAGGAAATAACAGCTTACACGTTGCCTACCTATAGCCTTATCCAGTGTAGTCACATTCACTTACGAACAATTTGTTTCATATTATTTAAACGAAAGTTCTCGTTTCTTCTACGAACACTTTTGAACTTCCAAAACACTGCGGTCCTTTTTCATCCTCAAAAGTGCAATCAACTGAGAAAGTAGCCCCACAACCACCTTGTCAACGGCCAATCACATTCCACGTGTCAAACATAACTCTACCAGACTTGATGGGAGTGAGAGATTGTGGGCCCACCCACACACAACCATTCTCTCAACAAGTTAAACGAGTGGCCATGATTTAAACTCAATAATCAAAAACACCCGGAAGTTTTCCCGCGCAAAAACTTGCACCGACCTTCGTCGTAGATATGAAAAGAGAGAGAAAAGGCGGTGGCACGTGGGGAAGGGATCGGTAATACGTAGATAGTGGCAGAGTTTATCGGGGACACGTAGACACGGACACGCTTACCTGTAATTGGACACACGCCTTCCCTATTTCACTGGCAGCTTCCGGAAGAAGCCACTTTTTTAATTCAATCTGTTTGTTTGTTTTTAGAAACTCCGCTATTTTCCTTCCTTATAAAAATTAATAAAGAACAAAGCCCCATTTAGTTTCTCAGAAGCTTCAGTGCTGAAGTTTTGGTGGTGTTCTTGTTTCTGCTTCTCAGAGAGATTGTGGGAGATATGGAGATTGGTGATGACATGATGATGGAGGAGGAGGAGAAGGAGGAGGGAGGATGCAGAACGCCGAGACGGGAAGAGTGTAGGATTCCGGCGAATTTGGTGTGCCCCCCACCGCCTCCGAGGAAGAAACCGGTGTACTTCAAGAAAAAGCGAGGGCCCCCCAAAAATGGGTATTTTCAACCACCTGATCTTGAGGCTCTGTTCTCACTCACAACACCCATTAGAGAAGCTTGTGCGTAGTTGAAGTACAAGTACAACAAGTCTGTCTATATGCTATTGGTAGGAACATTTATTTTTTTTCTTTTTTGTGTAAATCTTGTTTAGGGCAAGGCTAGAAGAAATATCTGTGGATGTTACTCCTGTTTCACTGTACTTTTTTTGGTTTAATTGGAAATTCTGGTTTCTGGAAACGGAGAATATACGAATATTGCATGTTGTTTTGAATGTGTTCAATCACGCATGTTTTGTTCATATGGTTCAAAATTGATTGTTTTTGTGCTGCTTCTGGCTCTGTCGGTTGGTAACTAATGTGTTTTCCCCTCTAATACATTGAATCTATGCTATATATTTTTATTTGTTCATGATGTTGTGTAAGATAATTGGATAAGTCCTGAAAGTAGAGCTAAAAATAAAATCTTTATGAAGGTGAGTGAAGGGGATGATAATACCCTCTGGAGCTGTGTCTTAATGAGACAATTTTTTCATGCTGCCTCGGGATATCAGTAGTAGTTAATAATGGAAGCACATGGCAAAACACTCGGACGAGCTAAGTAGTCGTGTCGTTACTGATCTGAAAGCTTGTTTTTAAACGCTGCTCTTAAAGAGTCCACATTGATATGTGTGCAGGAAATAAAGCCCTCCTAATACAGGGTTTGGAACAGGTGTTGGTTTTTAATGGATGCAATACCAATAAAATGGAAATAAACTAACTAAAGATTTCCAAGAGAAAACGAACAAGGAAAACGGAAAAAAACGTCGTAGTAGTACTGCATCTGCATGTTTTCACTCAGTGATCGGAACAATTATTTGTGGAATGTAAATGTATATAAAAAGAGCGAATTGACCATGTTTGCCAAGAATATTCCTGAATAATCCGTCATCGTGATTAACACGGCGCTGCAGGTGGCTGCAGGTGCCAAATAGCCCAACTGACGCTCGGCTTTTTTCTATTAAAAAGAACAATGGTTTATGTATTTTTTTTAACATTCAACGGAGGTTAATGCCAGCATCTGAAAATGGTGTTGGCACTTTGCATAACTTTAGCATAACTACTTGAACATGATTTTTTCTTTTTTCATTATTTGTCTTTGTCTGTGTGTTTCTGATTGTTTCCTAATGGGGAGGGTGCTACTACTACTTCAATTTTTCCTTTATTTTTTATTTTAATTTCACAAGTAAAAATTAAGTACATTAGTTACGAAGCATAATGTATAGCTTTTCTATGAAGGCCTTTTCAGAAAACTATTAATACACGAACTGCAAGTAGTAAACAAAATCTATATTAAAGCGAGCCTTGTATGCAAGGCTTTTTCATTGTCATTAATACAAGGTGATTTATCTTGTTCAAATTCCAAGTATTTCATTTATCTGATAGTATAACCAGAAGTACATATGGATCCTCTAGATCATTTATAGGATGTTTGGAGTATTTTTGCTAAAGTCTTCAGCAGTGGACGAAACCATGAACTCGACCTTTATTTACATGAATCATCCTAGTCGTTTAGGCCTAGTCCTATAGTTGTGACAGAACAGCTCTCTCAGCTAATTGTTCAGGCCCATGGTACGTGCATTTGTTTGGTTAGGTTGGGCTCTTGAACCTGGCCTTGTTAATTAATTTTCATGATGTGGAACCTATGACCCATTTGATTTTATACAGTTTGTTATATTTGAAAAATCAGATAGAAAAAAAATAATTGCTTTGTTGGTTAAATTCAAAATTAATTTTAATAGTATAGAGAGATAGATTATTTTTTTTATAAATACTCTCATTTTTTCAATTTTACTTACTAGACTTTGTCCTTATTTGAATTACAAACTAAACGCATCTGTAATTTTAATGAATCAATGATAGTTTCATTATTTATTTAAAATAAATACATCATTAGTGCATGATGCCATTGCTATTTGATGGTTTGGTTTAAACAGGTTTTATTTTTATTTTCTTAGTAGAAACAATCGTATCTTTAAGTTTACTGCTTAGATACCGCACCATCTCATATTTATTAATTTTTCTGCCTGATGTGATAATCATCATATCAATTGCCCTGTTGGCTAATTTTACTTTTACAGTAGAAAAATTATTTTCAAATTTGAACCCAAGTCACATCAAATAGAAATCACCCAAAAGAGGAGCAAGAAAAAGGAGTCAACGTTCATGTTTATCAATCCGTAGGGGTCAAGAATTACATCGACTTAACAAGTGAAGCCGTAATTAAGAACGCGGCTCTGGCCTTGATGGGCTCGGGACCGTGTGATCAAACCCCACTCCATCGTACCTTGCCTCAACTCAATAATTGGGCAAAAGTTTCTTTCTCCGCTTAAGCAGCACCAACTCCACTTAATTTACACCGTAGACTTATTAATCCGTGAATCTAGAGGTATATCCAATGATCTAATGCCTTCACAGTATTGCTTAGAATAGTGTTAAAAAACAAGAGGGGGGACAAAATATCAGTAAAATAGATTTTAATGTAAAAAAACTCCAGCCAACTAGATCATCCCCACGTGAATGCTAATGGGTTTCGTCTGAATCAGCAATACTTGGTTGAAGAAAGAGATAATCTTAAAGAAAGGTGTTTCAAAAAGAGAGTCTGTTCGGATAGATGCTACTGCTGCTGCCATTTTTTCACTTGCTGTTTTGTCTGACTTTTTGATTCTTGTAAGATACAGAGAGGAGAGATGGTGGGAAGTGGATTCTTCTGAGACCTCAGCTGGTTCCTTCCTTTTCTGTTTACACCATCGAGATGGGAGAAATGAGCGAAGACGACCCATCTGAAATCAACAGGTTTGGTTTCTGGGTTTTGATCTATTTTCTGTTTTTTTTGAGTTTTTTGTTTTACGTTTCATTGTTTGATCATCTTGTCTTGGCATAGACTAGAAAAAGTTGTGATCTGGGTCAGTGGGTACTGATCTAGAAAAACTTTTGATCGTTTTGGTGAGAAAATTTAAAAAGACTCATCATTTTGACTCTGAGAATTGAGATCATTAAAAGTTGGGGAAAAAATCACTGTAATAGCCAACTGAGAGCTTTTCTGAGGCACATTAATTTTAATTTTAGGTTTTTTTTTTGATGGGTGAGAAAGGATCTTTTCAGAAAGCCAAGAGGGTTTGGAGTAGGATCAGAATAGGAGAGGAAAATGGGTGTCCTGCGTTATTGTAGTTGAACATCTAGGATGTGGAATCGATCAATTAAACTTCCAGAGTTCTGTTTTTATAATCACAAATTTGTATCTTAATTATTGAGCTGAACCGTGATAAGTTTGAGCTGGACAGAGCTGCACAAGTTCTATGGACATGGAACCTACACAAATGTTGGCAAGCTCAAATAATTGGTAAATCGTAGTGGTTAAACGCTGAGAAAGCTCTCTGCTTTAGTAAACTACGGTCCTTCCTCAACAGTTTGGATTAATTGGTTGGATTTGTAAGCTTATATAAGGACTTATTGTCAAATGTAAAATGCTATTCTTTTCCTATCTTCCCATTCATATTAAATCTTCTGTGTTACCTTTTTCCTTAACTATATTTCAGCTTCCCCGTCGACAAGGTCCTTAATGCAAACACCACGGATTTGAACAAGAAGAGGAAATTTTTAGATGAGCTACTGGGTTTGCCGCCACCAAAACATAAATTCCGGGAGAGAGGCTCTGGTTCTGTTCAACGCCCTGAAACAGAGGAGGCATTAGAATGGCATGGAATGAAGGGAATTGTCATCGAGGAATGGCGTCATGAGGATTCTGAAATGGATAGCAATAGCTTTGTTGAAGAAAGTGAGTCTAGAACCTCTCAGAGCACTGAAGCTATATCTCAAAGCAAGATTCCCAATGCATTTGCCTATGACCAAGCACCAACATTCGAACCGAGTTTCCGGAAGTTGTATGGTGCAAGCCAACTTTCTAGTTCATCTACCAAATCATCCACTTTCTCGGGTACTTGCAGCAACGGCAATTTTGAGACCTCCGAGACCAGAACTATTGAAGAAGAAGAAGAAACAAGTGACAAGGAAGAGACGTCACCGTTCTTCAAGGACCAGAAACCACATGGTAAATACGCCAATTTCTCTGGTCATGAAGGTGATCAGATCGAGGAGTTCTTGGACGTCGAAACTGAAGACATAATGCTTTACTCCAATGCTACAACATCATCTGATCTGTTTGTGCTTTCTTCCTCCGGAAGATGGAACATCAATAAGGGTAATCATTTTTTCCCGTTTATCTTTTTTTGGGTTCAAAATGTCATAATACATTGAAACATTGTGTTGTAACAAACATTCTATGACATGCATCATCTGATTTATTTGATCATATAAACTTTTGGTGTTTTCCAGATGCAGATGCTCGGCTTGGAGTGAAGAAACCGACTATAGATCAAGAATTCGAGCAGTACTTTTCAATGCTAATGCTATAGCAGGAATTAGGTTGGATCTTGAGGCTAGTACGCCAGATTGTGAAGGTTTCCTGTTACAGTAGTATTATGGGCACTACTCTGTAATTACATAATACATAAAAAGAGTGTACTAGTACTCCTTGTTCATCTTAAATACTATATTATTGGATCCTGCAGTAAGAATCTACTTTGCTTTGCCTTTACCCTTCCCCTGGTTTTTCTTGGCATCTAGCTTGGCTTGCACTCGAGCAGCAGCTGCAGCTTTAGCCTCTTCTCTCTTCTTTTTCTCCTCTTCTTTGGCTGTTGCAACCTTCTCCCTCTGCTTCTTCAGCTCCCTAGTATGAAATTTCATCATTTGAACCATCTAAAACTACAGAGAAGTGAAAGGTGCGACGATAGTAGTCAAATTACTCCAATGACTTACTCTAGTCTAGCCCTCTCATCAGAAACACTACCAAGACTAGATCCCTTGCGAGGCCTGCAAGCTATCAATTCTACCTCGAAAACAAGAGTTGCACTGTTTCACAAGAGCACGGCCAACAGCATTTAGCAACTATAGCATTCAAGGAATCCAATTGATATAAGAAATTCATGCATATATTAAACTGAAACATCTTCCCCACCCCCAAAAAACATATTACCCTACCTCCCCCAAAAACCGTTCATCCTGTAAACAGATTTACATGTAAAATATAACTATAGCCAACATAATCAAATACAATAATAGTCCCAACACCCGAAATTGAGAAAATCTCCTTATAAGTGTCATCAGTAATATCTGTCAAGAGGTCAATTTCAAATTTTGCAGAAAGGAACACTTGTGATGAAGGTTATATTGTTTAAATATGTCCGCTTATGACACGGAATCAACCCCTAAACTTACCTCAGCATGCTAAGTTGCTGAATTTGGTTAACAGAAACATTATGATACAAGCGACAAGGGGACCCTCCTATAGCTTTGTCATTAGAGGGTAAAACTTCACAATTATGGTTATCAATTGAAAGTGTCCTTTGGCAAACTGCATATGTAACATGTGCAGCTCGGCAACATTGATCAACCATACTGCTGATCTAATAGGGATACACAGAGACTTTCTGTTATAAAGTAAAATGCCAAAGTATAAACTAATGTTGCAAGGTTAGCAGAAATGAAATTACTCTGGGGGGATATCCGGAGGAGAACCTGCACTTCCATAGGCATAGTCTGGCTTGCAAGTGATTTTTGCAATCTCCCCCACCTAGGTAAATCATGGAGAAAAATTAAAAAGAGAATGAGCATCGGGCAGATTCTAACTTGGCCAGGTTAATTGGAAAAGTGAAGAAACATATTCTTCACCTTCATGGTTCTTAAGGCAATGTCCCAGGCCTTGATAACAGTGCCCTTCCCAATCTCAAAAGAGAAAACAGTATTATCTTCATGTGTAGTGTCAAAAACTTCACCAGTTTCAGGGAGGACACCTTCATAATGAACTGCTTGAAAAAAAAATAACCACGAAGAAAATTGTCAAAGATCTCATATTATGCTGAGTCATGATAAATAGTTGTCAGAAATTAATTTATTCATGAAACAAAAATTACAATGATGTACATTTGTTTAATGTCGTGGCAAATAACTACCTAAAAAGTTGTTTGCCAATTATATTCTGAGATTAAAACATACAAACAATTGGTGCACTAGCTACAGACTCGTGTGTACAGACTACTATTCTTTGAAGGTGACATGATCAGGTACTTCAAACCTCATCTTCATCTTTTCTTTTTACCGTTTAAGAAGAGGGAACCAATTTTCTTTTCTCCCCCTCTGTTGTGTCTCAAAGGGAAAGAGCATTCTTCAGTAGAAGAAATTATGCACTGGCTACAGATCTAGTGTATAGGGAGTTCTATTCTTTGATAGTGACACATAGGGGTGTGTGTGCATCTAAATAATGACCCGCCAAACCCACCCAGCACAAAATTCACAGGTTGGGTCAATTGGGTCTTATATTTAGAGAAAAAAGTCGGGTTGGCTGACCATAACCCACCCACCCAACATATGTACAAAACATCATTAAATTTTTTTTATCAACCCACTAAAAAGATTATATTATGTTTTTAAGGGGCCCCATCATTAAGAAAGTCCCACATCATACAAGAGTACGTGTTGAAGATTGAGGAAACAAAAAACCTTCCCTCCCCTTTCTTCACTTCCACCCTACTTTACGGGGCCTTCCTGACCAAGGATGCTCTCATTTCCCCTTTACAAATGTTCTCCTCTCCAACCAGCTCTACTTTCACCTATCTTTCAATTTTCTGGGCTTCCTTAACAATGAGTCCCATTTCCCCCTCAAACAAATTTTTCTTATTTTTTTCTCTCCACTCACTTCACTTTGTCAAACATGGTGAGAAATGACTTGGTTGGTCTAATGTAAACCCAACCGACCCAAACTAACGATCAGGTTGGCCGGAAATCGATGAACTGAATTTAGTTTCGTGTTAGTTTAGGGTGATAGTGCACATTCACCCAATCATGTCAAGTTGGTAGATTTTAGGGCAAAACTCGACCCGGCCCGACCCATGCAAGCCCCTAGTGACAAAAGCAGGTTCTTCACTACTTCTTTCTCTTTCTTGCCTTCTTAGAAAGGGAAACACCCTTTTCTTTTCCTCCCCACTGTCCATTTTCTCAAAAATGGGAGGCCGATGATGAGGTTGCTTTTGATGAGCCTCTTAAAGTGTCTGCGGTACTAGAGTGTTTAACCAGCTACTTTTGTAAAATGATGACTGTGGGTAATAGGTGTTATGGTCTTAGGTCCTGTTTGAACTACTGTTGTCAAACATTGGCTTGACATTTTAAGAACAAATCTCCTAGGAAGTATTGAGGCAGGTAATGAGGAGGCCCCTCTAATCAAAAAAAAATTCTAGGCTAACTTGAAAATCTATGAGCTGATTCAGAATCTTAAAAAGTTCTTCAGAGAATGCATAAAAGGGGACTTTATTCTTTTCATTTAGTGATGATCAACCAAATGCAGATTGAACAAAGTTACAGTAATATAATTTATCAGAAATTAGAAATATAAAACATGCCAGAATATTTTCAATTTTATAAATCAAGATCTCTTATTGTTTCACCGGGGTGGAAGCTTTATGGCCATATTATGTTCTGCTGCACAAAGATCTCAACAGCAACACCTTATCCTTGTTTATGTGCAAAATGCTCAAGGCTAGCATGAGGAGGATTAATTCTCCGGCTCCGTCAGCTTTTAAAAAAAAAAAAACAATCATTTGCCTATGATTGAATGGTAGTTGTTTACCTTGATTACTTGAGCTTTTAAAAGTGAATTCAACAACACCACCATAGAATTAAAGATTTTGAATAAGAGCAACATCATATCTACCAATGTTTTTGTTTGATCCATCACAGTAGAAAAAGTGATTTTGGAATGAATCGTACCATCTACAAGTGAAAGGTCTTCTGTTGGAGCAACAGCACCCACTTTGGCTCCCCTTACAATTCTTTTGAGCACACCTCCATCCCCAGTTAAATCAATAACATCTCCCATTGTGTTTTGTAAATTTCTAGCTGGGTATAAAGAAGAAAAAAAAAATTCAAAGCTCAAATCAAATGAAGGAACAGGGGGTCCTCCTGGAAGAATTATAGTAATCCAACATAGTATGTATGCATAACAAAACTAAAGGTTATTAGACTACCTAACAGCAACAAAGAAGAGTAAGAAATTAATCACCAAATTCATTCATCAATGTTTGGTTATTACATTACAACCGACCTTTCTATCAAAACCTAAACCAACAAATTTAACTCATACTATAATTAAGAATTTTGAATCTGGTTGGACTTAAGACTCCAACAGTCCAATAAGAGTTAACATTGATCCTATTGGTTGTTCTATATCACTTCCATTCATCAAATAAATTTTGCATCTTGGTTGTTGAGTAAAAACTTGAATAAAAAAAGGAGATCTGAACTCATCAGAAATAATGAAATAGACAATGCATGAGGGACCTCCCTTGACGTGTAATATGCATTTAGCACCTATTTAGCATTTGCTCATAGTTCGGCTTCAAATTGAGCTGCAAGTAAATTGCGACCTTGTCTAAAGCTACTGTATACAAAATAAGCAGTTTATATAAGAAAGACCCCAATAAATAAAGGAAATCAATGTCCTTTCTCCTATTTGAGGCCGGCAGTGAGGATCCTGTTTAAGTCTAATGTCCACCTAAAGGACCAAACTTTCAGTAGGATATACTTAGCATTATTTGTGAATTCCTCTATGGAATCTAAACCTCTGGGTGTGTTTTGTAGATGCAATATTTTTTCATGAAAGAATCAAATAGGTCAGTTGCAAACAATCTTCACACTCATGTCTCATTCTCTCTTCTTGCTCCAAAGAGGACTCAATTCAACTAAACTAAGCCTTTTCTTTTTCCAAACTAAAGGACTAGAACAGAATTCATAATGGAATCATACCACGTTCCCCGAAGATGGAGATTCACACAATAATTGGACTCCATAGGCTTAAACAGCACTCATCTGAAATTCTTGCTCCAAAGAGAACTCAATTCAACTAAACTAAGCCTTTTCTTTTTCCAAACTAAAGGACTAGAACAGAATTCATAATGGAATCATACCACGTTCCCCGAAGATGGAGATTCACACAATAATTGGACTCCATAGGCTTAAACAGCACTCATCTGAAATCCATGAAACCATTTCCTCAAAATGAAAAATCCATATTCTAGAAGCGCCACAGGCATTGTCCTTCCATTTATTCATGACCTTACTCGGCAGGACAGGTTTCTTTTAATCTAACCCTAGTCTACACCGTACACAGCACAGAAAAGCAAAGCACCATATGCGAGAATCCCCAAAATCCACAACTTTAACTTAAAAAAGAAAAATTGAAAATCAGAACCAAATTAATTTCAGCTCAATTGATTAGAACAAGCTAAAACTATAATTAGAACTGTAAATCATCCTAATCGAACAGCCAATATATATTTCAAGTGCCAAACATATCGAATTGCTAGGGTTTCAGATAATTTGTAGAACAAATTCTCGTTCAACAACTTACTTGCTGTTTCAAGATCGAAACCGAGGGTTCGAACCAGAGGACGACACAGAGGAGAGTGTCGTGAAGGAAACTGTAGGCTCCGGTTGTCGGATTGTATCGGCGGCGAAATATCGGGATGCAATGCGTGAGTAAGAGCTCAAGTCAGCGGCCATAGGCGTCGATTCTCTCGCCTTTCTGCCACATTCTCCTTCCACTACTTTTCACGCTTAATCTATTCGCATGCTATAGTTTCAACCGTTGGATATTTCTTAACGCGGATCACGAGGTCTTTCTTTAGCTTTAGGCACTGGACCCGTGCTCATATCTGATTGGGGCACGAAAACCTTCTGTTTTAGTATGTAGTTATATGTAATATAAATATGATAAATGCTTTTCCAACTACAAAAATATTTGATTAATTAATAAAATTACCTTCCACTAATTTTTTTAATATTTTTTTTAATTCATATATTGATTTTGTAATAATTATTAATATCATATCTCATAAAATATTTTTAATTTTGTAGATTTAAATGTAGCCTGAGCTGAACTTTATACAGACGGAAGCTTTGTGCACTAATTTTTTTTATATTAAATTATTTATTTATCTATATAATTTTAATAAATTAGCAAAAAGAATAATACTCTAAACAAGGATCTCGCCGCCAAATGATGAGCTTTCAATTTCTTTTGGGTATAAAGGGGTTAATTTTAATAGAAAATAGTCAAAGTTAATCTTAATTAAATAAATATATATGAATTTTAAAACAAAAGTAATGCTAAATATATGTTAGAGGCTAATGCTATTTTTTTAAACTGACACTTAATCTTATTTGAATATTGGAATAATGTATAATACACATGTATTTTTAAAATATTTAAAATAAAATTGACACCCAACATTTAATATAAAATAAGGTATTGAGTACTAACATCATAAAATAAAATTGACATTTAACATATATAAAATATTAAAAAAAAAAACAAAAAAAAAGCTAGTAGTTAAGATCATGCTCTTGTCATCGCCATCTAATTAACTCATCAATTGATCAGACAATACCAGCTCAGCTTCTTGGATTTATGCAAGGAAAACCAGGTGGGTGGTACGTCGTCGAAATTGAGAATTCATAAAATTGCATGAGAACACTGAAAAATATGAGGATGAAATAAAGTAATTAACTTGGACTGAAAACTTCCAACTTGGCCACGTTGACAGACTATATGTATGTAATGGTTTTTCTCGATCAATGATAATTAATGACCAGAGTTCATTTATGTTGATGAGATGAATCTCGAGATCTTGATTTTTGTACCTACACTTTACTTATTTATAACATGACTATAGCTAAATGCAAAAATAACTAAACTAAAATAAAATTGAATAATAAAAATCCACGCCCAATTAAAGCTCAGAAAAGGAATAAATTAGATTTAGCTCATTGAAATCTAACTATATCTGTGACCAATTTCTTTTCATAATAAATACAAACCTCTAGAAAAAAAAAAGAAAAAGAAATTAACTGGTTTTCAATGGTTGGTTGTGTGCTATAGCCATAGAGGACTTGGCGCAAATTCAACTCAGTCTCCACACACATGCAAGTCTTTTGAATCATTGTCTAATACATGCATCTCCAAGATGATTTGTTGCACCGTGTTAGAAAAACTTACAATAATAAATGAGCGTTCATAAGTTCGAGTGATGTCATGTCTATTCTTGGTTTTCCTACATATTATATGTATGCACTTCCATGTTGTATACAAGGCCTAAATTTTGGCTAACTTAGCAAGTTAAGTGTATAAATTAATTTATTAGAAAGGAGACCACAGATTGAAGTCTCTTTAGTCCCTCCCATTCCCTAATTATTGTTTTTTTTATTAAGAAAAAATAAAAAATATATATGTTAAGGTAGGTGGACAGGGAAACACAACCATTAATTAGAAAGATATGGAGGTGCAACCTTCCTAACACACCAACAGGATCCCCTGGAACACGCGTTCATTGCACCTCGACCCTTCAGCACTCACGGTGTCATGGGGGGGTCCTCCAATTCAAGCAACCAATATTGGCCGGGGACCTCATATGGTCCTACGCTGAACCACGCCCGTGACGCACAACCCCAGTTGCTACATCACATGTGACCACCGGCTCAATGCAATGGCCCTCTCGAGTGTTTGGGTCCTTAATTCGATTCCATATTCCTTGCGCCACTAGGTTCAGTTTGTTAGGCTGCCCAATCCAATAAGGACACGCTGCCTAGCTCTTATTTTATTTTTAGAGATCGATGCTTAAATAATAAGAAACTGCCTAGTTCTTTGTAGGGCACCATGTTTGGTGATGTGATCCTTTACCAAACCCAATAGGGTACCCGTCCCGCCCTCCTCTTACTACTCACTGCTCCATATTTTGTTACTGTGAAGTGTTAAACCTCTAATTACTTGAGTTTTTCGTTAATCGATTAATTAATTGTGTTTAATTTCGTTATTAAACGTTTATTTTTATTTTTATTTGGAGAATATAAAAATAAAATGAATTTCTAACGTTAGTACTCAAATTCAATACAAACCTTAACCAAACATATATAAAGTAGTAGTACTATGTTTTTTTTGTTTTTTTAATTTACCAAATCATAACAGTTTTTGTTGCTAAAATGAATTTTGTTAATGACATCACATCATATATATATTTATATACAACTAAAGAAGCTTTTGGTGTCTTTACTGACTGGTTTGTCATGTCACAATTGGATAAGGATTATGTTTTCTCTCCTACTCTATTTTTAAATTTTTTTTAAATAATACATTTAAAAAAGAATATTAACCCACTTTTCTATCATATTTTGTTGACACTGTCATTAAAATTTATTAAATTTTTTTATATTATATATTAATATGTGATTTAAAGTAATTCAACAACTTTTAATGATAATATAAAAAATATATTTTTAAAATATTTTCTTTTGTTAATAAGACATTAGTTTGAGCGGCTGGTCTATTATAAGGGATCAAAGTTTTGAGGCAAGACCCTAAACGGGAGGATACTAAATTTTTTAAATTTTTTTATTAAAATAGAGTGGTTGTATGAACTGAATGTAGGTTAATTTTGAAAAGTCGTTAGGTCTGACTTTGTTGGTATGAATGTCAATCGAGCTCTACATGACTCAAATTTTTTATGAAAGTCGGTGGATACGGTGTTATACTTATTTTTTTTTTTAAAAAAAAAACAATTTCTATTTAAAAAATCTTTTAGTTTATATAGAAAAAATTGAATACATCGCCATCAAAAAAGCTGCAAAGGGTCAACAATAACAACTTGAGGCAAATTAAAGTGGATTAAAAGGCAAGTGAGTGAGCACAAAAAATGCCCATACCAGTAGGGGTTGACCCCTACACCCACCCAATTGCTACACCTATTTCACTTTAAACAAAAAAGCAGAGCTGCTTTCTTTTATAATATGCTACACTAGATTAGCCTTTCATATCTACTAGATACAATTAATCAATACTACTATATATATATATTTCCTAAAAGACAAAAAATGCAATTAAGTACCAGTACTGGTGCATGATAAAGACAATAAAATTAAGTTCCTCAAAGTTTTTTTTTTTTTTTCTTCTTCTATGCAAAGCTACTTCTCTCAAGTAATTATATATATCATCTTTGCTGACGTGTCGTCTCCCTAACAAAAGTCCGGTTGTGACGGATTCAAAACATAATTTGATTTGATTGGAAACCCAGTTTCAGTCAACAAAAAAAAATATCGGTCAAGAGGTCATTCTCGTCATCTCATCCTAATCATCTCTCTGACTATACCTCACAAATTTCGCCCAATTACTGCTAATCTTCCAGTTTATCACCCATTTTTCTTTTATTAATTATATTTCTTTAGTCTAATAGCTTGAAGAAAATATGACCAATTAGCTACTATCTCTTTTAGCGTCCAAATCAAATATATTATTAATTAAAATAAAATATAAGTATAAATAAACTATATTTATAATGCAAAAATCTTAAAATCTAACAATGTGATCATTTTTATTATTATTGTTTCATAAATATTCTTAATGATGTAAACGATACTATAGTAATCTAAGAAAATAGCTTTTCTCCACTACTTTCTATTGTTTCACTTTTTAAGGTAAAAATTAATATATTTTTAAATTTGTTCTCTTTATTAATATTATTTTAGTTTCTTACTTATTTTTCTTTTGTTTTATTTATTTTTTTCAAATGTGAAGCATGTGCACACATATTAGTATGATTTAAATTTTGAATGATATATTAGAAGTTAGAGACATTATATATAAAAACAATTCGAACTTAAAAGGCTAAAAATAGGAGATAGCTAAGCGTGTGAGTGCTAAAAAATTAGTTAATTAAAAATTAAAATTACTATTTTAACTGTCAACATTACCGTAGGCTTTTTTCTAATAAAATATAACATAAACTTTGAAAAAGTGAAGACTTCATCAATCAACCCTCCCAAGTTTTTTTTTTTTTTTTTTTTATCTTTTAAATTTTTTGTGTAGCTCTTGTGAAGCTTGGCCTCTCGTTGAAGTTGATTATGATTTTTTGATTTCTCGTTCACAGTGGGAGATGAGGTTGATGTGAGAAGGACAAAATGGGTTAGAAGAAGGCCCCAGATGTCGAGCAAATAATACAACTGGCCTGCAGTAACTTATTATCACGCACTATAGGCGTATAATAGTAGTAGTAGTGGTAGTACTACTACTATTTTGCCCTTTTTCTTTAATCTACCCGTATCTGTAAAATAATATCTCGATTTTCATGAAGATACGTTAAATTCGATTAAATAACTATCTCTGTCAACCCCAACCATACTGCGCTCAACAGAGCCTGTTGCGGTAAAAGGGAATCTCTCTTCTTGTGACGAGAACTATGAGATCTCTCAGACATATATAAAATCATCTCCTTAATCAAAGCTGTTGAAACCCAGAAAAAAAAAAAAACTTCAATAACATATAATATCATTTCTCTATCTAATATTGCTCAAAGTAACCAAGAAATTAAATTAAACTAAGCGCTGGCTACAGTGAATTGAAATGAACTCATCAAAATCTTCAGATGTGTTGAAGTTGCAGTAACAATTTTTTTCTTTTTTTCAAAATCTGTATCCTTCCTTGGATTAAAAAAAATAATTGTTAATAAAAATAAAAATAAAAACCGAAATCTATACAGGTATTGATGCTCCGTTGGGTCCTGAAAGCCCCAAATCCCATCTCTCTCTCTCTCTCTCTCAAATAAAAAAAAAAAGAAATAAAGAAATAAAGAAGAAGAGATAGCTAGTAGGAAACACATTAAGAGTGATCAGATATTGGAGTAGGATATTGTTGATGATCCTATCTCTTCCTTTATTCTTCAAGAATCACCGTACTCGTGCCAGCAGATAAGCATTGTGACGCAGCGTCTCATAATGTAGAACCTTGCTCTTTGCTCCTTCACCAAACTCACACATTTTCTAGTGAAAGAATTCCTCCTCTGTGATGCGTTCTTGATAAGATGAGAAGTAGAAGAAGCAGTAGTATTGGATCCCTGATGATCCTTCTTTGATAATTTCCACTTTTCATTCATGTAGAACTGAGGAGCATGAGAAGCTGCAGCAGCCATTAATTAGAATCAATGGAAAAAGATCAGTTTTTCCTTCTTCTTCTTTATTCTGATTTAAAATGAAGGGTATATAGCTGTAACTTTGTAACTTTGTAACTTCTTGTTAACAACTGAAGTTGGGGTGTTAGGGTATTTATAAGACCATCATGATGAGGAACAGCATCACCTGCGCTTGCTTTGCCTAGAGAAGAGCAGGGCCCACACCTCCCCTCCCTCTTCTTCTTTTCTCTTCCTGTAGTGTTAATTTTTAATTACATTTTTTTAAACTTAATATATATGCACACTTTTATTATTATTATTATTTGAAAAAATTTTCATATAGTTTTCAATGGGACAGAATGATCCGAAAATTGCACCTCTTCACGTCCCACTGATGGGACAAAATTTTGGCCTTCTCTTGCTAGGGCCTACCCTGATCGAAAAAGAAGGATTCTTGGATTTTGTTTTTGCAAAAGCAATGATTAGGGGATTTCTATCACTTTTAAATCAGTCTTTGTTGTGCAATCATGCGTTTGGGTTAGTAAAGTGTATGAATAGTCTTATACTTAAAAAAAAAGTCCTTAAGAGTTTTTATCGTACAACATACAACAAACTTGGTAAAGCTTCCAATTAGACTCTACGCTAGTACTAATATGTTATGTAATGTTCATAATTAATTAATTATTGTGTTTCTTGAACTTATGGGCGTGAGACTAAGGTACAATACTGGAAAGGGTCCTACTACAATGTTGGCAGTTATGAAATTTAAATGAAAATGGTGTCGAAAAAGGAACAGACCCCGATTTGCATAAAAACATATTGGCATGGGGAGGAGGGTGTGGATTGTGAATTGGGAAACGTATACTAAATATATATAATAAATTACGGCTCGGGCCTCATGGCCATAGGTTATGGTCCTCATGTTTTAGGTTACACACCAAAAGAAAAGATAGCCCTATTTTGTTCAAAAAAGGCTCTCCCACCTTTTTGATTACTTAAGAAACTTACCGTCTTTGATTAATTTCTCTCTCTATATATGTCCCTGCCCCAACAAAAGACGGTAATTTGGAGAAAAGGTAATGCTAATTAGTAATATATATACCTCCACCTAAAATCTTAGGGTCTGTTTAGAAAATTTTTCATAAAAAAATAATTTTTTTATTATTTAAAAAAAAAAAAAATATACATGAGAAATTTTTTTCATAATTATTTGATTTAACATAAGAATTTTTTTATAATTGATTATTAGTTAGTTATTCAGTTATATAATTATAAATTTTTTAAATTTAGTACAAAAAAAATTTTTCACAAGAAAATTTTATTTTCTCACTTCTCAAGTCGAGAAAATTATGATGAGAACATGGTCGGTGAAAAATATTTTTAAAATTTTTTTCTCACATTTTTTAGCCAATCAAATATTAAAAAATAGAATTTTTTCAAAAAAATTTATATTTTCTTACGTACCTAATACATCTTTAGTTAAATTTATAAACTCAACTGAATAAAGTATTTTTGCTAATTATATAAAATTAGCTACATAAATTTATTTTCTCCACTCTTTATTAGGGCTTAATAAGTATTATTTATTTAATATTTTTTAATTAAAAACGGATTTTTTAAAAAAAAATTAAATTTATTTATCTCATTCTATACATAGCGGAGATATAGGAGGAGACACGGAGAAGTGGGAAGTGGGGTTAAAACTTAAAAGTGTCACGGGGAAGAAGAAGATCACGTGAAGCACATGGTTCCCTGTTCCGTTAAAGGGAGTGGGTCCCACACTCCCATCGCTTGTAGGAGCATCTCGGTTTCTGGATTTCTAGACGCTGTGTCGCTGCGTCCATCCATGTTTCGGCTGGCACTTTTGTGGGCCCAGTTCCCCCGGTCACTGGGACCATTAGTCTCATTTCGGCTCACACCTTCTCGGTCAACATAGGAACACCAAGATAGCGACCTCTCCAATATATATATATATATATATAACTAAAAAATTAATAAAAAATAAAAGCTTTTGGATTTCGATTTTCCGTTACACCAAAGGAATTTCGAAATTCTATTTGCAAGCTCGTACACCCTACTACGGCTGACGTATGATCTTGATCTAAGGCCCAACTGGGTCTCCGTGACAGCGTACCTGCAATTTACTACTGGCTAGCATTGAAAATATGTTCCACTTGATCCTTTCTATACAAGAGGAGATGCACTAATAAGTGCAATTAATATTGCTATCTAGTGATCTTCAAGCAACAAATCAATCGGAGATTAAGATGTAATTGACGATCCATTGAACATTAACACCATTTCTGATCAAACTGATCAATTTAATGCGTGTTCATTAATGGGGAATGTTTGACCTGAGATCAGTACGTACTAGCTAAATATATAGGTAGTCAAACCTTTTTAGATACAATGTACATGCATGGAATTAATGTAAAATAACAATTAAGAGATTCAAAGATGTTTCCTACTGCAGATGCAGCCAACTGATCCGATGATCACTTTGCTCTCTCTTTATAGCTAGTTAACGTAGATATTCAGTGATTTTAAGTCCTTTCTTCTTCTTCTTCTTCTCTTTTTTAACAAAAGGGACATGCTTCCATCCCAAACTTCGAAATTATCCGTATTTCTCCAAACAAACACATTACAGCAACAGTACCCTAGAACTTAGCTAGCCATGTTTCATGGAAGTGGACGTACTTCTCTGCAATTCTCTATGTATTCATATATATATATATGTATGAGTTATCATTTTTCATGTACTCTTATCCAAGGGGCCGTAGAGCAGAGTACTCTGATTTGCTGATTATAAAAATTCTTTTGGGTATCTTTGCTTGTCATTAGACACTGTACTTTGTCACATTCTATGAATCTCCCCTCAACTTTGAACTTTCCAGCCGCTGCAAATTAATTTAGAGCCTTAAACAACATCAATAAAGAAATTAACGGAGACCATTGATGATGGATGAATCTTAATTTTATACTTGTAATTAATTAAGTTCCTGGATGCAGTGCTGAATCTTGAAATAATTAAAATTGTCATGCAAATTTTTGACATAGATGACACGGGCTTTGACCTGCTTGATTTTGTTACTCTCTGTTCATTTGCATGCCTTGAGATAATTATAATAGTAATCCATATAGAATATTCAAACACGCTTAGTGGGTGAGAATGATTACTTTAGATAATTGTTCTTTTCCTAAGTCCAAATTCAATTTAGGATCAATATTACTCAATAGTAGTAATCGTAGTACTTGAGCTTGGACCTTCAAGAAAATTGGTAGTGAGATTGGCCATGGTGGTCCCAGATTAATGAAAAAGAGAGCACAGTGAGTTATCATCATGGTTCATGATTAGCTGGACTCGCATCCCAAAAAGATAAAATAAAATAAAAAACATTCGGCATATTTTTCTAGGCATGTAAGCCTAAGTAGAATAGGACTCAATGACTCACTTATGGAAATTAGACATTGAATTTTTTTTGTTGCACCCGTTTGTTACATTTTACTGCGTCACAGCTGCCACTACAAAAGCAACAAAGCAAACTTTAAGAAAGAAAAAAATCATAATTCTTATTCACCTCACCAATTTATGTAAATATTCTAACAACTAAAATCAAAGATGCGCTGGCTTCGAATTTGGTTTCGTATAAATGTGATGAACAAGATAAAGGTTTGAGTGGACTGCGTGGACCAGAGGTTGGCTATTCATGGAACTAAGAGGGTGAGAAAAGTGTGCCACTTCCCAAGCAATTGAAGTTCTTGTTTGTTGGATAGATAGTCATGTTGCTCAAGGAATAATAGTTTTAGCCCCACATGCTTCCATGTGAACAACAATGCTTCAATTCCTTACTTGGGAGGTGTTTTTTTAGGTTCAATTCATGTGAAAATGTTATGTTTCACAATGTCGAGTCATTCAAAGATTGAAGTAAATTACTAATTTAGCATATACACGTTACGTGGACTCAGATATGAGATTTTACTCTAAAAGGTCTTTGATACTAATATTTATATTTTATGTGACGAACTTGCTCATATATCTGATTTGAGACTATTATTTTGATTCATATATACCCAATAATACACAATTTCTTAGTATATAATATAATATTATTTACATGTTATTTGTCAGATGCCCAGTTAGAAAAAAAAATACTTATTAACAATCTATGACAAGAATGTTGATAATTAATAAAGATATAGTTTTGTATGTAATATGCATGTAGAGTTAGGTTATAGTTGAATGAAGTAGAGGAAACAAATTAATTTATATAGCACATATAATATTTAGAAAAGGCTATGTTGGGTTGAATATATATGTCATCCATCCTAGTTATGATAATATTGAGGTTAATTTCCAATAAAACTATATATGTATGTCAAATTTGTAATTTAAACCTAGGCTCAAACATATTTTATCTAAAAATTAGATTGTATTTTGAAGAAGCTCTAGTAACGGTTAAAATTTTGAAACCGTCCCAAATTTTGGTGTGCCAAAATCCTTTTTAGATGCAATAACGAGTCAAATTAACTCTCAAAACAATCTAACTTAGATTTAATTAATTAGAACTAAGAATATGAAGAGTAGAGACAAGAAGATCAAAGAAAATGCATGAACGAATCATTAAGGAGAGCACGAGATCACGTTAACATAAAGAAAGGTGCTCCTCCGTATCTTTGCAGTGATTATAAAATGTGCCACTATCAAAGCGTGAAATCTTGCTAACATCAATCATGTATAAATAATTATAGATATATAGCACATAACTGGATTTAGGGTACAAGTTGAGCAACATATGGTCAAATGTGATAAGATATAACCTTATTTTATTTCTAGTGTTACGTTTATGATTCGTTCCGTAATCTTAATGTGATTCTTAATGATTGGGAAAGACTTATCTAAATCCCACCTTTATTGACTGCTTTTCACGCTAATTAGCTGTAGAAAATGGCATCATCTCCATTTCAAACAGTAATTAAAAGGGGCTTTGTGATTCTTTGCTTAAAGATGTTGACAGGCAAAATCTATTATGTAGGGCTCATTCTTAACCATAATATGCAAATAATGATTTATATATAATGGCAAAAATCCACGCCATTTGAGTCTTTTCTTGAGTTTTATTTTTTTATTTTTTTTGCCTTCTCTTGATTTGAATGGTTGATATAATTAATTATATCAAGGAAAATGGTTGATATAATTAATTATTCAAAATATTATCTCCATGTATCTCTAAGGGGACTTTATTAAATAGAATGTTAAAAAAAAATAAAAAAAATTGTGTTAATCATTTAGGATTGTCCGTAAAATGACTCATTTTTCTATTCTATTTTTTGGATAAAAAAGTCTAGCAAACTTACACTTCTTTTTTTGCTCATGAAAAGAATTGCAAGAATTCTGTTTTTGATAAGAAGATTACTTACTTTCGTTACAAGAAAACTGAAAAGTTAGAAAGAAGGAAAAAGATATGAGAAGAAAGACTCTAAAGAGAGAGAGAGAGTTGATAGATAGATAAAATTGTATTTTCTCTTCTTTTTTACTTATAAAAGGGCGTGAGGTGGTGCTGGATAATTTTGAAAATCGTATGAAGCTTTCCTTTCTTGGAAAGAATGACTTTGATTGATTAATTATATGGTTATTTCTTTTACTATAGAGTATAGAGTAAAAACTAAAAAATATTCCGAAAATACATTTTAGAAATATCCTAGTTTTGAAATGGTTAATGTTTGACTAACACAATTTATTGATATTACTCCTTAGAGTTTGTTATGTTGGTGCATGATTTCGAGGTAATCCAATAACTCTTGAAAGCAATATCAACAAAATGTATTTGCTATATTTTCAAAGCATTTTCTTTTTCAGAATTAAACATAACATTTGATGACCATCGTGTCACATTTTACTTTCTTAAATCACATATAACATACATGATCATATGGTTTTCAAGAAATGTATGTCTTACTTGTGTTTTCAAAGTATATCACTTAATCATTTTTCTTTACCATAGTGTGGATGTTTTTGTAAGTTGTGAATAGTCACTCCCCTACTACATATAAATTCTTGATATTTATTTGTACTGTAAGTGAAAGATGTACCATATTAATATTCAAATTATCAACTTCGCTAATTACATGGCATCATGTAAATAATCTCTCTTCACTCAAGTTTTTTTTTAAATGAGAAATGTTAGTCATCAAATATGGACATACCCTTGGCTGAGATAGAGATGGTGTGTAACACTGCCTTTCAAATTAGAGTTAGGGGTTCAATTCTCCTTGTAATTGTTTGAAATACAATTATATTATGTGGGTAAATAGAGCGCACTTATTGTAGGTACGATGGCTATGTACCAACTAGTTGTCAAAGCCCATAAGTGTTCTTTGTGAGATAAACAAGTGTCCTTCTATGGAGCCTAAAATGTTGATGTCTAATAGATCAATATGATGTATGAAATCAACTTCTAACAATAAATATATACATATATTTAGCCATAAAATGAAAATCATCACTAGTAATCTTATTTCTTTTGTATCTTAAACCTCCTGATGCTGATAAATGTGGAACATTTTACAACACAAATTAAGGCAGGTGTACAAATTGAATATTGTTGGTGTAAAGATAAATATGTTCGGCACAAAATCCCATTGAGTCTGAGTTTATACCCACACCTATGTGCCTACTCTGGAGAGAGCCTGTCTAATGCTGCGTATCGTTCTTGACTCTAAAATAACCTCGATTCCGTAAAATGGCTGACAGAAATACTGAAGGGTCAAAAAAAAAAAAAAAAAAAAAAAAAAAAAAAAAAATCCGTGCCAATCCGCAAAGTGTTCGTGGGCTTGGTCAAATGTAGTAAGGCCTCCTTGGAAATGGTTAACATTTGTTACTTTGGGTTTGTTTCTAATAAAAAAAAGAAAAACAAATTGTCACTTTGGGAAAAAATATAAAAAACACAAAAAAGAAAAATTCAAAATGTTTTAGATCTTATAAATTCGGGCACAACTATTTATGTAACAAGCACAGACCCAACCGTATTATGTTTAGTAACAGTATACATACTCACAAACATATATAATACATACACATGAAACGCGGAAACAAAGTTTTGAGTAATAGATAAATTTGATGCCAAGCCCAAACCCAGCTCAACCTGTCGTATTATTATTATCCCATTTTTAATTATCCCACATATGCATTATATATATGCTATCTATATCTGAAAAAATGACACCTGTCTTAAACTCAGTATTAGTGAGAAATGCACATCAAAAGTTTTAAATTTCATATTATATTCTACTAATATCACAACGTCTAAAACTTTGATGAAAAATGTTAATTTAAGTATAGAATATGTAATTATATATTTATAATTATTGAATAAATATATATTACATATCTCAAAATACGTTATAAATAATTTAATAATTATATATACATATATATATATATATATATAGTTGTACTTAAAAATATATTTTTAATAATGATTACTTTTCTTGAAAATTTTAAGGCTGTATTTAGTAGTTAGGGATACAAGAAGTTAAAAAGCAAAATATTTAAAAAAGACTTTATTGCCATTTGCCATTCAACCAACCAAAAGCGTTTGTGTTTCCAAAGCTCAAGGAGAACCACAAAAGAGGCTTTTTTCCCGCTGACTCATGAGATACATGTTGTATTATAATAATATTCCTTTTGGTTTAATTATATAATAATTTTCAGTTAGCTTCAAAGATTAGGGTCAAAATTAACAATCAAAAATTGATTAACAAGTGGATATATATGTTCTAAATGTATATCCCCATATCTACTATAAATTTACTACTGAATTTTTTTTTTGGTCAATTATAGATGATAGAACATGAAACTGACATAGATTAGATTTATGAAAAATCTTCTAAATTTTCTCCCTCAACCAGGAATTACTGAAAAGAATTACAGATTGCCATATATCTCTTCTGAATGTTTTGTTAATCAAAGCAAAAGTATCCTCTCTTTCAACTCAATCTACCATTAACTATCTCAGCATTACTAATGTTGCTGCTTGATCACTACCCATCTGCTCTTAGGTTTTCCTTCATCGGCACGTCATCAGCTTTCCTTTTCCATGACTTGTACAACGATCGAACTTGATCCTTCGTTGCATAGGCTTGTACTTAATAATAAATGTTTGATTTCATTAGCTTTCCACGAAGAGGATGGATCATTTGACTTAATGATTTCCAGTTGATAATGCCATGAATTCATATTAATGACAAAATCTTTCTTTGTACGAGGATGTCTCTTTCAGTATTAATTGCTGATAACCCTACACACATTAAAATGAGGTTTGACGGGGCAAGAGAGAGAGAGAGAGAGAGAGAGAGAGAGAAGGATGCTTTCCTGGCTGGTGCAGTAGGGCCACACGAGTTTCTGCAACTGCAATGAGACAAATGAAAACTCCATCAATTTGTGCATCCTCGAAATATACATCATACGTATAAGAGAAAATTTCTTAAATTACATGGATCCTAGTGGTTTTAAGTCGAATATAAGGTCGAGCAGTGATGTGGATCTCCCATGCCATACTCTTCATGATCATGTACTAATTTATCATAAGCTGGATGGACAACATATAAATGCGAGATAATACCCCTGTAATAATTAAGATTTTAGAGATGACTCTTGAGTTGGAGTTAATTAACAATTAGGACTTCGATTATTTCTTAACATACCCAATTATAATATGGAGGAAAAATTGTTTTCCCTTTCTTAATTATCATCTCATTAATTAGCTGCGTTAACCTGATAATTAAATCGTTAAATATGCAAAGCTGGAGTTTCAAATGAAGATTGTGGGCGTGATAACGTGTTTAGTTTTCTCTGCTGTATGTGTTTTTTTGATGGGCATATCCTATAATATATAGAGCAATGTGTTAGATTAGGGCAATATATATGTTTAGAACTGCCTTTCAATTAACCGTTTGCATTACAAACAGCACTTGAAGAAATGAAATTTAACGAGTCATTTATAGAGATTAAGCGCACGGAAAGAGAATCATGTGTAAAGGATTCAGTAACAAGTCAGATTTACAGAAATTCATAAACTGGTAGCAAAGGCTAGTGATCTCGCTTTAATCAAAATCATTATGAGTTAATTCCAATTTCAGTTAGCAAATGAATAGATATGTCCCTGACATGCATTGCACACCAATAACTTATAGCATATGAACAGACAATGTTTCTGTCTAGAAATGCAAATACTATAAGTCGTTCACCTATCCTTATAAACTAACACTGGACAATCATCAAATGAAGCCTGTTGAGATCTAAAAACATGGATAGAAATTGGAATTGAAAGTCACATATAGAGGAAGATACAAGATTCCATTGACATCAATATTAAATACAAAATATATGTTTTTTTTTTTTTTAATCTTATGGATCTGATGGAATTACATCTCTCAACATCATTGTTTTTAAGCCTTTAAATGATCATCGCATGGATCATATAAATATGGTATCTTTTAATTAAAATATTGTTACATGTAACGAAGTAAAAAATCTGATTAAAAAATAAACGAAGTACAAAATCAATTGTTAAAAAACGAGAAGATATATAACTTAAGCTTCCTCGTTGAGGAATTGCCGACATCACAAAAATGAAGCTTCACATGGAAATGGTGAGAATGAGACACACAGAAGACAAAACGTCCATTGTCTATCATCTCCTACATAAGTACATAAATTTAGATATTTCGACGGTTTCGGTACGTAAAGCTGTAGAAGAAGGTCAGAAAAACAACTTCGTCAAACACAACATCCTGAATTCCATTAAAACATAATTTGGCATTACCTTTGAAACTTTCGGATGATAGCAGTCTCTCCTACTAAAAAACGGCTATCTTTTTGTACGTTAGGGCTCCATCGACATAAGTTCTTATCGTCCCAGTGCTGAAATTGATCATATAAAAATAAATTGTAAGATTATTGCTAGTTATTATTTATTACAAGTAATTTGATTTATAACAAAATAGAATTGCGGGAAAAAGAGGGAGTAAATCATGCACCTATATGTCAGTTTTCGTCCATTTCCTTCACGTGTGCACACATTCTCGATCAACTGAAAACATTTTCTGATGGATAATTTGAAAAATATAGCCAGTTATTGCCGATGCAGCATCATCAAGATTCGCATCTCGAGAGAACCAGATCGAATGATGGTTGAGAACCATTACCGAACATGGCCAGTAAAGTGTGTGAATCTCGATGATGCTACGCCCGCAAACACTGACTGGGGGCACTGCAAACCCTTCATCCAGTGGGAAAGAAGAAGAAATTTGGAAGAGAAACCGTAACCCTAACCCAGTAATCCTAACCCTAACCCTAACCCTAAATCATAAAACATAAAGGAAAAGCAAAGAAAGTAAAGAGAATCTGTAAAGCACAAAAGCCCACTTCGAGGTGCATGAAATTGAAAAAACCCACAACACCTGAAGTAAGAAAAACGTACTGGCACGCCAAAATCAAGATAAAATATAAGCGAATTAAAGGGAAAGAAAAGGAAGAACTAGCAATAGTGGAAACAATTGCTGAACAAATAATCAAGAAGGGTTCCAAGAAGGAAGAAAAGAAATGAAAAAGATGTTGCGAGAGGTGAAGAGGGGAGATGGGTATAAATATCTGAGGTTTGAGGAGGGGAGGGAGAAGAGCGGGGCCAATAATGAATACGAGATGGGAGGATTGGTTGGGGGTGAGATGTGTCAGGAGAGAAGAGAGTGCGTACTGTAACTACAACAGTTATCCATCGCAATCCTCAGTTCCAAAATTACCTAAAACCTTTAATCCCTCCTGCGCTAGTCCACTTGCTACAGATGTCAAGTAAATAATAACATCTAAGAATGGAAATTGAGAACTTACCCTGTGATGGTGGAGTTGTGGTTTGAAGGATTTGTTGCGTCCTCCACAAGCATTTCAATTGACAGGCCCTGACCACCAATATCAACGTTTATGGCCAACACCAAAGTCTATCGTCACACCTAATTAGTTCTTGTTAATGTTGTTAAAAATCCCTTAATTCTTTGCCTACAAAGCAAACTATACTTACTTATAGCTTAAATATAATTATTTTCTTGGTTCAGTAACAAGTTTGACATTTCTACTTATATATAGCTTGTTTTAACATTATTATTTCTATTAATATAATCCTATTGTAATTAATCCATCTACTTATTGTATGTGTTAGGTATCTTTTCAGTACTACTATTCCAATTTACTATGATACTGGACTTCATTGTTAATTTTATTATTATTATTTAAGATTTTGGTCCGAAAACTGAAGTTGTATACTATTTCCGTTCCACTTATAGTTCTCATTTTTAAATTGTTGAAATAAGTCAGTATATATGTTTTTGGACATTTCTTGGAATATAAACCATATAAGTTAGTGGGCACTTCTTTTAGAGTCCCTTTTTTCTTTGAAATAACTGATCAATGTTAAATTGGTACCGTGTTGTTTCTTTTCAGCACAGTAAATTTCTGATTTGATCTTTCTTCTCTTCCCATACGATTGCTATCTTAATGCAACTTTTGCTTCTTTTTAAAACTTCCTTGAGATTATACATCTATAATTAGACCATTTTTAGTATCTACTTAAGTTTTTTGAAATAACCCATCAATGTTAGCTAGCTACTTTTAGCTTCTCTTTCTATTTTTCCTACCTCTGCTAGCTCCTTCTTTATACATCTACTTGATCAGAGGTTACTTGGACCGCTTAAAGTTCCATATTTAGTTCTTTTGAGTCTATTGAAACAATTCATCTATGTATATGGCCATATTTAGTGCTTTTCAAGTTTTTTTTTACATAAACCCACCCATCTATATATGCTAATTAATAGGTACTTTAATTGTGGCTGTTATTTCCGCCGCTCTAAGCTTCTAAGCTCCATGATTTCGAGTTTAATTGAATGCATAGTATCTTTCCATTTCTAGTTGGTTAAGATTTTTTTTCTTTGAAGGAACGCATCTATGTTTAGAACCATATTTGGTGTCATACAAAGTTTTGATGAAAGGATATATCTTCATGATTATTGTATTAATTAAGTTCCAGAGCTAGGGAAGTCTGTTTTTTTTTTTTTTTTTTAATAAATAAAAAATGCAAAATAAAAACATTAATTAATTAGCTGTAAATTTAATACCTAATTGCATCCTTCTATATACCACAAGCAATATATACTGTGTATTTTTTTTTTTTTTTAAAGAAAAGGCTATGGCTTACATTAGAAAGAATAGTGTTACACTGACATTCATAACAAATATTTGATGCAATAAATTTTAAAGAAAAGGAAAACTATATATATTGCGAATAAGTGCTTCTGGGTTTAATTACATAAAGCAAGCACTAATTAATGGTGCAACTTGGTTGGACAATGTGGGCACGATGCATGTGAAAGTAGCTCTCCTTTTTGCTACATATTAGTCGAATAGGGTATAGAGTGAATATAAAAAGAATCTGGGGGAACATTGATGTAATAGAATAAGTAAGGTCATGATAATAGAAGAATATATACGCATATATATCATATATAGAAATATGTAATGTCTCTTCGTTGCAACAAGAAATTTGTCCTAGTTAATTTATTATTAAAAAATTACAATTGTTGATAGATAGATGAATCCTTTGGATATGACGCGTATAGCCTTATAGTTAGAATGCATTATAAGATTCTCCATTGGATAACGTAGCCTCTGTTCTAATTTTATCCACAAAATAAGCATTTCCATTAAAGGTAAAATTCCACTTGTAGTTGATAGTACACGAAGTCATTCAGCCTTGAAATATTTTGAATAAAGCCCTTGCTAATCAGATGGTAAATCATATCCATTATCAGCATTATAATATCAAGGTGAACCAGCTAGCTAGGGCATTTCAGTCCTTAATTATCACTTGTACTACAACACACATATCCGTTTATCACAAGTAGCTACTATATATTTTTATATACTCCATTTATATTATAATAGATTTATTTTTCCTGTGAATCCCTCATGAGCCCTTGTATATATATATATACAATAAAATGCTTGATTGGCTTCCTAATTTGTCAATCTCATGGAATTTTTATTTTGACCTAAAATTATTAGTAGGTACGTATATTGCGGGTCTAGAAGTTGATTATTTGAAAAAAGAAATAAAAAATTCCACTGCATTCACATGTTTAAAGTTACCAACAAGTATGATTCTTGCCTTGAGGGGTCCTCAGTAGTGGGCCTAGCTAGAATTCATGCACCAGTAAATCCCGGACGAGTGTACCCAGAAAGCAAAGATAGTCTCAGCACTCTCCAGATCTATTATGTTGAACAAGTATATATGTATATATATATATATATATTAAGAATATCAATGTAATAGGATGAAAAAGAAATTAAAAAAAAAAGAAAAAGAAAAAAAAAAAGGGAGAGTGTGTGGGGGCGGGGATAGGGAACGGGACATGACGTTGATGGATCTCAAAAAGTACGGAGGGATAGATGAAAGGTGCAGAGAGGTGGAGCGTCAGCCTCGGACAGGCGTCGAACACGGAGAGAAGTAGTGGAGCCAACCCTTCACAGGTCTTATTGTACGTAAACCAGCCCAGACCAGCCCAGCCTCGCCTCGCCTCAGGTTCGATTCTCATATTTACTTGTGGGAACAAAGACCTAACCCTAACTCCCATACTACATTCCAAAATTATCCGGTTCATGAAGAGCTCTTGCTCCATTAATCACTACCACTTCATCAACATCCTCTATTATTTCATCCTATGTGTCTTTCTGCATCCCGTCCCTTCTCTTTAGCATATATTCTCGCCACCATCATCACTATTTTCTTTCTTTTTTTCTTTTTCCCGTCTTCTTTCTTTTATATTAATTAGCTTTATATATAAGCGTATATATGTGTATATGTATCAATCTAATAACTCTGTAAGTGTAAACCTAATTTATGTTTGCTCTTTGGTGGTTGAGAAGAGTACCAAATTTGTCAAGGTATCACTTCAGTACAGCCTAATAAGTCTGTTTTCCAACTAGAGACAGCCTATATTCTTTCCATTAATGGTTTCTACAGGCCACTCGAAAAGACCTATGAAAATAACCACAATATTAGTTCTTGAAAAAGAATTACTCCAGTATCATTACTATCTTCTTCTTTAATCAATGACACTTCGATGTTAATTAATAACCACTGAAATTACCAACAGGCGCCGTAACAGTACGCACCGGAACTAGCTAGCGCTTCAAGAATTCAAACCCTAACTTCTAAAAAAAGGAAAGAAAATTTTTGGGAGAGTTTTGATCAGCGTCGCTAAGATATCTTCTTATTGTTTTGCTTTCTCTTACTATCTGTTTGTCAAATCATACCTTTTACCACTGGGAGAGTGAGATCGTCCTCTTCGCCATCATCACCCCGGACGAGGTGGTCTATAGGGTCGTCCTCGTCCGGCTCTCTTTATTACTTAATCTGATCACCTGAGATTGATGAGAGCAATGAAGCTGCTCTAAGTTGCAGTGATTTTGCTGAGATCTCTCTTTTACACGAGTGGGGGCGATGTGCCTTCTTCGTGGCCAACATCTTTGTCCTCTTGTACAAACCACAGTACTAGAACGTTCCCAACTAATTATCTGGTGGAACCAATGTAAACCCTAATATTCTTAGGGCTAGAATTAATTTGCAACACGAATTTTCTTTTTCAAAAGTTAAGGTTAAGCACTAAGGAGAAATTACAAAAGTTATTTTATCCTAAATACGTTGTAATAGTCTTGTAAATCGTTGAAAGATTTGTTTAATTTTGTGGAGGTGGGTGCTATAAGAGTACTATTTGCAATAGGAGATAACATAATTAAGTGGCTTTTAAATGTGGACATCTTTACTCCGTATAAGGATCTTTCACCAGCCTGTCTTTGATTTGATTAAAGTTATAGCTACCCTCCAATTTATCGTTTTCTTAAGATATATGTAATCCTAAAAGATCGTTAGCATATACACTAACAATTGATCGGATGGAAATCACCTCCGAAATTAAAGATTACATATTTCCCTTTTGTCTCTTATATTTTTTTTCTATAAGTAAGATTTTTAAAATGTTTTTCATTTAAAATTTAATAGAAATAACGTACTATTCTGACTAAAAAAGTGTATGATGAGAAACGAATAATAATGTCATCTCCATTAGATATATAATGCTTTTGAACTCAATCTATAGACATATATCTAATGGATATAATAATGTAATTCTTACTACAATACACATTAGTATAATCATTTATCAGTTGATAATATAATGCAACAAAAATTTATTCCTTTCATAGTAATGTTTATTAATCGTATTAACAGTCAATACATATAACATTGGAATAGTTATCTCGTTCTGTTAATAAAATTTGGTTATTTTTCTCATGTTTATATATGAGCTTATGAAATTGCCTTTTTGTTTGTTTTGACGTGCTTCTTGAAAGAGTTCTGCTTATGCAAGCTCACGTATTCTCAAGATTTTTTTTTTTTTTTTTCATATGTATGCTTGTAAATAAGCTTAGACATTTAATCTTGAGCAGTGCTACATTTAAACCAGCTATTCTTTTTTATTAATGGAAACGTGCATTTTTAATGTTTATTTGTGTTTGTGCATGCTTTGTTGCTCTTGAACCTATTTTCTTACTATTCTATATGTTATGTATATGTTTTTATTTCCATTTATTATTAACCATAAAAATTTAGTAGAATTCACACCTTTATTGGCCAAATTAATTCAAAATCCGGAGACATACATAATTTCTTAAAAAAGAAAATAGAAAGAATTAATCATATACTAAGATTTATATAGGGAAACTAAACGCCAAGTTTTGATTTAAAATGTACATGCATTTAATGCTTTAGTTATGAATGGTATAGTTTCATAATATATGATGTAAATGACTTATTAATTGTTTCGTTAAATTTTATAGCATGTCAAAATTGTTATTATGTTAAGAAAAACATAAAAATGACATCAATAGAAATATTATTATCAAAGTACTAATGTAATCCTTTTGTGATGATCCATTTTTATTTTTTTTTAAAACTTCCTGGATGTACTCTTCCTTCCTCTACATGCAATAATTATTAGGTTAAGTGAGTGGCGGAGATTAGGGGTATAAGGTTCTACTATATAATAGATCTTAATTTTGAGCCTTCCTATTTATACAACAACGTCCTTGAGTATTCGTGGTCGTGTCCTATGAGACTAATGGGGTGGCCCCGATACCATAATAATTTATTGTGATTTACGTATTTATCTATAATTCACTATGCATGCTAATAGCACATTAATCTTAAGTTAAATATTAGATTTATTCTTCAAGAAGAAAAAGGAAAAAAAAATTGTTTAGTTGAATTATTTGCTTATTTAAAATGATAAACTTGGTTAATTACGAGCAGACGTAGAAGAAGAAAATAAAAGGTGACGATAGGGAATCTAAGTGACACTGACACAAAAAAAAAGTATGAGGTGGGGACGAAGTGTGGTGGTTGGGAGTGTGAGTGAGCGGAGCACTGAGAGGAACATGAGATACGAACGTGGGGTTACAATTATCTTTCATCATCGAGTGTTTTTTGACAGGTGTAAGATATATGGACGCTAGCTCGCTCTCCATCCCTGTCTCTTTCTTTACTTCATTTCTTTCTCTGTGTATTACATACATATATATGAATGGATGGATGTATGGATGGATGGATGGGAGGACGACATGACATCGTCTCCGTCGTCTCGCTCGTCTGTGACTACCAGTGATGATGGATGCCTCCTCATGCATGCATCAGCTGCAATAAATTTACAGGGGCTGTGCATCTGTACATGTATATGTGTGTGTGGGTACGTGCCTCGTTCCCTTCCCTCCCACATGCAGCGGGGACGAAGATGATGTAATGCTGGAATGCATGCATGCATGTCCAGTAGTACTTCTGCCATTAATTCATTACCATCTAGCTAATTACTTTATTTCCACTCCTAAGTGAAACGAATGACTGGTAGCCAAATAAATACGTACATACGTTAATTAGTAAGTTTGCTCTGTTTTTGACATAGTTCGCCTGTTAGGGAACCTTCATACATAAGACATCTTCAAATTTGACTCAACGGCTCCCAAGAAATTGGAATAACTTAACAGTAACTTAAATTGATCAAGTATATATATCAACTTGGCCATTTTACCAAATGTGCCATAGGGTCTCTTATCTTTTTACAATGTGAAGTATATACACATACATATACATATACATATATGATTTAGCCATGGGCGTAGCTAGGAATTTTATTTATGGTGGGCTAAATTATTTTTTAGACAAACCTTGACAGCACAAGAAAAATATATTAATTGAGATATGTAAATCATTAATATCCAAAAGATAGACATGTGTAATTTACACATGTAGTTACAACTTTTACAGTTAAATTATCATTTCTTTTTCAGTAAGAGAAATACCAATCTAAATGCAAAAAATTGTAACTACACATGTGTATTTATTGGATTATTTACTGCATACTTTAAAATATGTAAATCGCTAATATCTAAATGATAGACATGTGTAGTTATTTTGAATCTAACTAAACATTATCACAAAAAAAGGTCTAACTAAATTTTTCGATACTTGAGTGACAAATTTAGAGAAGTGAGTTTTTAAGTGTTTAGATGTAAATTTTTTAAT